>JAYGXS010000002.1:39929533-39975002 GCA_036362985.1 Ligula intestinalis
AGGAACTGATCCCTGCACTTAGATCAGCCGATGGACAACTGGTGACCGAAGACCAGATGAAAGCCTCCCTCCTCTCCGATTTCTTTGAATCCGTCTACACCCGAGAACCTACAAGTTTTGCTGACGGTCCGTCCGCTCATCGACCGATAACTGCACCCTTACCCTCCTCCTTATTGCCCAAAATAGAGGACCTAGAGTTTTCACACAACACTGTCAGGGCCGAATTACTCCAACTTAAGCCTGCCAAATCACCTGGGCCGGACAAAATTCCTGCACTGGCACTAAGAGAATTAGCTAACGAACTATGCAAACCCCTGGGTGCCATCTTCCAGAAATCCTTTGACGTAGGCGAACTCCCAGAAAAATGGAAGTTGGCAAACGTCACCCCAATCTATAAGGGAGGTTCGCGACTTGATTGCGCAAATTACCGTCCTGTCAGTCTAACTTACATCGCGTGCAAAGTAATGGAGCGCATTATTAAGAATCATTTAATGTATTTCCTCGAAAGCAACAAAATACTATGTGATGGACAGCACGGTTTTCGCCCAGGACGCTCTTGCCTCACGAGTGCTCTTTACTCACAGGAAAAGTGGACAAAGGCCGCTGATAAAGGCTATCCAATTGATTTTATATTCTTCGACTTCAAAAAGGCCTTCGATAATGTACCACACAGGCTTCTTCTGCAGAAGATTTTGGACGTGGGAATCCAAGGAACAATGTATAAATGGATCAGTAGTTTCTTGTCCCTCAGAGAACAGAGGGTCGTTGTCGGAAACTCAACCTCAGAATTGACAATGGTCGAGAGTGGTGTACCACAAGGCTTAGTTTTGGGTCCGCTGCTATTCCTGATTTACGTAAACGACTGTCTCAATGAGCTTGACTGCGCATCTGTCATGTTTGCGGATGCCATAAAAATATGGGCTGAAATTAGGTGCGCCGACGACGCAAAGAGACTACAGTCGAACATCGATAAACTGGTTACCTGGTCGTCCACGTGGCTTCTTAACTTTAATGTATCCAAGTGTCTTGTTCTACACATAAGCCCGGGGCGAAAAGTGCTACCAAAACACAGTTATTTTATCAATGGTCCCGCATTAAACGAGGTCGAGACACTCAAAGATCTGGGTATATGGACAACCGCGAACTTGATGCAAACAGAGCACTGTAAAACGTCCGTCCAGAAGGCAACTAGCACCCTGCACTGGATCAGACGGGCGTTCAAAATCTTTCCACCTGAACTCTTCGGAAAAATATTTGGCACCTTTGTGAGACCACATCGTGAATACGGAATGCCAGTTTGGACACCGTGGTTGAAGAAAGATGTGGAGTTTCTTGAACAAGTGCAACGCAGGGCGAAAAAGATGGTCAACAGTCTCAGGGACTTACCATATCAGGAGAGATTGATAAAACTTGACCTTTTTCATTTGTTTCACAGGAACGTTCAGTGCAGCCTGCTCTGGACATTCCGGATAATCCGGGGCCACATTTCCTCCCTAAAATTGGAGTATTTCTTCCAATTAGCCACCACTACTCACCTGCGTGGCCATCCTTACACTCATTTTCTAAGGACACGGCCAGTAGTTGCGTTGATAGTTAACGCAGACTTGCGTACCCCCTCAAGTTGGAGCGCCACATGGCAGATGGAGTTTTCTCTATACAAATGTAGTTTCATGTGTTTTGGTCCCGCGAAGCTTTCTGGACCCATTATCTTCCAAAATAATCCACTTTTAAAACGATCTAAGATAAAGGATTTGGGTCTTACTTGCATGAATAAGCTTGCATTATCACCTCATGCAGATCGAATGTCTGCCAAGGCCGCACAAATATGTGGGTTTACATTGCATCATTTTTTCCTTCCAGAAATAAAGTTAAAACTATATCGCATGTTTGTTCTCCCTATACTAGAATACTGCTGTCCACTTTTGGGTCTTATGAACACGAGTGACCGTAGTAAGATTGAAAAGGTTCAGCGAGTTTTCATTCGTAAAATATTTTCTGTTTCCGGGTCTGGTATGTGTTATGCAGATAGATGTCAGTTGGCAGTTTCGTGTTAACAAAAGTCCTTATCTCCCACAAATTAATGCTCTCACTCCGGTAAACCAACCGTTGGTCACTCGTTACTCCTCCATGATAATTTTACCACCGCGTAGCTTCACAGTTAACCGTTCTCGGTTTTCTACTTCCAAATATGCTTTTATTTGGAACATTCTTCCACTCGAAATTAGGTTGTCTACTACCTTATCGATTTTCAAAGGCAAGTTTCTAAGGCATTTAAATTTGGAGGAAATAAAGTCGTTACTCTCGGTTTCCTTTTCAAACACGCAAATTGTAGATTTTGAAAAGGGTCCTCCTGGCATTTGAAGCTGTTACCAGGCTACGGTGATCTTCAAGGTCGCTATTGATGGATATTGCTTGGTCGCCAACTTGTCGGTGGACTCTGGAGTCTGATTTCGATAAGTGTCCTCCTGGCATTTGAAGCTCTTCCCAGGATACGGTAATCTTCGAGGTCGCTATTGATGGATATTGCTTGGTCGCCAACTTGTCGGTTGACTCTGCAGTCTGGTGGGTCGCATCTCTGTGATGTTGCCTTGACTTCTGCTGTCTTGTCCTGTTGTCCGGATGACCCCTTCATAACTCGGCGCTTTATTATTTTTCCCATGTCAATAAGCGTCCCAAACCCTCAACAGCAGAATCAAATCTAACTGCATTATGCCATACCTATTAAGGCAGTCTTTTCTCCTTCATTTTTGGAAATCGGTGGCTTGCTGAACTCATCCACCTATTAAGGAGTTTTTTACTGCCAAGCTTATTATTTTATAAGAGTTCGTTGTTAATTGGAACTATTTTTATTTTATTATTTTCATGATAGCACTAAGTTTGTAATGAAAGGGCCTTTGGGCCTTAAATATACAATAACGTCCTTCGTTAACTGGCCTTCGAAAGCGGCTATCCGGTTATGACAGACAGAGGGTGAATACACGTCAGTGACCTTAAGCTGCCTTTGACA
This sequence comes from Ligula intestinalis, assembly GCA_036362985.1. Classification (NCBI taxonomy): domain Eukaryota; kingdom Metazoa; phylum Platyhelminthes; class Cestoda; order Diphyllobothriidea; family Diphyllobothriidae; genus Ligula; species Ligula intestinalis. The sequence goes on from JAYGXS010000002.1 coordinate 39,932,541, forward strand.
CGCTTTGTTGGGAACACACTGAAGAGAGCAGTATATCGCAAACGAGTGCTGTAACAAACCTTTCTCAGAAATATGAACCGCAAAACAAGTAAAAAACAGAGAGAAATTGTGCGAAAGGCCTTGTACAAAAAAACCGCCTGAGCATCGAGGGTGACCTAGTAAAGCATGCAGTAAGGAAATCCGAAGCTTTCCTAAAATTACAGTAGACAATGCACTCGCTGAAGTTACTGTTCGAAAAGAACTTCTGAAGGTCCAAGAAGCGAAGTCGCCAGGTCTGGATGGAATAACTGCAAACCTGTTAAAAGTGTTATCCCTACAGTTAAATAAATAAATGCACTTATATTTTAGGCCCGGAGTGCCTCATCATTGCAAACTTAGTGCTGTAGAAAAATAAATGCAAAGTTCAGAACTGCTGCTCTTCGTGAGCAACCACATAGACAGCGGAAAAATTAAGTATGGTAGGCAGATAAATGTATATCCGCCAACATATCATCATTTTAAAATAATATTCAACTCTCGCTGAAACTCACTGTGAACTAAAGAGGAAGAAGTGAAAAAACTCCTACCATTCAAGCGGCGGCCAACGGTCCAAACCTGAACGGACCAAACCTGAACCTAACCTTGATTCCTTGTTTTAATCATCGTTTTACTGTGACCGGTCCTTTTTCCCTAGAACAGTGATCTGATTGGACCAGGAGAACACACACGTGACGACCTGAAGTTTCGATAAGTCCGACCCTAGATCCCTTCCGACCCTCTCACTTACCGTTTACCGTATTTCATTTACCATGCCCGTTTCCGTTACTGTTCCCATTACCGATACCCTTCCTTGTACCAATAATAATAATAATAAGTTGTATATTTCAGACCCAATGGGCCTCATCAATAAACCGAAAATTCGATAACATGAAGTACTAGAAATAATTGGTTTCACAAAGTATCCGTAGTCTATAGCTATAAGACGAGTATAACTGTTTAGAAGCGAATTTGTTAGATTCGAAAAAATGAATATAGCAGTGTTATGCGGAAGGTGAAATTCAAGGGCACACACAGATGAGCCACATCGTTATCTAGAATTCTGATATATGTATTCTGGTACCCACTGCCTCTGTTAGTAAGGGGGAAGGGCTTGGAAGCAAACTCAGTCGAAGCTGAGTGTGGGGCAGAACAATAGGTATTAACGAAACATTACTGGTATAGACGGGTTCCCGGCACTACACTCGGGTTCCCAAACCGATGGCGCATAATAGAACATAGGGAACCCACCAGTTTATGATCGTGATGGGCACCGCTGTATGATATCCAAAAGTCCGTCAAATCTACAAGACCATCGTTGTGGATGTCTGAGATGTGACCAAATATAAGGCCCTGATGATGGTTGATGACCAGCGAAACGAGAGCCGTCAAGACTGCATCCTGATTCCGGGGTACATGAGTCAGAGGAAGGAAGTTTCAAGAAGGGATCCTAAATTCCCGATGGTCCTTTCTCCGAATTGTGGAGAAAGCTGCCCGGAAAAGATGAGGAAAACAAAAGGTTAATAGATTCAGTGTTAAGATAAATGTGCAGTCTTCGCTTGAATGCACATAGACTAGTCAACGAATATCAATCGGCAAATTATTCCAAAGATAGCTATACCTACAAGCAAAAAATAGAGATCGCTTAGAAGTGGAAGAAGCAGGAGGAGGTATAATCAACGTTGAATTTCTTAGGTTGTAAGGGCGAGTAACGGGAGTAAGGGCAGAAATCTTGGGGAGATTTGAACTATTATTAAGGCGAAACAGGAGACAAAACCCTGCTTCCAGTCTCCTGACCCACAGAAATTTCAGTTTTGTTATCTCACATCTATCTGAGTATGAAGTATCTGAAAATGCCGGATAGAGGACCTTTTTAGTGAATCTTGTTTGGACACTTTCAATTTTTGAACGGCTAGATTCATTCATTAGACCGAAGAATGGACAACAGTATTCGAGAATAGGAAGCACATACATACGATAAAGTCTTAGCTTCATTTCGGGAAGGTAGAATTTATGAGAGATGAAGCCGCATATCTGAGCAGCTTTTGCTGTAATTCTATCAGCGTGAGGTGAAAGATCTAATTTATTGGTGTAACTTAAACCTAAGTCCTTAATGTTAGAACATTCAGTCATGGGGCAACCTTGAAAAATGAGAGGCTGTGGCAGCCTTTCAGGTCCAAAACACATGAACTGGCACTTAGAAGGCGAGAACTCCATCTGCCAAGTGGAGCTCCACGCAGATAGAGCGTCCAAATCCGAATGAATGCGTTCTAAGCATTCCTCAGCCGTAGAATTTTAGAAGGAGTATACACATTTCAAGTCGTCCGCGTATATATACGATTGAGAGTATTTAACTATTGTCGAAATATCATTTATATAAAGCAGGAACAATAAGGGGCCCAGAACGGTACCTTGAAGGACACCGCTTAAAATAGCGGTAGGGGTAGAGTATGAGGACCCCACTAAGACCTGTTGTTTCCGATTCGAAAGATATGATCTAATAAAGTCAATGAGAGGACTACAAAATCCTATAGCCTCTAGTTTGGCTAGTAGTCTCCCATAAGGTACTTTATCAAATGCCTTACTAAGATCAAAATAGATGACCACCACAGATAAATGATCGTTACGAAGAGAAGTGAGGAGATTAAGAAAAGACATATGGCATGTTTCACAAGATCAGTCCGGTAAAAAACCATGCTGAGATATATTTAATATTTGATTGCTTGTGCAAAAATCTGTAATTTTATTGGCGATTAATTTTTCAAACAGTTTAGCTAAGGAATCAAACAGTTTAGCTTTATATATCCTCGTTTCCCCCTTTTAGTAAGTTATGAGATCTAACTCTAACTCGCTCGCATCAGCGTTGGATGAGATCGATGGACCTCTCGGTAGTGTATTCGACGAGACACTATTCGTCGAACCAAGGCCGAGAGTACCAATAACCTCTGGTCCCCACCGATTAGACGCATTCGACTCGGCCGTTACAATGGTGGCAGCGGTGCCGGATCCCTCCCAAATCCGCCTGGTTACCCCCCCGCACAGCCATGAGTTCTTACCCCTTTATCGTCGTCCCGACCCCCTTCTAGCCCCCACCCCATATCAGTCTGGCCAGGACATTCGTAAGTGGCTGGTCAAACTCTCATTTTTTTAGCAGACCTCCCTCCGTCGGAGCATACCCGCTTTCTGCTTAACTTTCTTTCCCCCGAGACATTATAATCCGCCCTAGAAGCGGGTGTCACTATTGATACTCCATTTCCCTTTGCCCATGACCAATTATTAGGCTTATTTGGCAAACTTATTTCCAAATCCGCCGCAAGTGCCCAATTCTACCAATTCGAGCAGACCCCCCAAGAGTCAGCTATGGAGTTCGCGAAGGAACTTCAACGACTGGGCCGCCTCGCTTACCCGATAGCACCCCCTATATCACGGAATTGTGTTGGATCGGTTTATCGCTGATCTGCGGGACCGGGTGGTCACTGAACATTTGGTTATCAAGTGCCCCCCAACCTGACCACAACACTCCAGATCTGCAACCGGTTCACAGAGTTCCACAGCCAAGAAGACAAACGCAAGGTGACCGTTGCAGCCCCTGTCCAGGCCCGTCCGGGTCCAGTCTCGTCGACTCCCTGGGTATCATTTTCAAACCCAGGTCAAACGACTGTCAAGAGATGCCTAACCGTCCGGTTCCCAAATCACAACCCACAGTGTCAGTACTGTTCGGCCTTCGATCCCCGGGCACAGCAATGCGGACACAACCCACCCCGTAAGTCACCTCCGTCTGATTCTTTTTTTGCGCATAACGTAGCCCACTTTCCCGCGTTTCTCGTACCCGTTACGTTAGCAGGCATAACTACCCAAGCCCTAGTGGATACCGGAGCTAAAGTCTCTCTCTTCACGATGAAATGTTTACCTCAACACATGCTACGGTTAGTAAACCCATTTTCCAAGTCACGAAGCCTACGAGCCGCTAACGGCTTCGCCATCCCTATTTCCGGCACGATTACCCTCAATTTTACTTTCGAGAATGCCCTCGTGACGCACATGTTCTTGATTGCTCCGGATAGTCCTTGGTCTCTCGTCCTTGGATTTGATTTCCTTTATGATCATGAGTACGTCATCTACGTTCGTGAAAGACGCGTGACCCTTGGCCCCAAGGTTACTAAGAGCCCACGGTCGGTTCCAATCTTCGATCTCAACCTGATGTATGATTCGGTCATGGCGGTCGTCGCCTTCAAACCCACTTACCTAGATGACGTCCTCCCTCCGTTAGCAAAAGTAGGTTCTGTGGCTCATGCACAATTAAAGGGCATACTTGGCTCAGTTCCCGGGCTCTTTACCTGGTCTCTCACGACGTTCGGTCGGACCCGACTGGTGCAACACATTATCGATACCGGAGACGCCAAACCAGTTTGGCAACCACCTAGACATATCCCGCACGAGCACCGGGCCGAAGTGGATCAAATCCTGGGTGAACTCCTCAAAGCACACGTTATCCAATCGTCTTCTTCCCCATGGGCGTCACCGATCGCACTGGTCCCTAAGAAAGGTGGATCCCTTCGAATCTGTATCGACTACCGTCGCGTGAACGCAGTCAGTCTCCGCGATTCGTTTTCCCTTGCACGTCTCGACGACACGATGGACACGTGAGGCGGAGCACCATGGTTCTCTACTCTCAACCTTAATTCAGGGTACTGGAAAGTCGAAGTTCACCCAGAACATCGGCATAAAACGGCGTTCACGGTTCCCCAAGGCCGATACGAGTTCCAAACGACTCCTTTTGGGCTTTGTAATGCCGCAGCAAAATTTGAACGTCTCATGTACCAAGTGTTACGACACCTTATACCCGGTAAGTGCCTCGTGCATCTCGAATGACATCATCGTTTTCGGGAAAACCATTCCGCAACATAACGAAAACCTAAAGGAAGTCTTCACAGCCCTCCGAAATGCCGGGCTGACCCCTAACCCCGCCAAGTGCATTTTCCTCCGATCGAAAGTGCAGTTCTTAGGGCACAAGATTTCCCCTGGACGGTTAGCCGCACTCCCCGAAAAACTGCAACAGATTCGTACCTGGCCTACACCGACTAATGCGTCAGGGTTACGTAGTTTCTTTGGAATGGCGTCCTACTTCAGGCGTTTTATTAAGGGTTTCGCACACATGGCTAAGTCTCTCCAAAGGATGACCGAAAAAGACCGGAAATTTACGTGGTCCATTGAGTGCCAAGAAGCTTTTACCAATCTCAGAAACACCCTGTATTCTGCACCACTCCTCGCACTCCTCAACCTCGAGCCAGGTGCACCTCTTTTTATGCTAGACACCGATGCTAGCGGTTTCACGATGGGCGCCGTTCTCTCTCAAGAAGGTAGCGACAAGGTCGAACACCCGGTCTGTTTTGCAAGCAAAACTCTCTCGCAAACCCAGCGCAATTATACCGTGTTCCGTTGGGAGATGCTAGCGATTGTCACATTAATAAGACAATTTAGGCACCTTCTGAAAGGGCAACACTTTGTCCTTCGTACAGACCGCCGTGCCCTTGAATAGCTTACGTCCATCAAAGACCCCGTGAATCAAATCATACGATGGCAGGAATTCCTGAGGATTTCGACTTCAAATGCCAGTTCCGCCCGTGACATAACCATGGTAATGCCGATGCCTTCTCTCGCATGCTTACTAGCCCACCGACCGATACGTCAACCCCCGAACCGAATGTAAACGCTATTTACATGTCCGAGCCTACCCGTCATACGTGGACGACATCTCCAGGTAGCGACCCAGATACCACAGTTGTGTACCGTCATACATCGCAAGGGCTACAAAATCCGGCCGAGCGCGACATGAGAGGATGTAGTGAGAATGCCCGCCTCCTACTGAACCAGTGGCTAAATCTTATAATCGAAAATGATGTCTTATTCTGGCGTGACCCCCACAACCAACATATACGCCCTGTAGTGCCAGGGTGTCTCATTGAAGCCGTGCTAAGCGCCCTCCATTCCGAGTTAGGTCACTGTGGCCAGCACAAGACTGAATCGGCGATCCGCGCTTGCTTCTGGTGGCCTAAATTACGTAACGCAATCCATCACTTTTGCCAATCCTGCCCGACATGTGCGTCCTTCAAGCCACCCGCCAAATCACCCCAAGCGCCGATGGAGTCTATGATTACCGGTTACCCTGGGGAACGTGTTGGCTTGGATATTATCGGTCCCTTACCAATATCTTACCGCAGTTACGAATTCATATTAGAAATGATTGATTATTTCACGAAGTGAGTTGAGGCTGTCCCCATCCTACGTCAAAACGCGGAGACAGTTGCAAGCATCATCACTCGTGAATGGGTCAGTCGTTGGGGTTCGCCACTATCCTTTCACTCCGACTGCGGTTCCAATTTCGAGTCCCAATTTTTCCATGAGGTATGCAAAGTCCTCGCGGTCAACAAGACCCATATGACCCCATACCATCTCGATGGCAACGGGTTGGTCGAAAGGACGAATCGTACCCTCCTAAATGTTCTGCTAGCCTTTGCCCGTGACGGCCACCAAGAAGACTTCGATCTACACCTACCCCTCTGCCTCCTAGCTTACCGGGGTACGGTCCACTTATCTACCTGTTTCACACCCCACTACTTGTGGACTGCACGCGATCTACGTATTCCGACCGACTTACGCAATCCTTTTTCAGTACCTAGTAGGACTTCCAACCATACTTATGCCTCAGAAATCCGCGAAATTACCCGCTGCGCCCATAACACAGCCCACACTACTCTCGGAGCAGCTACCCTCCACCAGAAGGAACAGTTTGATCGGCGGGCCTCCTGGGTTCCCACCAAATTGACGACCTCATAATGCACCACTACCCATTCCCGACTCGTGGCACATCTTCCAAGTTCCATTATCCCTGGTGAGGGCCTTTTCGTGTTCTCCAAGTTTTAGCCCCCACCACTTTCCTCGTACGCGACGCTGACCACGCTAATCTAGCCCCCTTCACCGCACACGTTGCTAGATTCAAACAATTTCGGGGAATACTACCCGTTTGTACCGCAGACAACATTCCCATCCTGTCAGACACTCTCCTTACCCCCGTTGCCATCGAGGTGACAGTCCCCTCCCCCATTGACAACACCAGCACTGAGGACAGTGCTGCACCTGTAGGGAGGGCTGTGTAACGGACCAAACCTGAACCTAACCCTGTTTCCTTGTTTTAATCATCGTTTTACTGTGACCGGTCCTTTTTCCCTAGAACAATGATCTGATTGGACCAGGAGAACACACACGTGACGACCTGAAGTTTCGATAAGTCCGACCCTAGATCCCTTCCGACCGTCTCGCTTACCGTTTACCGTATCTCCTTTACCATGCCCGTTTCCGTTACTGTTCCCATTACCGATACCCTTCCTTGTACCAATACAATATACCTTTATATATCCTCGTTTCCCCCTTTTAGTAAGTTATGAGACCTAACTCTAACTCACTCGCATCAGCGTTGGATGAGATCGATGGACCTCTCGGTAGTGTATTCGACGAGACGCTATTCGTAGAACCAAGGCTGAGAGTACCGATAACCTCTGGTCCCCACCGACTGGACGCATTCAACTCGGCCGTTAATCTGACGTGAGGCAAATCAGCCTCGATCTGTTTGAACCAGACCGTCGGGTCACGCACTTCGTATGTGGGAAGCTTAATGTATATTTGAAAAGCCTGAGGCTCGTCCTGATCAGGTGGTATGCACGAGTTCTTTGAACCAGCATCATCTTCGTCACAATCGTAAAATTGGCGGTATTCGTCGCCCATGTTGAAAAATGTATGAACGGCAGTCAACCGGGGAAAACAGGTGAATGGAATAAAAAATAAGACGTGGATTACAATGCAAACGGGGTCACCAAATTTGTAGAGGCTATATCACGAAGAATATAAAAAACATCTTGTGAAATGCACAATGGAAAATTTTCTAAGGTAACCTAACTGCTATTATGTGATTTACTAGACTATTTTAATGAAAAAATGGTCAAAACCGGTATATGAGGATGAGGATGGAGATTAGAAATGATACAACTCACTTAGATCCTTCACGGTCCTAGCCGGCAGTAGTCAAGCAGTCGACATGCCAAAGGACGAGTCTGTGAAGATCGGGATCCAAGTTCGTTGGGCCGCGCGTGTAAAAATTGAGAAAAATCTCGTTTTAAAATTGTTGCTGGATTCTCCTGAGCCTGAGAATAATCAATAGAGAGGTGTCGTTGAAGGGCAAAATAAACAGTGGCAGGTGAGGAGAGAATTGAGCTGTGGAGAGTGTTTAGCAAGACAGCTACTGGCACGCGTCAAAACTGAAAGTATGCTTGTGTGTTAGATTTGAGTTTAAACAAAATTGGTTATTGATAAGTTTAAACAGCGCACAAGTTGAGCCAAGAGCCCACAAGTTCAATGATAAACAAACAAAACAATACGAGGGTGAAGGTACCTGTCTTACGATACGGTGTTACGATGGGGAAAGGTAGCCCTAGCTGTTACATGATTTATTCCAAGATAAGAATTTTCCAAGCCAAATACTTCTCATCGAAAACAGCGGCCGGATCTTTCGAAATTGCAAAAATCCTATCACTAAGGCTATTACCGGCACCTAATAAATAAATAAATAAATAAATTTTATATTTTAGGCCCGGAGGGCCTCGTCATTGCTGTTTCATTATTGGTGATAATGCTATTTACTGCGCTGTTACTTGGCAGTTATTGACCTCGATACCAAGAACAGTAACCGTCGCTGATATTGTGGCTGCAACCCACCACTGCCAAATTTTGACAATCTATTTTCGTTTTGTATCTCTGACGATGGTATTCTCGCACTTGGGTAGTTATCGTGGCGGAATTCCCTGTTTGCGCCAGCTTTTCGGTGAACTCTGCGGAGCGCTAGGTCAAATCTTCAGCATTTCGTGACCTCAGCTATCCTTTTACCGTTTCGAATCTGCGGTCCACGAGGAGCTTCTCCTGTCCCATTTCCCTGATGGTTAATCTTGTAGCCAGGCGGACGGTATTACAACGGTGACCAGCAGCCTTTACTGCCATAGGATTTCTCTTACGACAAGAAGAATTCCGAATTCTTACATATTCTCATCAACAAGTGGTGTCCTATTTCACTGTAAACCAACAACCCTGTCAAGCAATCTCTTCATTTTTATAGAAGCAATGTTTTCCTCCTAAGTTCAGATATAATCCGCACGGCTAAAATGCAGTAAGCAAAAAAATTCTCCCCCGTTTCAAAAAATCTGCTTGCACAATTTGTTATCCAACAGTGGGCATATTTTCACACTTCTATAAGTCTGCGTTTGTTATCAATTGTAGATTTTGTCATCCAACTTGGTCCTGTGGCGTTTTTCAGTCACTTGGTGCAGACGGTTATCTCAAGCCTAGACGCCCATTCATGTTGTATTCGCGCCGTTAGTGGTTATCTGGCCCCCTGTACATGGCTTATGTAAGCTAGTAGAAAAGTGAAGCATATAATCCGTATCTCGAAATAATTATCAGGCAGATTTTACGTCTGCGAAAAGGTTGGCGCCAACCAGTCATGGCAACTACAGTGACCTCGAGGTCGATATCTCACCGTCAGTTTTATTGTCGGAGCACGTTAAATGACTTGAAAGCTTAAGTATGGACTGTTTACTGAACTTTTAGATGCTTTAAGTTCGATTTTTGTTTAGTAAATAGCAAGGATTCCATTTACGAAACTCAATTTATTTGTCTTGAACTATCTTTGAAGAGAGACTCATCCGGGCCTTGGGCCTCTTGTCTTAAATATATTGAAATTGAAATTGAAACTGATTACATAGGGACTTCAAAGGCATTGCCTACTACCCTAAATATACTGAACTATATCGGTTGTATATGATTGCAAAACCGATGCGCGCTTTGCCTATCCGCAGCGAAAATCAAACGTCAGCAGATGGAGAGGTTGGCAGTCATGTACCTCTCTGCAGCTCGCAAGTTACTGCGTTACCTAGCCTTTCCATCTTCGAAAAAACAATCACACCACCACCCTCAGGTGATTCCCGCAGTTCGTAAGCCGAGGCGTTTTCTGCTTTACTTCGGTCTACCGCGTTTTTTCTCCGCTAGGGAGACAGATGCGCCGGGGGGGGGGGGCGAGCAACTTTGGCAATTTTTTATATCAACCTCAGGCTTCCCAGACGAAGCCTTTAGCGTGAGCCGATGTCATTTTTTCAGCGAATTGTGCCTAGGTATACGCGTCACATAATTTACTATTTTCGTTGTTTGCCATTTTAATTGTAAGAAAATATCAGTTGTTGTAGTCAAACAGTAAACCAAATTATGTTCCTCATTCTGCTTAAACTTAACATCTCACTACCTCAATAACTCCATGTTGAACATAAGGATTGATGTATCGTGTAGACAACGGAATCGATAGCAACTGTCTGTGCTCACAGTACATGTACTCAACATGCGACGCTACTAGAGAAGTACTGAATGTGGTCGTCAGCAACTCTTTCGCGCAGCCCCAGGAAGTGCCCGCGAGAGCCTTGAGGACTCTTATGCACCTGCTCACTTTGCTTGCGACATCCCTCGCATGGTCTGCGAACGTGAAGAGCGGATCTAAATGGACGCCGAGGAGCTTAGACTTTCGGACCAGCGGTAAAGCCTCACCGTTGACGATGGTATCCGGGTGGCGATTGAACTCCTTCGGATCCAGCGTGAAAACAGTGACGGATGACTTGGCAGTCGAGATCGACATCCCACGCTGAGTGAGGTAGTCCACAATGTAAGGCATGAATTGTGAGAGGACCTGTGCAGTCTGATCAATGTTATGGTGCAGACAGAAGATGGTGACATCATCCGCGTATGATACCACTTTGGCGGGTGCCGGAGGGAGTGGGAGTTCCCGCATGTAAATGTTCAACAGCGTTGGGCTGAGCACAAAACCTCGAGGTACACTGCAAGTCTGCTTACGGGGCTTGGAGAGAGTGCCGCGGAAAAGGACACGATCGTGGCGGCCACGGATGTAAGCCGCCAACCATCGGACCAGGCCAGTCGGGACGTTCAGGCAGACCAGATGAAGGCAGGTTACCCGGGAAAGGAGGGTTACCCGTTAGCCAAGCTGCAGACTACCTGGCGGGTCCACGGGTGGCGGATAGTGGCGCGGCCTTCAGTTAGCTGCGAAATAAGCAGGCTCCCGGGTCTGCCTTATAAGCAGTGCCGGACGCAGCAGCGGCAGTGTTACCAGGGCGCGGTGGGCTGAGGTCTGGCGCCCCGACTGCCTTATAAAATGCTGCAAGGCCCAATGACGACACTGTGACATGGCGAGCGTGAACCGCCATTAAATAAGTTTGCTTGCCACCAACACCACTGCCTTGTGGTTAGGTTCTTGAGCCAAAGTGCTAGAGGAGATAACCTCGAACAAAAAATCCGAGCGGCCATTGGGGACCCGCTTGTATTCAAAATTCCCAAGAAATCTTATGATATCTCCTTAAGTTACTACGACCACTGCTACAGTGTCCGCGGGAACCGACGCGCTCTGTAACCCTTGTCCGTTGGTCGGGCGAATAATGTGCAAGCTGGACTCTTGGTATTGGATGCTGGAATGTGCGAACATTTCTTGAACTTGGTACTCAAAGTCTGACAGCGCACAGTCTCCAAGAATATCACCTGGATGCTTGTTGCTTGTCAGAGGTCCGACTCCCCGACTCAGGCGCCCGAGAAATCAAAATCCCCGGGGTCGATTCTCATTTCACCTTGTATCACAGCGGTCTGAGTGACTCATCTGGTAGACACGGTGTGGCTCTTGCCCTCTCGGAAGAAGCTCACCGTGCACTACTAGCATGGGAACCAGTCAACGACAGAATGGCCTATGTTCGACTAAAAGGTCATTTTACGAAAATCTCGGTCGTATCTGTGTATGCACCTACGTCGGCGGCTGAACAGCAAGAGAAAGATAATTTCTACTCGCAGCTGCAGGAGCTAGCCGAACGACTCCCTCGCCGAGATCTGCTAATTGTTGCCGGGGACTGGAATGGCCGCACTGGGCCCGGTGACCCGACAAACAGCCACCTTCTTGGTCGTTTTGGGCTTGGCCCTCGAACGGACAATGGTGAGAGGCTGCTGCAGTTTGCCGAACAGAACCGACTGTTTGTTAACAACACATGCTTTCAGCATCGTCACAAACATCTACTGACTTGGTATTCGAACGATGGCCGTAACGCCAGTCAGATCGATTACATTCTAGTTGGTTCACGGTTTCGCAGCTGGGTCCACGATAGCAGGTCGATGCGAGGTGCCGAAACTGGTAACGTCCACGGGTCTGACCATGTTCTCGTTCGCACGTGCCTGAAGGTTCACCTATCATCTGTGCCCGAACTGCCACTTGCGAGACGCCTCAGCACAGAAATCCAGTCCCGTCTTATGCCCCAGGCTGAGAACGAGAGCAGTAGAAAGTGGCCATCACTGAAGACATCCATCTATGGGGCAGCTGAGAAGATTCTCGGATTCACTCAGCGGTGCCGCAGTGACTGGATCAGCGGAAGAACCCTGTAGCTATCGGCCGAGACGACTCGAGCCAGGTCCCGGATCGATGCCTCCTTCCGCCAACTTTGAAAGCTGACAGCAAAGTCGGCTAGAGAAGACCGGCAGAAGTATTGGTCCGAAACGGCGACTTCTATGGAGCAGGCTTCTAATGTTGGTGACACCCGAAAATTGTACCAAATCATACGCCAGGTTAGTGGTAAGCCCCCGACACTGTGATTCTGTTCGCGATGTGAATGGAGGATTTATTGCCGACAACTCGGCCAAGGTAGATCGCTGGCGCGACCACTTCGAGCACCTACTCAACTTTGACGAACAACCCATCACACTTTCCCTCTCCTCCATAGCGGTTTAAATCCTCTCCTGCCTACGCAGTGTCGTATGAAATCCCTTCCGAGGACGAAGTTATCGATGTAATGCAGAGGCTACGCAACAACAAGGCGTGCGGAGAGGACGGTATTCCTGCAGAACTCTACAAGCCCTGTGTCGACACCCTGGCTCCTCGGCTCCATGAGGTGATTGTACAGGCGTGGCGAGAAGAGACCGTTCCCGATGACTGGGGCTCAGGTATCCTTGTACCCGTCCACAAGAAGGGAGATAAGACAAGATGCGAGATGTTGCTGCAAAGATCTTCGCTGTTGTTCTTCTCAGGCGCTTCAAGTCTGTACGTGACTCCAGGACACGACCCAACCAAGCCGGATTCCGAGCTGGGCGTGGATGTGCGGATCAAATATTCACACTGAGGCGCACTCTAGAACTCCGCCATAGCTACCAGCAACCGACGGCCGTTTGCTTCGTCGACTTTGCCGCTGCATTCAATTCCATCCATCGTGAGTACCTGTAGCGAATAATGGAACTGGATGGAGTGCCGACCAAACTCATTGCGATGGCTATGGCCTACTATCGGTCTACCACCGCACGAGTCCTGGTCCACAACAATCTCTCTCAGTCGTTCGATATCCGGTCTGGCGTCCAACAGGGCTGCGTCCATTCGCCCATTCTGTTTAACTATGTCATTGACTGGATTCTCGGCAAAGCCCTACATGAAGAGGACGGTGTTGAACTTGCACCCGGACGCCGACTAACTGATCTTGACTACGCCGATGATATTGCGCTGTTAGCCTCAAACTTTGATGGTCTACAGTCAGTAGTGTCGCGGTTAAATGAGATCGCTATGTCGGTAGGCATGTCCATAAATTCCGCAAAGACGAAGTTGTTCTCGAGCTGCATCCCTGACCAGGAAAAGACACCCCTGGGGATTAATGGCCATCAACTTGAAGAAGTAGACAGCTTTAAATACCTCGGGGCGAGGCTGCTACCGAATGGGCAGAGCAAGGACGACATTGGCTCCCGTTTCGATGCTGCTCGCTGGGTTTTCTCAATCCTTCGAAAGCGCCTATGGATCCGACGTGACATATCCATCGCCACGAAAATTCGTGTATACCGTGCATCCATCCGGTCAGTCCTCCTCTATGGATGTGAATGCTGGGCTGTACGCGCTGAAAATGAGCGAAGACTGGAGGTCTTTGACCACCAGTGCCTGAGGACGATCCTACGAGTTAAGTATAGCGACTTCATCTCAAATAAGACATTCCGCATCCGCTGCGATCGTATCACAAGGATATCTCAGGCCATTTAAGAAAGGCGACTAAGGTGGTTTGGACACGTTCTCTGTCGTCTGCCCCACGAGCTTACCTATGCTGCCCTCGACCCGGCACCGCAGCCCACCTGGAAACTTCGAAGAGGAGGACAACTGAAGACTTGGCTAGACACCGTCCGTCAAGACATGGAAGCAGTTTTTGGATCTTCTATCTTCGGTCTCCGTCGCTGGAGAAGGGACTGGGTGGAGCTTTCGAGATCCACTGCCACCGATCGCCACGCATAGAGAGGTACCGTTCGTGACATCATTGAGGCCAGCTAGATCAGGCCTAATCAAAGCCGTAAAAAGTAAAAGAACCAAGTCCTGCAGGAGCTGATCGTGGCGAACGCAGTCAAAGGCTCGCAACAGGTCAATTGAGACAGCCATGGACCGCGAAGCGGGCTTTTGTTGATTGAAGCCCTCGAGGATGGCGTCGCTGAGCTCGAATAGAGCCGTCGTTGTGCCACGACCCGACCTGAAACCATGTTGGTGGCTGGACAGATCCGCTGCAGACGTCAGAATTGGAAGGACAAGTCGTTCCAAAATTTTCGCCAGTGAACTGAGAAGGGCGATTGGGTGATAGGACATCGCTTGACTGGGGTTCTTGCCAGCTTTGACCATGGGAATGATGGTGGACTGGCGCCAGCAATCAGGGCTGATTGAACTGGCCAGCGAAAGATTGAAAATGGCCGCCAGATAGGCAGCCACCTTGGAGCCGATATGGCGCAAATGGATAGGAACCAGGCCATCCGGTCCTAAGGCTTTCGAGACTTTCGTTTTCCTGACGGCGGTGAGGATAGCATCGGCCGAGAAGAAAATGTCTGGAGGTGGGGTCTTATGGAGGGGGCGCTGACTTTTGGGACTGGAAGCCGAGCGGGGCGAGATCAGCTTCTTCATCTTTGCGGCGATCGTACCGCTGTTGCAGATGAACTTGCCGTCCCTGAAGCTAATAGACTGGTTGGGTGTGTCAGCCCGAGGCTTGATCAAATTGCGTCGAAGTTTCCAGGTGGCAGCTGCGTTGCCGCGAAAATTACAATCTGCATTTTTTTCACGCCAACGTTCCCGTTTGTCGTCATTGACGGTCTTGATTATCAAGCCGTTGAGTTCGCCAACACACGGGTCAGTTGCATCTCTCGCTCGGATCTCGTCTCGCTCTCGTTCCAGTCGGGAGGCTTCGCTTGGGTAGTTTGGTCGGAGTATGGGGATGCGACCGTTCAGTATATGGTGGCCTGCTGCTGCCAGAAGCAGGTGACGAACGGCCCGCTCCGCCTTGTGGACACAGGTGGGGGGCGGTAGCTGATCGGTTCCCGCTTCGCATTCCGCGGTGAACGCTGCCCAGTCAGCTCTCTTGAAGTTGATAAAATGCCTGTTTGGAGCCTTGATACGGTAGCAGAGGTGGCCAATTCGAGCACTTTGGGGATGTGATCGCTCCCTAGGCTGGTTTCCGTCCTCCAGTCGGTGGAGGCTACCAGACTGAGACTGGCAAGGGAGACGTCGGGAGGGCTGGGGGCACCGTTGGGTGAGGGCCTCGTTGGGCTGTCCTCGTTGAGGACTGCGAAGGGAGCTTGCTCTAGTTCATCTGCCAGGACTTCTCCCCGGGAATCGGCCGCCAAATTGGAGCACCACAGGTCGTGATGGGCGTTGAAGTCACCTATTACCAAACTGTCACCAGAAGGTAAGTAGGAAGCGATAGAGGCGGTGAAACCTGGAGGACAACTGGACGTTGGAGGGATATACACGTTCACGATGGTTAGAGGCACCGGGCCAATGTTAAGGGAAATCGCTAGTATTTCCGTGGGATCGGCACCAAGCAGAGGTAGCTGGTGATGGGCAATAGATTTGTCCACCAGGAAGGCCAAGCCTCCAACTTTGTTGCGGCCGCAGTCACGACGGACGATCGTGTAGTCGGCACAAGACGGGACCTTAGTGGAGTTCGACCACTTTGTCTCTTGGATAGCCGCCACAGCTATGCTGTACGAACGCATGAAGGCCAGGAGCTGGTCAAGCTTGGTAAGTAGGCCGTTGGCGTTGAATTGGAGGATCTTTAGACCAGGCGGTGAGGCGAGGTCGGGGACCAGAGGATTTGGGTTCAGGACCGGGCGGGCTGGAGGCGTGGAGACCGGAGGGGGCACGGGACAGCTGGGACACGCGAAGGCGGGCGACCAATCAGCAGCTTTGGCGAGGCCACTGCAGCGGAGATGGCACCAACCATTGCATTAGTCGCAACGTACAGACCAGTCGCGGCAGCCCAGGCGGACTCGGCAGAACGAGCAGTACCAGAGAGGTCCAGGGTTGGCCTCAATACCGGCGGCAAGGAGGAGGATTCGGAGCAGCGTGGCCGGGAGAGGCTGCTCCGTCATCAAAAACACGGGTTGGGCTGAGGGGAGTTGATCCAACGAAAGGAGATGGGTGCAGCAGACCTTGGCCGCCGGGAGGGCGGGTGGGAACGCTGTCGAAGAAGCGTCTGCTGTGGTGCCCTCCGCACGATCACGGGCTGCTATTAAATGTCGCTCATCGATCACCTTCATGCGGAGGTTTCTGTCCTGCCGGTCACCGCACACAACAAACTCCTCGGCCAGCAGTTCTGGTGGATCTGTTCACAACCTGGCCATCCGAACCACCATCGTTGCAACGCTCTCGAACCTAGCCGTAACGTTCGGACGTCTATCCGAGGTCTCCACAAGGCAGCTGTCGCCTCGTCTCTCTCAGACCTACCCGTTGATGGCTCCGCCATCGGGACAGGCTACCAGCGCCTTCACCAGAAAGCAGTTGTGGACGCAATATCCAGCTACCATTCCCCGGTCCTCCTGGGTGGCTATCTACCTCCGATTGCCACCTCGGAACGTCATCTCCTACGGGTGACTCGTTGTACCCTGGCGCAGCTTCACAGTGGCTGCTGCATGCTCCTTCGCTAGTACCAACACCGGCTGGACCCTTCTATACCTGACTGCTGTCCCGACTGCGGAGTCTCGCCGCATGACTACCGTCACGTCTTCGTCTGCAGTTACCGGCCAGGCACCCAAATCACCCTCGAGAACCTTTGGCTCAAGCCAGCCGAGGTCGCGGCTTTTCTCCGCCTCCCAACTGCACCCAGTTGAGACTCCGGTGGGAACCCCTGATCCAACATGGGCTACCAACCAACGAGATCAGTATTATGACTGCATTAGGACTGTCGTAATCTGTGTTAACAATAGCCTTAGATTACAAAAATCAAGCATTCCTGGAATACAGCTTAAATATCCAGAGATTACAGAAAGCCAAATATGTGTTTTAGAATAAACTTAAGATCTTAGGCACAATAGTTTCTGCTCGGCCGTGGTCCTCTTAACACACAATTATTAAAATTAAGCATTATAAAGCGTTATTATTCCAAGAAAATGACCAGAATACTTGCATCTTTAACATTCGTGTTCCGCTGCCCTATTTTTGTGCTCAGTCAAACTTTCTTTAATGCGCTCTAAATTTTCCAGTCAACATACCTTAGGAGCGTCTCTTAATTTCTTATCTTTTTCCGTTGCAGTCTCGTCGATTTGCCTTCTTTGAACTTGTTCCGGTCAATTTTGACAAAACAGGCAACGGTTTTGCGGTACGTAATATACGTTCACTTGATCGTTATTCTTTCGTAAACGCTGTCAAATGTCTTTGTAACACAAATTATTTATTTTACTCTGCTGCCCTCTTTTTAGTTTGCTCGTAATTTCAATTTTTACTTCATCCCGCCGAGTGGTAGCTAAAGCGTCTAAGTCTTAATTTGAGACTGTTTGGCAGCGGTCCGTGTTTGTCAAGTGCCCGCGATGCTATACTGTGTTGTTTTCAGACCGACAAAAAATTATAATGGTCTACAATTTTTTGCTGCCCAATTAATATCCAGCATGTCTATCTAGGATTTCTTAACCTTCTACCATTCTCCAGTGCATCTAACACAGCCTGACCTTAGTATACAGTCCCAGTTTGTTGATTCCTCAAACTATCATCACACATAAATAAACTATGTTTTTTCCCTCCCTTAGGATGTTCCCGTGACATGTGTGACTGCGGGTTGCGGTTATCTATGGATAGGTGACGAAGATGGTTTCATGCATTGTATGAATAGCAGTTTCTGCGTTTCCTCCTTTCGAGCTCACCTCCTACCCGTACGCCACTGTGTACAAGCCAAAAACGCAGATCTGTTGGTAACTGTGGGTGCCGATGAGCCCTACGACGAAAAGTTATGCGTATGGAACACTCGAAAGTGGTCGCTCATGTCGAAGACCTCAACTCCTGTGTGCTGTCGCACAGTCAAGGCCGCACCGCCTGACAAGCAAGCTGGAGAGGTCACATGCATCGAGGTGGCCGATAGTCTGGAAATAGTGTTGATGGGTCATTCGACCGGCCTTGTCCAACTCATCATGGGAGATCTCTCGTCCGACCGGTAAGTCACATTTATTTCCCTTTCACACCCAAACAGCCGCTGATTCTCATTTATGACGATAATTGCGAAGAGTGCTAATGTGCGACACTTATGTAAGCAGCACAAATTCTCACGATTTAGACTTGTTAGGACTTCTCTTGTAATTGGCATACAACGTACAACGTACACCGCCATAACCTTTAGCACCGAGCCTTAAAACGCAAAGAAAACACGGGGAAGTTCACGTATTACTTATCAATATTTAGTCCACATTGGCAGTAATCTTCGAGAAAACTTTCACTGAAAGACGTCAGTCGTGTTATTACTGGTGACCTTGAAGATTTTCAAGTAAATCCACCGTCAGTTCTAATTGCTTTTATTATTTGTGGTTTAAGGCTGTAAGTCAATGTGACCTTAGGCTGTGAAGCTATCGTTTGATTTTATTACCATCGTATTCAGCCTTGCTTCATGTCGGAAGACCTTTGAGTTAAACCTTATTATTTGGATTCATCCATAAATCATACGGTTGCTACCGAATGCTCATTGTAAAGGTTGGCTTAGTAGCCCCATCGGGTTGGCCCCGACCTTCGCTAGTTTGGAATAGGAAAAATGAACATATTTTCAGTGATTACAAATTAGCGGTTGCCTAACAATAGAAAAGACCAGGTGCGGCAAAATTGTCATATGCAGTTATGTACATAAATTGGTATTAAATAAATAATGGAGAACAATTGAACTCTCACCCCAGTACAGTCTTCAATATACTAACCGAGACGTATTGCTCCTAGAGGTGAGAGTACCTTTAAGACAAGATACATTTTGTTCCGACAGATGGGATAGTAGGGGAGAGTTTAATACGACATTCTCTGTGTGTACACCAGCTTCTTCGTGTGTGTCTCAACTTATCAGCGTGCCCGTGGTCAATACACGTTTCGTCACCGTGGAGGCGTCCTCGTCCGCTGTTGCCCACTATGTGTGCAGCACGGTTCCATCGTGATTAGCAGATCCAGCATTCTGACTGCGGTTGCGTATTTAAGGTCAAGCGACCTTTGTCCGCTTTGTCCCTTCTTACTGGTCTATTCGCGAGCGCCGTATTCGAGCAGGCATCTTATGGTGTCCTCAGGGTTGGCTGGCTAGTACCCCTTGTTGGATCCGGAGCCCTGCCGGGTGTGCCTCGATCCCGGCGGCGAGGAGGAGGAGGAGTCAGAGCAGCGTGGTCGGGAGGGGCTGCTCCGTCGTCAAAAACAGAGATGTAGAGGAGGAGAGATAAATCCACCGTAGGGAGGTTTGGTGTAGCAGACCTTGGCCGCCGTTAGGGCGGGTGGGGACGCGCTCGAAGGCGCGTCTGCTGTGGTGGCAGTGGCCATTTTGGACGACACTAAATCGAATAAATATATCTGAAGCAATTGATTTTTTTCATCTAAGGCAACGGAACCAACGTCAGCATTTGGAATACTTTATTTTAACAAAAAGTAACTATTGTAGGGGTCTAAGTAGTGGTTGTGCCTAGATCACTACAATAATTAGGTCGAAGTCCCCAGGTTGAAGGTAAAAGGCAAGATTTAACCAGAAGGAGTAGTTAATTGTGTATAGAATTCCCAGTTGCAGTCTCAGGGGGTAAGTAGCCCTTGTTGGATCAGGAGCCCCGTCGGGTGGGCCTCAATCCCGGCGGCATGGAGGAGGGGAATTTGGAGCAGCGTGGTCGGGAGGGGCTGCTCCGTCGTCATAAACAGAGATGTAGAGGAGGGGAGATAGATCCACCGTAGGGAGGTCTGGTGTAGCAGACTTTGGCCGCCGTGAGGGCGGGTGGGAACGCGGTCGAGCATTAGAAAGTGTCTATGAGCATGACGCGTTATTTCCATTGCCACGAAGGTTCGCATGTACCGTGTACCGTTCGGTCTGTCCTATATGGCTGTGAATGCTGGGCTATGTGCGTGGAAGATGAAAGAAAAGTGGTGATATTCGACCATTAATACTTGAAGATCATTCTTTGAGTGAAGTAAACCGACTTCATCTCAAGCTAGGAAGCCCAAACTCGCAGGGACAACGTCGCAAGGATATTCCAGGCCACTCTAGAACACGACTGAGCTGGTTTGGACACGTTCCTTGTCGTCAGCCTCACGAGCTCAATGTTACTGCCCTCGATCCGACACTGTTACCCAATTAGAGACGTGAACGAGGAGTTTAGCTCAAATCTGGTTCAAACCAGTACATGAGGACATGGGAGTGGCTCTTAGACATTCGGTATTCGGCCTCCGGCGTTGGCGAAGGCAACGGATTGAACTGTCCAGGTCTGTTGCCGCGGATCTTCACACGTAGAGAAGTATCATCCGGGACATAATCGCGGCCGGCTAGATAAGTCACCATCGCAGTCGTAACAAGTAAAAGTCCCGACAGAGCTCCTACAAACTAGTCCAAACGTAAGGCAACATTGTTCGGTGAAATCTACCCCGATATCCTACACTATTTATTCTGCAAGCAGTGTCTATTTTCCAAGTGTAGTGTTACAACTAAGAAGACTTCTCCGGGTAAGACATACAGCACATGAAAATAATTTGAAGTTATTTACTATCCGAACCAAACTTGCGAAACCAAATTGAGTCACATTTTCTATTCGCCACCACTCTAAGCAGACAAGTTGAAGTTTTTAAAGTTCTGCTGTCAGATGCCGCAATACACGTCAATAAAAACGAATTTTATTGACAACCTTCCGATTAAAATTGCCCTTCAGTAATCTTGCTTGCTTGCTTACATAATTGGAAGCAAACATCCTCATAGTTGCTAGACTGCAACGGCGGAGCATTACAGCAAAGTAGTATCATTAAGGGCAAACCCACGAACAGCATTCAGGCATCTCTCTCTCTATCGTCTTTTTTAGCCACTGCCGGCGCCTCATCCTGCACGAATTCTCCAGTCCAGTGACTGGCTTGAGTTTCTTCAGTACAAAGAGGAACAAACAGAAGGCTGGCGGGCAGCCGTTGGGTGAGGAAGCTAATGGTGGCTCTCGCTCGCGTCTTGCCAAACGCAAGCCTCTAAATTCATCCACCAACCTGGTTGCAGATGCCAACCTAAGTGTCTCTAATGATGAGATTAACTCAGCAGCCGGTTTTGGCCCTCTCTATCAGGCCATCGTTTTTGCCAGTTCTGAGGACACGCTGGAGAGTATAATTTTAGGCAAAAAGGGTGAACCCTTACGCAAGGTGAGCACAACCCCGGTCCGTTACCCGATCGTGCTGGGTCTTCTGCCTTCGATTACCTCCAGATCCTACGAATTATTTTCATTCTAGACTACCCTGGACAAATTTGGATGTCGTCCAAACTGCTCGCGACTCATATTTGATACGGAGAAATCTGCTCCACCCATGTTCATTATGGCCCATAAAGATGTAAGTTATTTGACTCGTACAAAGTACAGCTTTCTGTTTTGTTTTTCCGCTTTGCGTTTTTAGCTGGTCAACTCGGTAAACGAATGACAGTTTTGCAATTTGTAGGACCCTCTGAATAATTGAATCAGTAAACCTTTCCATCTGCCATTCTTTTCGCTAGTCACTTTTAGAGGCATTACTTTCGCTGCCATCCTTGGATCTGCGTAAGATTTCTCGGTCGCTATCGTTCAGGCGGCGAAATAATTATGCCCCCTGCATGCTGATAAATATATATTAAATCAGGCCTTACTGTATCATCATCAACTACCCTGGCGGTGAAAAACTCCAGCCTTTAATAAGCTCCTAATTGTACATTTCCGGACGACTCATTTGCCTACAGAGACAGGCCGGATCTTGTAGCGGAAATATACATGTAGCGGAATTCCAATTGCATCATCCAGTTGCCGGTTTTCCGGATCGTCCAAGAGTGCTGTCGCCTTTAACGACAGCTGGCAGTCGAGTAAACAAGTTCACGAATTCGACGTATAAGCCTTCACGGCTCTGAGGCAATAACGCTACTAGGATGCAGAGGCCTGAGGTGTGATACGGTGACCACCCTATAAAATATCCAAGGGCACGGCGATAGCACTGTGACACGGCGACTGTGAATCATTATTAAGTATGTGCGTTCGCATCACCGCATCGCATTCAAGTTTGCGAGTGGGAGAGGACATCGGTTTTTCATCCTTTGTAAACGAATTGATTCGCTTTATAACTTTGGCTCTGAGCTATAAGTTCGAGTACTTGATCGGGAACGGACCCTTTATATTAGATACAGGAATATACTTATTACTCTACCTCTGGTGAATATATTCTAACAGTGCGTAGTCTTTATGAGTAAAACACGAGGCCCGAGTGACCTACCAGGGTTCTGCCAAAATGATGGTCTTTATTGTTAGCTCCAACTATGCTCTTCATATCCTGATGGGCCATACCATTCCTTTGTTGGACACAGCGACGATCACCTTCACAACAGGTGAACCATACACAATTTGCTTGGAAATCGGTCAGTGACAGGCTGTTTTGCATGCGACCAAAGGGCAAGCACTTAAACTTCCCTGCTGTCACCCCGTTTATGCGTCAATATGAGCTGCTTGTTAGCACAACAAGGAAACCTACTCGTAGGTGCAAGAAATAGTTAAAAAAAACAGATTTCTGCCGAGGTCTGAAATGATCGGGTTGGGCCTTCGTTGGGAAAATGGTAAAAGGATGTCGATCTTCGCTGACTTAACTCCAATGGTTGTCACCAGCATTTGCTTCCATCACCAGAACAAATATCTGATCAGGTATTCAAACGATGTTCAAGCAACTAACCAGATTGATTACAGTTTAAACTATTTAAATCCTTACAGCTGGATGTATGTTGATGGAGCATTGCATGATTTCGAAACTGACAGAGTCCGCGAGTCAGCACGTTTTCGTTTGCACATAACTAAGGTGGTTTCTCATCCGTATTCAAACCCTGTCGCGCACGACAACTTGATGTCACCCATGTGTGACGACCCAACATAATCGTGGTCTTAGCACAGAAATCTGGTGTCACTTTGTGGTTACTGCGGTAGTTTAGGGCTGTAGAGAGCCGTCAGCATTGACGTACATCCGACAGGCAGCTGAGAAAACTCTTGAATTCATCCGACAGCACCGCGCAATGACTGGATCAGCCTGAGCGACTGTACCTTGTGCCTGCATTGAACACTACTCCGACCAGCCCGGAAGAATAAAGAGAGAGTCGACTTGAGGTGACTGCAAATCTACTGAGATAAAATGGCGACCTTTATGAAGCAGGCATCAAACGTTATTGACATTAAAAAACTACCATATTTTTCGCCAAATAAACAGTCTTTTCCGTGTATTGAGTGACCATTTACGATATGAACTGTGGCCTTATTACTGACAACACTAACTAAACTCGCGTGATTGTGCGAGCATTTCAAGCATTATTGCAGATAAACTGACGAATCCAACACCCGTATCTCTCTTCTCTGGCGGAATCTTTTTCCCTGGAAAGACCAAAGTGTTTTTGAACTGCATTCCTGTCCATGAACCTGAAGAAATTAACAGTTGAAACGAAGAAGGAGATGCGACCACTGGAACAAGAGTTTTATTGTCCTGAAGTTTTGGATTCGCATCTCCTTCTTCTGAACTGCTTCCTGTATCTTGCATATTCACCTCCCTTGGAAGTTGGACAGAAATTTGTGCCGAATGGACAGATTAGGGATTTAGTCGTTTACCTGAGGATGCCTAATGAGGCAGAAATATGTATCGTGCATGTCCTTCATGTTTGCCGGTAATTTCTAATAAAAATGAATGTTACCGAATTGGTACTATTCACAGGAATTCCTAGGTGTGCATAGACCTGACCTCAACAAAGATAGTATGCACGAAATCCCTCCGACCAGTCCCGCTATGCGATTCTTAGTGCTAACCTATGCGCGTGGAAGAAGAGAGAAAACCAAACGTTCTTGGTCCGGCAAGTATGCTCTAAATGAAATACATAGGATTTATCTCGAATAGGACAGCCAACACCCACTGTAACACAATAAAAAGGTCATCTCAGGCCATACAACAATGACCACTTGCATAAGCAAAACAGCAAATTCTAGGATACAGTAAAGAAAGAGGAGACTCAATCTCTTGTACATAAATTTTATTGGCCTGAAGTTGCGGCTTTTCACTCGAGCTCATCGTCAGAGGCAGCAGCAGGGTAGCAGGCGTACTGGTATTTACAGGAGTCTGTTTGTACATAACCACACACGTACTGGCGTTTGCGACTCCTCTATTTCTTCGCACTTCCTTTGGTGGTGTTTTGCTCGCTGGTGTCCGAGAGGCTAGCCATTACTTAGCAAATGCATCTTATTGATACTGCATCTCACCTCGCCTGTGATAATAGCTCATAGTGTGAATCAAATCTGTCAGAATGATCAAATGTTAATTCCACCCGTTGAATCTCGTCCCTGCGTTGATGAACACTAAGGGAACTTACTCATCCTACTCTGCCTTAGGACAAACTCTCTAGCCTGCTAACAACCACACATTACCTGATGCACCAACTATCTGCATCTAGGGCGTAAATTAAGTCAATAGGTCCTGCCACTGGTCACCGTCTAATCGCTGTTGAAATGTATTCTCACCTGGAAAGTAAGACTTCAAGAGACATCACGATTCATGTCTGCCAGGCCAATCCGAAGACGTGCAACGCTTTTCCGCAGTATACAAAGCGAGTCCGTTTATGTGAATCAAGCAATCAATGAAAATTAGTAACTTTCACCCCCTGATATACTCGTTGAATCCTGAACCTGAAAGAGGTCGAACAATTCGGGGACTTTCAGCTCCTGTTCGTTATCTCCGCAGAGTTGTGACATGGCCTATTTATGTCGGCAGGATGTCCAAAGATGGCCCGCCAAAACGGTGCTTATACTACAGTGTCTTACAGGGGGATTGAAAATGCCGACATTCTGCCACGGACTCAGAAGTTGATGTATCCGAAACCAACCAAATCCAGAAGGTCCGGGGAGAAGGACAAATCAACAAGAGCAAATCACCAGACGACCCCTTCATTTTTGTCCACTCCCGTTGAATACCGTGGGCATAACTGCAACACTAGAACATGGAGGAAACAACAGACTGCCGAATAACCCCACGTACATACACCATTCATTGCTCTCGACTGGCTCTGTCTCCCTCTCTCGATTGCTCTCGGGCAATTCATTACCAAGGCAGAAAAAACGTCATGCATGTAACACGGAGGAAAAAAATCAAAATATTCTACGTCTCGACTGTGTATCCATAGTCGAGATTAGTCTGGTCGGATACCGTAAAATTGATTACAGCACTAGCCGACAGGCTCTCCATCTTATTCGGTCAAAAGGAAACACGTGCATTTTAAAATTGTTTACTGCAAAATTTCCAACTGTTGTTTATGCGGTCTCTGTCTCATTTTTATCAAAAGTTTGCCTGGTCGTCCACTAGAGGCCATTGACGCTTAGCGGCTACATTACATTTACTTGCTTACTAGGTAAAAGTAAGTAAGCATGCTTTTGTAAATTTATTAGAGGTCTTTGCCTGGCAATTTGGTTATCATTTTGAGCTACGCACGTCATCATACTAAATTATGGACACTTACTTCTCATTATAGGCAGTGTACTTCTACGAAAGTGAGGCACGTGGACCTTGCTACGCTCTGGAGGGGGACAAACGTGGTCTCTACGCCTACAAAAACTATCTGATTGCCATAAAAGTGAACAAGTAATGCTTTTTTTCTAACAGTTAATGCTACATTTATTTAGTTTTTTTTCGATTCAAATATTTCCCATCGCGCCATATAAAACACCAATGATAGTCTATGCCATCATTTTGTCCACGGTTCGCACTAACAACAACTTATATAAGCCGATATCTCCTGTCCATTTCTTCACAAGGTCGGTGTTTTCACCCCCACTGTTTTGCGTGTTTTCATTAACATCAGCTGAATAAAATGGCGCGTAATCATGAAGTACGGTGTAGCTTTGGCCAATTAAACCTCAACTAAAATCAGCGTGTTTGTCTTCGTGGGTAAAACAGCTTGATTTATGGTTGTTAGTCGCCATACACTCGCCTACGTTGGAGGCTGCTACTCTCATACCATCGATATTTCTATTTTCCCTGTTTAAAAAACGACTTTTTTCTCCACAATGAAGTATGGTGCATTGATGCTCGCAAGCCGAAAAGACACAGGCGTACAACCTTAACACGCCTCTTCTCAACCTACCTCTTCGGTTCAGTTTTACATTAGAATCCATCAGGTAAAGAATTCCGACCGCACCTTCCTCATTTGGAGTTCGGTCTCATATTGCCGAAGCTTAAATTGACTGTGGGACTCGTGTTTTGTCTGAGGATAGACACTGGACTTGGAGTGCTTTCGGACAGTTGAATTTACTGCCGGGGCAAAAGTAAACTGGCCTCAGGTGACAGCGTCCCGAAAGTGCTCTTGGCATTTACTCGTCCTCGTTTTCTAAGACGTAAATTTTTAATGTACACGCCCCTTTCTGGAACGGTGGATATCCTTATACGTCTTTTCTGTTTAGAAAGAGGGAGTGAGATGCGCTTTTTATATAGCGGCTATCTGATGCTTCATGTATTCCTTTACTGTCTACTACCCGCCCCCCTTCCCCACAGTCTTCGACCAAAGACGTCCACCCCCGCACCGCTAATTGACTTTCCCAATGCGCATTCGCGCGTGACAATTTTTGAGTACAAGAACAAATTTGTGGCGGGCGAATTTGCCATTCCCTGGGTACATTCCATTATTACTGACTGGGACGGTCTTTTCGCCCTCTGTATCGAACGCGGAGCCTCCGGCTCCTCAGTCCAAGTGAGTTGGGGCCAGTGCCTGCCAGTTAGACAGAGGACTCTCCTTTCGTTCATCTGGTTGTTACCAATAACGCTTTTCTTCTCTCCGACAGATTCTTGAACTTATTGAGAAGGATGCTCAGTCGAAGTTGGACAGTCTGTTTGCAAAAAAGAACTTCAATCTGGCGATTGCGTAAGCATGTGTTTTCATGCTGCGTTTTAAATGAGTTTGTTTGGCATCGGCGTCACTTTTTATGAACAATATGTGCAACACTTTTAGTAAACCATTTGGCTGATTAAAATGAATCAGGTTGATAAGTTGAACAAGAACTAGTTGCCCCAATATTCGCCATGATTTTACTAATTTTATTATAAAAGTAACAAAAAGATTGCAACGTTCTCGAATAGAAAGAATATGTTTCTGTTGTCGTCCGCAGCAACTCCGTTACTAGTTTACTATGACGTCATTGACCATCACATTCCTGCTATCCCGTAACAATGAAAACGCTCAGTTCCTCGCAGCTGAACTGAATGCCAAAACAAGAATTGATTCAAAGTTTTTCACATCAGCGTTCATGCACAGGGAATTGCCTATCTGATAAAATCTAAGAATTTTTACAAGGAAATCACTGCTATGCAAAAGTAGCTCACTTTGCGCCCCCCTCCCCCCAAACCTTTACGGCAATAAAGCAATGGTCATTCTTCAAAATAGGGCATATTGAGCTTTATTGATTAACATTAAGTTGTCTAGAAATACCAGCTTTTTTTAGAAAAGCGGAAAATTGCGAAAAAAGGAAAATCGGGTGAAATAGTAATGGTAAATGTAGAGGAAACCTGTTCATGTAAAAAAACCGAATCAGTATAGCAGGACAAGTAGACCTACGTTGGAAAATAATCGTTGTTTCAAAAAATTTCGGATACACATGCTTCTACATTACGTGCAATGTAAAGTACGGCTGTTACCGAACGCCCCAAAGTTCAAGTATGTATTTCAGCACGGTTTCACGAGAATTGCTAGTTGTTTTTTCCGTTTATACATTGTTTGAATTACGTTAGATAAAGGCAAATAGATTGTCGCTTTATTGTACCGATTGGGAGGTCACATAAGATATTTCGTAAGCTCACGTCTGGACATGCCATTCAGTGACTAATAAATGTGCGTGAAATTGTCCGGAGCAATCACAAACATACCATTTTTTGTACGCTATTGCTTCGTAATTATTTCGGGATTGCAATTACGACGAGGTTGAGATCTTTCTTGAAATTGTAATTAACACTACGATTTTCATTGGCTTCGGTCGATTGACCATAAATAAGGATTATATTCTACGTGCTTACCTAAACTTCCACATATATATATATATATATATATATAACGCGTTTACCTAAATTGTGAGTTTTTTGGACATTCTTTCTAATCCACCTATTTATCTGGGTCGTGGTTAAAGAATCCCCCCTATATGTCAACTAATTGCCAATAAAAACGAACGTCTGCGACGTTACTTACGAACTTATATGTCTAGGCTAATTCAAAAAGCCTTCTTTAACAAATGACCTCTTGAAAAATAGCTTTATTCAAAGAATTCGACGCCAACTCTCTGCGTACTTTACCTTTTTCGAAGATAAAGTCAAGATATAAATGGCAAAGTGTGACAGTTTTTTTTGACATCCCCGGGTATTAGGAGTAAATCTTCTGCTGAGAGTAAAAGAACTCACTTTTCTATGTAAGTAGGAGCAGTTTTTGGTATACGCCTTTACATTCAGGTCCCGTTCTAAGATTAGGAATGCACGTCAGAAGGACAGAATAGATAATAAGATTTTTCGAAAACCGAGAATCTTCTACCTGTTCCGTTTCAAGTTTCCTTATTCGTTCTTACTAATCCATACGGCTTGACAGAGAAGAATGACAGCACGTCTCTGATGTTTGTACATATGCTCGTTTACGGTCGTTATTTTCTTTGGAGCAACACTAATTAAAACCTTATAAATTTTTTACTTAATTTTATGACACAAAAAGTAGTAGCGATCGGGTCTTCTTCTTCTCAATTGATTCCTGGGACACGGATGTTCGTTTGTATTGGCAAAACATAGTAGATTTGCAATATAGCATTTTATAAACTGAATCCGCTTTTCATTTTCTGAAAACAATGCGTTATCTCAATTTCCTGAACGCAAAACGAAATATTCCGTTCTCCGAAAACCTATACTTAAGATGTTTCTGGTTTTTATTAATATTCCTTTATAGTACAATAGGCACAAGCAAGCAGTTTTGGTTCACAGCGTTTAATGGCGCAGGAGATTCCTTGGGTATCGAAAACCTTTGGATTTTGCCAAATTCTACACCTATTTCGCTTCAGTATGCTAATCTGAAATGAAATCTTTTCTAGTTAACAGTATTTTGCATCTCAGGTCAATTCAACGAATAAAATAAACAAACTCAAATGTGTGCTGAACCATTCACTTAATTTTCTGCCTTCGTATTTAATCACTTAGGCAATCTACTGTAATTGAAAATTCATGTTTGTGAAAATTACTTAGAGTAATCTTCTATATACGCTAGCATTAAGGCCCAACCAGTGACTAGATGGTCCACAAGACGATTTAAGCGGTGTCCACATTGTCGGCGTCAGTTCACTGTAATCACCAGCGCCTCTAACCGCTAGGTCGGCGTTTATCTTCTGAGAGCAGACCGCCTCTTTTCCATTCCCCTGTTCTCTGAAGGCGTTTAAACACCAAACTGCTATTGCCGGCGTTTTTCCACAGGCTTACGCGGGGCCTTTTTGTTCCTTCCTTGCAGAGTAGCAACGTCGGAGAATTTTGGCGGTGAGGAGTTGGCGCACATTCACCGACGCTGTGCCGATCACCTCTTTAGGTAAGCCCGCCGCAGCATCCACTTTTCCTCGCCGTCTCTTTAAAACTGCTGCAGGAAAAAATATAATTTTAGTTTGTGTTGTTGCAAACTCACACAGGGGATCACGCTGAATTTGTTTCGTCGTCATTGGCCACCTTTCTAACTCAACACAGCCTGTGTTGTTCGAACGGCCAGCAAGGGTTGGCATTTTTGCGTGCGCTCCAGGCCGTGCCTCGCTTTGACCTTGATAGCTCTCAGTCAAATCAAAGTTACAAGCAACTCCCTAGAAACTATTCTTCTAAGATCTCTTTAATCCGGAAATCATCGGCCGAGTAAAATCGATGTCTCCATAGATATCTGCTTTGCCTTGTGGCCAGGATTGGTTGGTAAGCATAGAAGACCCTTTCCGGTGTGAGGCGACCTCGTCCTGCGAGGCCAGTTCGGCCGTAGCAAGAGACGGCGTCCACCATGTGTCCAGCGTAATAGATGGAGCACTGATGACGTGCGTTTGAATCAGATTCTAGTAGGGAGGACATCAAATGGGGTGAGAGAGTGGGAAAAACTGAGTTTT
The DNA here is from genome assembly GCA_036362985.1 of Ligula intestinalis. Classification (NCBI taxonomy): domain Eukaryota; kingdom Metazoa; phylum Platyhelminthes; class Cestoda; order Diphyllobothriidea; family Diphyllobothriidae; genus Ligula; species Ligula intestinalis. The sequence continues at coordinate 39,963,270 of JAYGXS010000002.1, forward strand.
TAGAAGCAGCTGAAAAGGGAACTTGCTTGTTTTAATCAGAATGTTATCTTCCTGCCTTTTCGGTTACATACTTATATTTTCTGTTTCTGATATTGTGTTCGCGCGCGAGAACGAAAAGTCAAGTGAATCCGATTATTTTTCCTACAGTCGAGTTTCCTTCTTCTTCAGAAGCATTTATATTCGAAGCACGTCCTCTTCCACGGCGTTATAGGCAGCGTCATTATTTGAGTTTATTTGCTAGTTAGCTGCTTGTAGTGGCGTTTACTGTTTAAATACGCAATTATTTCTTTTGCTGAAATGCTGTAAGCACTCGAGTACCGTTACTGTGGGCACCAGCTTACTAAAAGAGCCGTATTATCTTCTTGCTGCTTGATACGATCAAATAACATTCCGGTTTTATTTCATTCATTTCCTGCCCCTTCCAGCCAGAAAGAGTACGATGCCGCTGTAAAGGAATACTGCCAAACAATCGGCGTTGTTGAACCATCATACGTTGTTCTTCGGGTGAGTTTGGTTTTTCCTGTTTTTTTTGCGGTCCCTTCTCATGGCCGCGTTTGCCACTGTAGAACACCCGAAAAGCTGATCAACCTCGGGCCTCATGACTGGTTAGTTCTCGCAGTCCAAGAGGATAGTTATCCAGTCCGCGGCGAACACCAACGAAGCCAAAGTCGCTGAACGCATTTAAACAATTTTTATCGGACAGTTCGTATTGCTAACAAGCATAAGGAAGATCGAGATTGATGCCTGTGTTTTATCTGCCACCATGAGCTCAGCACGTAAAATTCGAAGACTGCAGCTGGAAGATGCACATAATCCGGTGGAACTTTGTGTAATACCGAGTTAGTCAGTGCTGTTCCCGTGCACGTGTAATACCTATTGTCTCTCCTCCCGTACATGAGCCGTGCGAGTCCTGTTCCACTTATCGCTCATTTTGAAGTTGCATTTTTCGAGGTCACTGGTCTCCTCGACGCCCAGTGTTACGCTTTTAACGAGATCTACGTGTTTTCCGCCTCACCATCGGAAATACTTGGAAATTGCGCTGTAGAAACTTGCTGGTCGATAATTTTCCCGCCCACTGCACCCGACAGTCTTTTCAATGCCAAATTATAACGCATGTATATATGTGCGCATCATCTGCACCAATCCCTCTTCCATAATCTACCTAGGCCCGCTGGTAGAATCTGGATTACCGGAGACGGGCACAGCGGCCGACGCCGTTAAACGGTCGTCTACGTGTGCCTCACACGATCTGGTCCACACATATATAGGACTATGGTTTTCGGATCCCATTTGAATGGGAGTGCCATAGAGACCACATTAAGAAGGAGCCACGACAGTCTGACTCTCTGTTCTGAGAAAACCGAGTTAACGTCTCAGTTAGTAACCTACCAAGTCGCCACTTTTATTATGGTCCGGTGGATTCAAACACATCAGATTTTTATAGGAAGCCATGTGCTGAAGTACTGGGACAGTGTGTTCCTCAGTATCACAATCGCACACTCAATCTCCACTCCAGGCAATAGTTCGTTGCCCGAGCGGGTCATCTCTCTGATACCGGGATCAGGTGCAACCGGCCGACAGAACTCAGTAGGCCCTCTAAGAGAGCAAAAACTCGACATGGTCTAGCCGCACAGCATCGGGTTTTCAAAAAAAAGGGGGGGGGGGGCGATGTATATGCACGAGTTCAGTATATGGATTGGTTTTCAGTTAGAATCCCGACGACTACCATCATGGATGCTATCGCCTCTGCGTCGCTCCCCCAGCAAGGCGAGGTAATAAGTACTCGTTACCTATGCAGACCATTGAACGATAACTATGCGTCCCGCCAGACTTTCTGCTTTTTCGTCAGTTGAAAATGTACTTTTTATAGTTTATTTTCATTCACTACCTAACAAAGTTTGTTGTGATGGTACACAATTCACAATCAGACATCAACTTGTAAGATCTATCGGTTAGATACCCATGACTTCACAGGCCGGCTCCCAAGCAGTGATCGATTACGCGGACGCCGCCTTTGTAGTGAAATCCGATGAACTCCTAACAGCCGGCTTATATTCTATTGTTTCCTCAGTTTTTAGAAAACGGTCTTATAAATCAGCTAGCTCGGTATCTGGAAGCCTTACATGAACCGTCTAATGTCGAACATTTAACTAAGGAACACACAGCCCTCCTCCTCAACAGCTACGCTCGACTTGATGATGAAGCGCGGATCGATTCTTTTCTGTCCGTGAGTTCCCTACGCAATACCTTTGTTTTATTTGACGTGTACTTTGCCCTTGGACAAAGGAAGGTGTGTGATGTTAATTCCACAAACACACTTTAGCAGACAATTTGTGGTTTTACAGAGCAGCACATTATCCCACCGACTTCTGCTCACACAGGCTATTGTTTTCACTCAGACAAAACTAAAACATCAGGAGTATATGCCCAGTGTTATTCGTTAGTTTACAGTTATACGCTTTTTGAATCCCTGACAATACTGCATTAGCCTTTGGCAGCTCAGATTTGTAGGCTTGTGTGGGGCTATTTAGCCGATTGGCTGAATCGGCACAGCTTAAGCGAGTAACTCAGGCTCGCTGTCATATTCCCGCCACTGACGCAAGTCAATTGATGAGACGGGACTAGCTTTGAGGGAGCATTATTTTATCAGGGATATACTTAAACCCAGCTGATTTGTCAACTTGTTATAGGACAACGGGTTGTCAGGGGTGGAGTTATCTTTACTTAACGGTCCTCTTAGTCGCTTATGTCTGATTACATCTCACCTCCATTAATCTCAATTATTTCCCTTCTAGTCCTATCATTGTACATATCTTAACTGGAGTTCCTAAGGTTTCTGTCAAGTCCACTCCGAGTAATCGTCAAATTGATAAATGGGCAACAAGTAAAAAGCCGCTATCTCAACCCGCGTACGATAGAGGTAGCGTTCAATATGGATGTGGTGTTTAACTGTTTCACTAGCAATTCCGGGGATGAGAAAAATAGGCACAGTTGCTGTCAAGGCCGGACAAGGCAGAGCCGGACGAGTGAATTCCGTTAGCGGTGGGTGAAGGTTCATCAACGGGTGTCAATATCTCCCGACCTAAACCGGAAAGGCAACGAGCTCGTGGCTCAAAGGTTAGGGTGTTAGACTCTGATCGGAAAGGTCGCCAGTGTGAGCCTCGGTTGGTGCACCACTTGGAGTTGGGTAGACTGGCTGACGACGACTAATAAGCCAGAAATGGCCGTTCCAGCCTCCCTTGTTTTTGCCGGCAATAATATCTCCAAAATGGCACTGTAATCGTTGAGTGGGTTGATGCTATGTCTTCATTTATTTAATGCCAATCCTTTATTCTCCGTCGCAATGATCTGGCGAAGCCTGTCGCGGTTTCTTCTTTTGGCTAGCTAGATTCATCCAACCTCACCCGATAGCATACCATGGACTGTTTCCCCCCCCCCCCTTGGAGTTGCCTGGCCATCAGCCGCCTTGCCAGTGCGAACTAGTCGGCGAAGAACGTAAAGTTAGGCGACTTTTTCATTGACTGGTAATGAGATTGAATAGTTTTGACAGTAACCAGCGCAGCGTGAACTCCAGAATAAAACCTTAGAGTGTTCGTTTCAGACGCTCAACGAAGTATCCAGCCAGGGTTTTGATTCTGCTGATGATGGTGCGCTTAGTAATTGAGCGCTTTCGCTTTTCGAATGTTCCATTCTTATATTGCTAGTCTTAACCCCCGTGCCTAACTCTGTGCCTGCAGATGCTGTCTACTCAGCCCAAGATCGGCAGCGAATTTTACCCCTGTGTGAACGTGCTTCGTCGAGCTGGCTATCCCCGGCAGGCACTGCGACTTGCCTCCCTCTCCGGTAGCCCCACTGACTGTGTCCGGATTCTCGTGGAAGATTTGAAGGATTTCCCTTCAGCCCTACAGGACATCAATGCGTTGCCTTTCGAGGAGGTTTGTGCTTACGAAACGATCCATCTTTTTGCCGCAGTCTTTTGACTAACCTCAAAATGTTCCTTGAGCACAGGGTCGTGAGAACTTAAACGTCCACCTTAGAGTAGCATTTTGCCCAACGTCAATTCTGAAAAATCCATTTGTTGTCCTTTTCCTTCCTCACCTGTAGGCCTTAAACATGATCTGCACTTATGGTAGCTTGCTCATCGAGGCACTTCCCACCGGGACGGCTGAGCTCCTGGACAAACTGTGCTCCAATCCAAGTATGTTCAAACCTTTTTGGTCCAAATTATTGATACCGATGTCTCTCCCTGCACGAAACTCCTCTAACTGGATCGCACCTGATACCAGGATGTGGGAGTTGTCCCCCCAGGGGTAGAGTGCTATGCAGATTAAACTTAGACGGGATCATTAAAACCGAGCTTGTGGATGGTTCCTTGATTGGTTTTTATCTTGCCTGACCTGAACGGTTTCAATGTATGCGAGCTTTCTTATGAATGTTAGATACAGATAGGTTATTAGTAGCCATGTGAATTGCTTGTTCCTGATTGTTATCTCTCGCTGTGGGTCCTTGAAATCTTCCTGCAAGGCAGTGATGAAAGGAATGGACCTGCTGAGTAGAGGTTTGCGATTGATCGATCCCAATATTTTCAGTGAGCTTTGTGATATTTTGAAAGGCCATCTGTGCGCCACGCCACAACCGCTCGAAGTCTGATATCTCTATTGCTGCTGATACGCGACTGTTTGTTAGCTAAATTGGGGATTATCTGTTTTGCATGTGGTATTCTATGAGGGCCGCCGAACCATTTGCCGTCTGCAATCCGTCCATACCGTGGGATACGAACCTCTTCAAACAAAAGTATTGGATTCATTTAACGCAGTTGTAAAGAACTCGGTGGGATTCGAGTCCACGACAGCAAGAGAAAAACTGAGCGGGTAATTTGACCCAAGTTCGATTAAACTCGTGGCCCTCGACGGAGCCGCAGATCTAAGTTGGCTCGAGCGTTGGCTGTGATGAAGTCTTGGCGTGTGTTTGAATCCCACCGAGGCCGCCGAGCTTTTGAGACTGGGCCAAATGAGTAATTTAAGCCTACTTTAGCCTCCTATTTTAGCAAAGTAACTGGGGAAACGCATTTAGTTCATGCCTACCAGCATTTTTTCGGCTGAGATTCCGTTAACCATGGCCAAATTAAGTAGAAAGAAGGAACATTTGTTTCAGTAGTATTGAGTTTTCCTTCACTGGTCATCCCAATCGGTATACATACTCTTTTATTAAAAAGAAAGAATTCACTGGCATTTCGTGTCTACTACCTATTCTGTTGGTGATGTACTTCGAGACTTACCCACATGAAACTGTAGGACGTTTTGGCTTGTGAGAATCCAATTATTTCTGCGTGTAAGGATCTTTTCTGGCTCCTTAAATACTAAAATATATCGAAATTACGGTGCATGACTTTTTAAGACATTGATACTACTTTAGGTACACGTGCAAACATCTTCCTATGTCCACGAATCATGCGTTTAATGACCGAATCATTTTCTTTGTATTACGTATTGCAATTTCTTCCAAAATCAATACGAAGTACAGCGTATTCTCGCAAAGCTTCTCATAAATTTCATTGGCACTTTGTCAACGTTGAAAATGTTGAAAGCAGTGAACTGCCGGTTTTATTAGTTAGAATCAGCCAGCCAGCAGTGATGGGATCATATCTAAGTATGTTTGTGCTTACCTTCCATGACTTTCGTTTATATAGCACTCAATCCATCGGCGTTGCGTTCCACCGTTGATGAAATGCATTAGAGAGCATGCTGTTTCGAGGTTTTGTTGACTTGAAGCCTCCGTGTGCGGAAGTAGGTCTGCGTTTTTGAGGGAGAGACTTGCCGCACTTTCCCTTTTACAGCTAGGCGCTAATTACTGTGGGAAATTTGGGTAAAAGCTGTTTCCTAATTAACTGAATTCGTCCAATGTTGATGACATTGTGGTTTTGGGATATACAGCTGTGCAGTAAACATGGCGAAAGATCCTATCACTGGGGTGGATACGGCAAAATTTAATAGGCAAGTTTTTACAATTTTAAAGTTGTATGTTGTGTAGGACACGGGACTAAGTATCCTCTCCCCGCGTGAATGTGCGATCAATTCGAAGGCGGATTACGGTAAGGTTGAGCTGGACCACGACAGACGGCGCACAACCACACCGAAAGTAAGCGTAAGCATTTGTGCACATGCCTACGTAAGTAATGAACAATCGTCGCTTGAACAGAATCGGCGGAGGCAAGGTCATCGATCAGCGCCCAGCCTGTACTACAACACCTAGTATACTCTAACTGAACTGTTATTAATAACAACGCACGTATTTCTGACTTTAATTCCACGCTCTTCCCATGATAAGAACGAAAAAACATTGACAGCGCGCTTGTCATCATGCTAGGCAAAGCATATGCGCTTCCCAGAAAAGCCGATGGTTTTGCACATGTTTAGTGCCTAAGTCGGCCAGAAGCAGAGTTCAGCCAAGCTCTACAGACCACACCAACTGCTGAGGACCACACTGTCTTTCACACACTTTACCCTAACACCTGCTTTGGCTCACTATTAAAAAACATGTTTTTGTTTACTCCGTCGTGGGACATTTAAATTCCAGACAGCGTTCTCCTCCCCCAGTCTTAGTAACGACACTGACGCCCCGCGCAACTGGTCTAACTATCCACTGGAGTGTAATCAGACGATAATACCCATATTCACTCTCTCTTCTTGTTCCCTATTTGATATCCTAGTTGCCGTTTTATTCACACGACACCGCTGTTACTTCTGCTCCGCCCGTCGCCACACCTTACCGCACGTTCTCTCTCTCTCTCTCTCTCTCTCTCTCTCTCTCTCTCTCTCTCTCTCCCTCGAAAGTTTGTTATATTAATCAGTGACATGTTTGGGTGTATATCTGCTGTCATTGGACTGCCGCACCCCTCGCCTCTCGATGCGTTAACCTCCTGGCGGAGTATAGGCTGTGACCAAGTGGTGTATGACACGGATGCCCAGACTGTGTGAACCGAGATCCATGTCACCGCTTCCATCCTTTTTACTGTTGTGTTAAAACCCTGTTCAAGTGTTTATTGTGGGCCAAGCTTTGCGCTGGTACGCTTAGGCGCGGACTTTGCCGTGCACACCACCTGCACGCGACTCCGTTCTTGGCTCTGTATTGACATCCGGCAGAGGTAGGTGAAAGGAAGAGCGAAAGAGTGCGGTAGACTTAAACGAAAGTTTACTAATACTTAAAACTAATCCATGCGTAAGTCCTAGCTCCTGGTCTACCACGTTGTGTAACGCACGGTGGAGACCATCAGAATCTACGATCGAACTGTTGAATTTCCACAGAAATGAGACAGGATGAGGGTAACCAGGCGATAGACAAGAGCGGCAGAATTATTGGGTGTTAAACGGTATCATCAGTTGTCATTTTTGTTGCCTCAGGCCATCCTCGTGGACACTGATTGCTTTCGCAACCGGCTTGTCATATGCGGCCTGTTGTTATTTATGATCTTGAGCTATGCGTTAAAACCGATCAGGGCGCGGAGTGCTGTTAATGCATGTAACTTACATAGTACGCTTGTGTAAATAATTGAGTAAATTAATGATTTAGGGACACTCTTACCACTGATTATAACGGGTTCTATTCAGTTCTGCAGGAATCAGGGACAATAAGCAACACCATAGTGGCGTTCGTCCCAATTGTTGGTGGCAAATGAACATTTGCAACTTGCCACAACTTGCAACTTAGTATGCACACAAACAAACGCAAAACTACGAACAGTCAACAACTGGTAAATGTTAACCGATTAAAATAGCCGCGTGACTGATCATTGGTCTTATGTCCGAACCTATACCCAGAATTTATTTTGTCTGCCCGGTACACCAAAAGTACGTGCCTTTACAGCGCTTTACTTTTCGCTATTTTCTCCTGTTTGCGTACTTTCAGAGGCCGGTCGTTTGAACGTCCAGCATTTTCTGAAGATATTTGTCAACAATCGCACAGGATTGATGCAATTCCTCGAGCGCTATATTTTGGTGAGTCCTTTGGTTATTTTTCTTTTATGAGATTTCTATTTGCACCAGATTTGCTCGTCACTCTACACGATGGCTTTTATGTTGTAAAGTGTTCCTGTCTAAAATTGATTAGACTGGTAAGGGATCTGAAAGTAGTTAGTACACCAACAAACTTGGGGAAATTGTTCTTAATGCTGCTTCGTCCTGACCAACCTTCTAGTAAACATGACCGAGTTAGAGGGAACTAGACAGATCTGGACAATTTAGGGTATCCGTACGTCATCTAAGCAGGTTGTACCCGTTTCTACTACTGTTAACTACTCATATCTCTGATTATGAATCCGCAACGGATGCCGAAACGTCAGGCGAATCAACGTATTTTCCAAGCGATCGAGTCTTCTTCTCAGGTCGTATCATCCTTATTTTCGAGTTCTCTTTTATGTATGTGTAGGACATAGTCTACTAAGACCTAAGAACTCGGAGAAGCACCAGCCATGTCTGCTCAGCCTGATTTGGAAACCATTCCATGGAAGGCAGGCAAGAGCGCCTACGTCATACGACAGTCATCTGCTACAATCTCCTCAACATTTTGTTTTCTACATCAAGTTTTGCGCTTCTTAACGATACGCACTCTGAAAAGTAGCTACGCGGGTAGCCAGCTAACGCCGCGTCTCTTTACTACTGGTGAACTCGAGTCTCTCTGAGACACGCCGTTTTCGTCATCATTCCGCGAGTCTAAACCCTTCCATTTATCCCATTGGTAATCCTGGAAGGCTTTCTTCTGCTCGAATGCATTGCCTGTTGTCCCTTAAAAAGCGACTGTCAAGAGGAGAAAAGACAAGGTCGCTGTAACCGACAATCATTAGGCACTTGGTTTATTATCCGTCTACTGACGCAATGTACTGCGTCCCCGGGACAACAGAAATCTTTGAGCGGACATAGATAAGGGCGGTGGGAGCGGAGAAAGCAGACAGCTATTTTTGTTAGCAGCAGTGTCCACGTTCAACTGTAGTCGATATGCTGTTCATACCTGCGGTCTCAGCCACACTTTGGCAGTGGTTTTGCCTGCTTGCCGAAACGCTGATGCATTGGGGCAGGAAGTTGGTTTCGGCTGCGCGAGAAGCAGCGGCCTTTTTTTGCAGGATTAGCTGCTGCTACCGCCGCTGCCGCGTGCAGAACCATTGTCAGTCCTTTTGCCGATGAAGTCGACAACACTCAAGTCTCCCACAGTGTATTTGAACTCTTCCGCAAATCAAGATATGGTGGAAGGGCGTTTGCCCATCGTGTTGCATCATTTTGACGTATGCAGAGGCGTAGTGAAAAAAATAAGGAAGACTGGGATGGCCATCTGCAATTTATTTAGCTACAACCAACCCCGGGAGCCTGGGTGACTTGAGAGCCGTACCCGGGCTCTCCGTTCATTGAGCATGCAGTAGGTTAGTGCCACGTGTCCGCTTTCCCGTCTGTTGCGATCGGTAATAATGAGTATGTTACCTATTATGGGGGCATACTTTCTCCTGTTATGCCTGGAAGGTCAATATAACATCATTGCATGTACTTACATATCCATTAATATCATATGCGGAGGAGAGTGATACCAACAAAAACAGCTGTATAGCTAACTGACTGACTAATAAACTGTAAGTGATCATTCCAGTCTCACCTTGTCTTTGTCGGTATTTATAATCTGCCTATAATGCGAAGTACTCTCAGGTTGCTGGTGGGCTCTAGCAGGAGCACCAAGTCACATAGAGACAAGTATTTTGCAAAACGCGATCATTGAGACACCTCGACCATAGTTAATATTCCCGATCGCAACCGACAGGAAAATGATCTCGTGCCTCCATGCTTTGTTTGTTGGTGTGTGAAAACGTGGGGTTGGATATGACTGACTGCTGATGGCTTATAAGCCAGAAACGACTATTCAGGTCTCCCTTGTTTTTGTCGGTAATTTTATCCTGCCTATTATACTAGGCGCTGTAAGACGGCTGGTGGGGCTCGGGAGTGAGCCCCAAGACGTACCGTAGTGCGATCGATGAGCGTCCCGATGTCCACGATAGGTGGACAGAATTTCGGCACTTTTACATTTCTACGTATTCCTCCGCTTGCCGTGTACTATCTAAATCTTCTTACCCAACTATGACTACAGCACACCAATATAGTATTGTGGGGGACATTTTGGAATTCAGCGTTGTGCCACGTTCTCGTTCACCGAACTGAACTGGCTCGCCGTTAGGTTACTGTTCTGTTGCTGGTCTTTGGCTTTTCTGTTTAGTTCGATTAGTCGTTTCACATTAGGAGGCATTTTAACGTTGGCATAGCTCATTAACTTGCAATTATTTTATTAAAACCCTCTAATGGTCTCTTGAGAACAGTGTACATTTAAGTCATTATCTCTTTAATCTAGGTGATCTTTGTCTGCATAAAAACAACCGATTGTAAGTGTCCTAGCATTAATTTAATCACATGTGCGTTCGTCCAAAATATTTACCCCCTCCTTCCTACCAATGACGCCCAAACTTCAGCAGGCAACGCGACTATGATCTTGCCGAATCGATATCCATCTCTGTTCGGCGTTGGCGCAGAAAAGTTGTGTCCTGGGAAGCGGTTTCTGTTTCGGTCACGTAGAACATACTTGAGGGGAAGGAAGAGGGTGGAGGTCAGGTGTAATCATCGCTTGCCAAAAGCTTCTTGTCATTTATCTATGCCCTCTAGCATTGTCCTAACTCTGTGCATCGTCCGGCGTACCAAAACATCCAAAAACTGTCTTTTTGTATGGTCCAAAATATCGTTCTGCTCGTTATTTTCCTATTCGTCTTTGTAAACGATCAATGAGGTTTCCGTTACCAATTTCTGTGCTTCGAATCCGCCATTTTCCACGGAGAGCCTAGGTTGTGCCTCTGAAGTCCAAAGTCCGAACGGATATTTCACTTAGCCCGCTACTATCAGACTGTTCTCTCTTTGTAGTCTCCAGTTTCTGTTGCCTTAAAAATACTGACTCTATTTTACCTTTTTCATCTGAAGAAACCTAATTCAACAAAGGCCGTCTCTAGTGTTGTTGAGACCCTCCTGGAGCTTGTCCTTTTTGAGCGAGAGGCCGCCCTTAAAGAGGGCGACGAAAATTCGGCGCTGGTGAAACGACTTGGAGATCTAGCAATGCATCTGCTCAGGGACTCTTCGGTAAGTCCTCGTTAAACTTTTCGTGCCCCTGCACACTCTTATGCTGATTTTTTTTTCTGCGGCTTTGTCGGCAGGATTTAGGGCTGTATGGTGGTTGCATACAGTGCTTGCTCGGATTAAGTTGGTTACTCTTTTCCCCTTAATCTGTCTAAGCATACATTTTAATGTCGGTCCTGCCAACTGCGGATCCAATTCAAATGAGATTGAAACATTACATATTACGTGATAGTTTTCCAGCAGCCACATGCTGATGGGTGTCATGTCTACAGATTGAAGAATTAAAGAGAAAGCTTGAACGTCTAGTTCAACAAACGGATACGGGAAGAATGGAAGCAACCATTTCCGGTCGGCTGGTTATTGATATCATTGACCAGGTTCCTAGTTAGCCTTGCTGCTGGTATCCTGAAACGTCCATAGTGGTTTATAGTGAAATGACTCTTAACTAAGGCCAAATGAGCAGGGGTGACACATAAGCTGTCAAGAGACGGCAACTGCAGTGCTACCAGAATGCGGGGCGTATAGGGGGGGCGGGAGGAGCGACGTCTGATATACCGCCTACCTTTTAAAAGGCCGCAAAGTC
>JAYGXS010000002.1:39975102-40034638 GCA_036362985.1 Ligula intestinalis
TGGTGGTGGTGGTGGTGGTGGTAGTAATCGAATTCACTTAGTGGTGGTATAAGCTCACCATATCCCAGCACCACCACCACCACCACCACCACCACCACCACCACCACCACCACCACCACCACCACCACCACCACCACCACCACCAGCACCACCAGCACTACCACCACCACCACCATCTTGTGTTTAGGTTTTTGTGACAAAGTGCTACCTGCGCCCTCTCCCACGTCTAGTCTTCTTGATTTTGTCATTACAGCGGGCCCAGGTAGGGAAAGATCAGAAAGGGCGATAGATGCAGCGAGATTCTACTCTCACTATAATCCAATTTATGCACAAGTCACCGTTGCTGCACCGCCATGCCCTGGGGCCCAATGTAGACCTCGTAAAAATCGACGGTCGAACTTTCCTGTGTCTGTATGCTGTGTGGTGAAGCAGGAATTGAATTAGTGCTCACTCCTTCGTCTGTCTTTCCGCAGTAAGCAAAGTCCAAATATGATGTTAAAGGTTGTAAACAGACGACCAGCTACCCGGTCGAACAACGTATACGTTTGGAACGCATTTTTTTCCAATAATTTTGTTCATATTTTTCGCAACCAACCCCACCAAAAAAGGCGGATTAGAAGGATGTAGACCCTAAAAGTCTTTGTGAACATGATGACCCGTTTGGGTGAGCAAACAAAACAAACAAACCTCCACTTTCCGAAAAATTATACGAGAAAAGGTTCCTAACGTGGAAGCACCATGAGCTCAGTCCCGACTAGACGGCAACTCACAGGTAACATAACTAAGCGCAGTTGTTTGCGAGACCGAATCCGTATGTATGCATACTCAAAGTTGCCCGGTGTCCATGCCAATGCTAAACGGCCTACAAATAAAGTTTTGAACGTCTCAAAGAAGAGAAATTTTCATTACAACTTTAGCCGACTGCTGACCTAAACCAGGGTTTTCTTCGAGTCTTGATAGGCGAAATGCACGTTAGATTCTTTGTGGTATGCCCATTCCATCTGAACTGCATTTGCCTAATTCTCTTTTCCTTCTCTAATATAATAATTAGGACGAGTTCAGACCAACTGACTAAGGGCAATGGACGCAGTGGCTGATTTGAAGACAAACCTACGCATGCAACACACACACACACACATAAGAAACGTAAATATATGCATGTTTATGTAGCGGACGAAACAGCGTATACAAATGGTCAAACACACATATGAGGAGTTTGTTTTAGAGCCGCGCCAGATCTTCTGAAGAAGACCATACGTTTGGCTATCTGCACAGGGCAGAGAGCGATTATCAAGCAGGGTTTGCATTTGCGAGGCACCGCCGCCCAGACTTGGCAAGTGGACATACGACAAAGAACGCCATTGGCCGGCTAGAAAAGTACTCAGACATAGCAGCTGTTTCAGTACTTTGTAACCAGATAGGCGTTACTGATGACCAGGGACTTAGGAAGTCCATTTTTGATGTATTTGGCGTCGGCAAGCAACCCTACTGCAAACATAGTGCGTGACGGTTTGTAAATTCATTGTGGGCGGAACCTTTTGATCAGTGGTTTCCGGCGCCATCGGCTGAGACCAGGAACATTTGCATAACACAGGAAGCGATGAAGTCATAAAGTCTACCGGGTTTTAGTAAATCTAAACGTGAATGATTATACAAAATGAAAGGCTGATTATCAAAGCTGGCCGCCATGGATTAGTTGTCATGGGTGGATTCCCGGTACTCGTTATTGCTCATGAAACAGCTTATTTAGCTTATATAAAAGTCAATAAAAGTATGATTCAATTGATTAGGCAGAAAAAGCTGCACAGTGCTAGTGCAATCGATACAGCGGTTTGGATTTATGCAAATATATTTTAACACCTGGAACACCATTGGTTTACGGATCGATAAGCAATCGTAATATTTTGGTGAGTTTTCAATAATAACGTGCGCAGTCAATTTCTGCGCCCAATCAGCGTAGAATCCCGTAGCCTGCCTTCTGTCATATGCCAAATTTGAAATGACCTAGATGCTCTTATGGTTATCATAATGGGTAATTTTGCCTGCTTTACTTTCCTCAGAAACGAATATCTGTGCTTGGTGAAGATCATTTTATTCGAGATCTATAGGCTTAGACCGAAATTTGCTGTACATATTTAGGTCGGAAACCATCAGGCACTGCGGGATTAGCGCATAATATGCACATTTTGCCAATGGACAGGCAGTAGTAGAGCTTTATTTTGTAGTTTACCATACTGACAGCGGAGGTGTTAGCTAGGTACAGCCTTTTAGCTAGTATCTGTGCTACCCATATGGTAAATTGCAACACAAGGTTATAGCCAATCTTATGTCCTCGACCAGGTTAACAATATCTGTCCTTTTACAAGCACGCATAATTTGTTGAAAAAGGACAATCCGTGGCGGGTTCTATATTGACCTTATCGCTGCTTTCCGTTAATAATCAATGAATGATACAGGGAAGATTTGTCTTTGAACAATGCATGCAAAAAAAGACAATGGACACAATACAAATGATACCGTTTACCGTATTACTGGGAGTGGCATAAGAAGAGGCGGGTAAGTGCGGAACAAATTCTAATCTACAGTCGTACACAGTTATAGGAAACTTCCCGGTACCACAAGTGGTCTACTGCTAAATTCCAGGAGGGTTATAAGGAAGGTTTGGGAGTCAGGGTTGAGGAATGTAGTGTTGAGTTAGTTTGGTGTTTTAACGCTAGAGTTGGAGTCAAGAGTTAAAATTAGGACACAAGAGTAAATATAGCGTAAGGTCAGCATTACTAGCGGGAGTAGTAACACCCATATCCAACACATTATGCCTCCAAGTGAAAAAAGTTGTGAGTTGCTCGAGAAAGAATAGAGGTGCAGGTTAGATTTAGCTCAACAGGATTTTATCTGATTGGGAAAGGCTTTTAGAGCAGTGAACTAACAATCGAAACAATTTTTTATGCTAAACTGCCCGCACGTAAACCGCACATCTGGCCCCTACTCCACGAAGTGGGGGTGCCATGAAGGCTGCATTAAGGAGGAGCGATCGTAGCCCGACTCTCAGGCCACCAGTCGGCCACCCCACACGAACATCCACTGGACTGACTACGCGTTTCGAGCTATCCCGTCAGCTGGCAACTTTCCAAGTCACGGCGCTTGGCGCCGCCCCCTGAGTGCGTCAGGTGTTCTATAGAAAAAAAATGCGTCGAACTCTTCATTTCATTTGGATGAAGTTGCTCGGCGTTTTCTAGCGGCGATACAGTCTGATAGTTAATCCCTTACAGTCGTGAGTCTCCCCAGTCAATTTAATCTAAAAGAAGATTCCCATGAACATTTTCAAAATTAAATAGTTTTGAAAAAACTTCAGCCCACGTGGCGTGCTCTAGCAGTCCGTCGTCGCTGCCAGACGAAGTGATCGGAGCAGTGAAGACGCATGATGAATTAGTCTTTGGCCAAGGGTCCCTTCGTGTCTGTATAAACGCCGTCTGCGCACACAACCTCGGGTTGGTTAGTCGTGTGGCGACTGCCTCTGCCGTCTTAGGTATCTGCTGTCACAGAAACTTGGAGTGTTTCGTCGTCACGCAATAAATAACTCGGAACACTTGGTTGGCGTCTACTCAGTGACCGTTGTCAACCAAGTGAGCCAAAATTGCGCTAGAAACGGATTTTACTACATCTTGGTCTAGCCAGACAGGATGGTGTTCTCGCATCCGTTTGGATAAGCGTCTAGTTGTTCAACCAATATAGCCGAAGACGTAGATGCATATTGAAAAAAAGTCTGAAATGAGAGTCCATTCTTGCCTTGAAGGCAAAGAAGTAGCCTGCTTGAGAACACTATTCTTATTTTAGCAGTTGGATATGCGCGTGCGATTGCAGCGTTTAAACGAAAATGCGGAAGTCCTCTTTTCAAGCATTAAGTATTTCAAAGACGACCAATGTGTTATCCGACAGACAGGGTTCATCGCCGAGACAAAATGTGAAAATCGAACAATATCCACATAGGCACTTAGTTACCTAATCAGCCTACCACTTGACCTCTTAGGACCTGCTTTGCAATCGCTTCGTTTTGACGGCCGTGATCCGTTGACAGCTTTGCTGGTTTCCTTGTCTTTGTTTATGTTCTATAAAGTGCGCTGCCTGAGAGGGCAGATGTACATTCGTGTATTGAACGAAGAGGTGGGCTTTATTTGGAAATTAAAACTTCAAAATTTCAACAAAAGCGCTCCCTATTTACCGTGAATCAAATCAAGCATACAAAGGAGCTACCACTGGGAGATCACAAACAATAGCATAATGGCCGAACACTGTTTTTTGCCAACATCATGAAAAACAGTGTGTGGCAAAATTTAGACAAAATTGGACTTCCCTCAAAACGGCGCTAGCGCCGCGCGCTAATGACCTCATTGTTGCAGTTCGAATAAACAAACAAAATCGGTTAATAATGGGCGCAATAGTCCAACTGATGTATGCATAAGAGATTCATATGCGAATAGATAACACACAAAATGGTGCATCAGTTTCAAATGCCGGCACAATGTGTATGAATAATTAATCCATCCTCCTCAGATGGCCAAACTGCGAACGTAACGGCGGGCTAACGAATGCAAGCTGATTTCTCCGCAGTCTATACTCTGCATATGCTCGCATCAATAAATTTTAGTTTTGTTGGGCTGTGGCACTCTCTATAGGACCACCTCTATTTGCGCATGTTACTCTGCCTGTCACGATTCATCAGATTTTATTTTGCTGGCGGTAAATTAATGCGACACCTGGGTTCTTCTTAGGACTGAACGTAAGACTGCAATGGCTCTTTCGTAATGCGCCCTTTGTGGTATTCTCACTGATGCTAGGAGTCTGATGCATGCTGTTTACCGCCCAGGACGTGTGCAGAACGTATTAGTAGCAAAAGATTGCCGACAAGGACAAAGGAGACTGGAATGCTCATTTACGTCAACATTTCATGAGATAGGTCAGATAGTGTAGAATAAACGCAAGTGAGTATTTCACTCGAAATGACTCCTTTCGCTACCGAACTCGATATGGGTTGCTGAAATCTTCGGGTTCTTTTGTTCGACCAGATCTTCTAAGGTTTCCTTAGTGAAAATGGCGTAGTTTAGATAGGAAGATAACTGCTTCAGGAAATGCATTATCTGACTGTATACACGAAAACCCAGGATGTGTTAATCCATGTGCTTGAGCTTATTATTGCATATTGGGAAATTTCTTTACTGACTGTCGTGGTGTTGATTAGGAAGTAAGGCAACTTTGATTTATTTCTGGAAGCGCAGTTTACTGGCTTTTTATTGCAAAGGTTGCTGGGTAACGCCGTGGACTGCCCCCCCCAAGGATATCGTTTTATGATTTCATGCAAATTCCATTTTCTGCCATCTCCACCCACAAACCTTGGCTTTTATTAGATCCTAGAATGTAATTGCAAGCATGAGGGAAACTGATTTTTCCCGTCTTTGTTCGTGTTGTATATCTGCGCCGTTAGTACATCAGACTTGTCTGTGAAGAAGATAAAACCTTCATAGTACCTACAGCCTTTGTGAATAATGCCTTCTTCGCTATTCAGCCGTGTTGAACAATGGTATCGAGGATTTTACGCTGAAAATATATGATTTAAACTTAAAGCGTGCTCTCTCTCCCCGTCTTTCTACCTCTCTTCCTGTTTAATTTATCAAGAAAAGTTTAATGGATGAGGATGACTTATCTGGCACCCTAAACGGGAAATAGAAACAGGAGCCGCCCGCAATGCGCATGTTTTGCACCAAATGCCTGGGGTACTAGAGTTAGGCAAAGGATGAAAGTACGTTGGGGTGTAAGGTAGGGTTTTCGTCAAGGTAAAGGCTGCGATAAAATTTTGTGTTAGGGCTAGAGTTACGGATAGGATGCGGGGATAGCTGACCTTTGTGTATTTTTGCGACGGATCAGTTTTAATATTACTTGGGCGGGACGTACCAATTTCCCCATGCGCTTAAGGGACCATGCAGGTGTCTAAGTCGTGGTAGTGCTTAGATCACTACAATCATCAGGTCGAATCCCAGGTTGGAGGTAAAAGGCAAGAGTCACCAGAATGAGGGTTTTATTTTGTACAGAACCCTGAGGTGCTGTGTCAGGCAGCAGTGGCCACTGGCGAAGCCAGGGCTAGTGTTGACTGCGTCCAGCAAGACCTGAGAGAGTCGACTGTGTGTTGTGTGGGTGATGGCAATTGCTCTAACATGTCTGTGAAGCCAGTTCAAGTGTTCTGTCATTAGTGTGTTTCAATTGCCCGAATGGATGTTGTCTGCAAAGGCCCCCTGCTGCGTTGGCCAAAGTGGTGGTGTGTGAAGTGGTCCATAGGGAGCCGCAACTACTTGGACACGCCTGTGCTTGCGTGTGTGCGCACGTATATCTGTGAGTGGAAGTCGATCAAGTGGTCTTCAGGTCACCAAGTGGAAAAGCCGCGTGCAAAGACAAATGACGTTGGGGGGTGCTGGAATTGCAGAACGAGGGGCGGGGAGGAATTATGGCCCTCCGCCACAACCATACACGTAATAATTATCGTATAATTTTATGAAAGCATTCTAAGTGGGGACTTTAGTTAAAAGCATATCGCTATATATATATTCACTCAGGAATGTGCGAACATATATATATATATATATATGAGAAGAAGAGGCGATCTCGGAAATAATGGGTATAATATCCGGACGTTTCGAAAGCGTACAGGCTTGCATCGTCGGAGGTTGGTGTTTGTACACGCCTCACAGTCTTTTATAGGTGTTACCACTGACTTCTCGTTCGCTCTCCGTCTATTGGCGCTAAATCCCCTGCGGGGGCGGGGCTGGAGCTCCGTCATTGTCCTGCCGACCAGGGTTTCTCGCCGTCACCTCGTCGGAGGGGAAGGGCAATGTTCGACTGCCAGCGGTCATTGCTCGCGTCTGCATCGATCGCGTCGGTGCCGCATGTCCTGCTGGCTTCCCCCGTTGGCACTTTCCCGTGTTCATCCCGCCAGCGGAATATCGAACTCCGCCATCAGTGTTTATGCAAAGACCGGTGTCATGTGCAACTGCGTTCAAGCCCGACAGGAGGTCTTGTCGGTTCACGTTGCAAGCGGCGTCGCTGACGGCTGCATTGGTGTCTAGGGTAGGTTCCCGGACGCCTGTTTTCTGGCCCGGTGTGGGGTTGCTAGTCGTCGCGACCCATCTGACTTCCTGCCGGCGATTTCGTTGATTGAGCCGCACGCCTAACGCCTGGTAAGCCGCCGGGAGAATCGTACAGCGGTTGATGGAATTTGCTGCAGTTAGCCATGCTTCAAGTGTTTCTCTGGTTGTCCGGTCACTACCTCGGGCTAGGATTTCAGCGTCATCAAAAGCGAAGGTGTGTCCAGGAACCAAACAATGTTCCGCCACCAACGAGATGGATCCGTCCCGTCGATTGCCCTTGCGTGCTCGCTCATACGCGTCTGTAGTCGCTTTCCGGTCTCCCCAATGTAATTGGCCTCACAGGAACTACACTGGATGCGATAGACGACGTTTGCTGTTTCTCCGCGGGACAGAGGGGGCTTTGGTCTCATGACCAGTCGTCTTGTTGCTGCCTCGGGTCTGTGGGCTACGCCGATACCCAGTGGTTGTAACAGACGAGCGACTGCTTCAGAAACACTCTCAATGTATGGCATTGCTCTCCACAATGTCGGTTCTTCCGCTGCCGGTCTTGTAGCTCGTTTCGGCTGTCTGCTGCGTTCTAGGAAGCTGCGAGGGTAACCGTTGGAGATGAACATCCGTCGAAGATATTTAAGTTCAGCCGCTTTGTCACCTGCCTCGTTGCAATGTGTTTCTGCCCTTTTGTAAAGCGTTCGCACACAGCTGTGTTTGTGGCTCAGCGGATAGTTATTTTAGTAACTGAGTACCTGATGTATGTCGGTTGCCTTTCGGTATACCGTCGTCTCTAGGCTCCCGTCGGTTTTGCGGTGGACCAGGACGTCTAGGAACGCAAGTGGATTGTTGCTCTCAGCCTCTGTTGTAAACTGAATGTCGGCAAAAATGGAGTTCAGCATCGTGGGAAATTCAGAGACCATTTCACGCTTGAGGACAACGAAGGTATTGTCTACGTACCGCGCCCAAAATACTGGTCTATAGTTCGTAAACACCAGTGTCTCTAACTTTTAAAGAACCGTCTCAACAAGGAAACCAGATAACGACGAACCCATCGGAGTCCCTTTGATTTGTTCATACACTGTGCCCTCAAAGGTAAAATACGTGTTGAGGCAGAACTTGAGCAGCTGGATGAGATGCGCACGTGTAGGTTGATTAGTTCACTCCTCATATCGGCTCTCACACGGTTGCGTTATGCAATGACAGAAAATGGGCATAGCACGTGCTGCCATTTTTAGAAGTGTTTTCTACCAGTTCTTGGGGGCGTAACCGGTCGGGCCAACCACTTTTCGTAACTCAACTTCTGTGACTAGAGCCTTTTAAGGACATCTTAGTCAATAGTGGTCTAACCACCTGAGTCGTCAGGATAAAGCTTTGTCGGCTGCTTGAATATTAATTTCCACTTAATTGCCGTTAATTCTTCTAGGAAGCATCCTACTGATAATATCTTTATTTTTTGTCTCATTCAAAGACAGGGGCAAAAATAGCATACTTAGAGTTTTCATTATTTTCCCCCTTATAGCTGCCCTATGGTTCCGACAAGGCACTCGTTCTATGCTCCCAGAGGAAGTTCTTCGAAGGTTGTCTCTTTTTGTGGGAGAAGAACAGGCAGTGAGTAGTCATTTTCTTCTTTCATTTCCTTTTCTATTTCTGCAAACCAACAAACGGGGTTTGTTCAGCGTAATACCTGTCAAAATGTTCTCTTGTTCATACATTCCTCATCGGCCACCCAAGGCACAAAGGAAGCTCATTTTGAAATCATCTTTTCGTCATATGGCAGAGTCCATCGTTTTCTCCCACGAATCGTGCAAAGGGATTTCTTTACTTTGCAAGACCTTTTTAAGCTCTCAGTGACAACAAGAAGTTATTTTTCTGTGACAACAAAAATTTAGTAAAATTTGCGTATGCTACAGCTTACACCAGTTTTACCGTGCCGACAGTATTTTCATGGGTTTGACAAAAAAACCGAAATTCCTAAAAATCATTTTGGACATCGACTATCTAAGAAGGTTAAGGTATTCAGACAGTGGTAAAGCGGAGGTGGAGATTGAGAAAACACTTTTATCTCAGAAAGCAAAACCACCCATTTTTAAAACCGTTTGATTTCAAAATGGAGATTTGCAAAATATGGTTTACTTAAATTACGGTGTTTATCGTGCTAAGCTTTGGTAGTACCTTCAGCACTTTTCCTTTTTATTTGCTGTAAACACTCAATCGGTCAACTTTTCTCTAGATAAAACAGCGTTCTTTGTCCGCTCAAATCCGGATTTAAGGGCAATTTCCGTCACATTTGACTACGGGGACGTTCTTTTCGGCATTCCACAGTCTATGTACAGTGACACGTAACCCCTGGATTAGGCATGCAGATGATGTTTTTTTTCACAATGCCAGTGGACGCACACTGAATCGGAGCATTATCCGGCTCTACAATCCCCTCAACTTGCTAATAATTGAACCTTTTCGGACAAAGCCCCTGGGTACTCTTCCGAAAAAGGGCACACATGTGGAGACGAAATGCTTGTACGATTTAGTCCCAAACGTGTTCTTTTCGCCTGCCTCGCACGGCGCACATGCGCCTCCGACAACGCGTGGATAATAAGGTTTTTAACTAACGGAATAATTCGCTCCTGGGGCAATTTTCTGACGTGTGTACAAAACAACTAAAATTTGAACGTGTAGAAAATTAACAATTGTGTGGTTTGGCTGCCGACTCGCCACTATGGACTATGTCGGTCTGTGCTAGTGGGCGAGATCGGCGTGTTGAGTGGGAACATTTACAGAAATAAAATCGTCAACCAAAACAAGCAACATTTATAGGGGAAAGGGTCAATTCAAAGTCATAGGAGAGGGAGGGTGGACGGGCGAGAGGACCAATTAACCACCAGTACCGTGAGTCTGGAGATACCTGCGCAGGGCGGCATACGCGGGTGCCAGCTCAATACATCGGTTAACTGAGTTATGATCCGATGCTCAGGCTTCAATCAGTTCTCGGCCCGTCTTGGTGCCAGCATGGGCAGTTATCTTCGCGGTTGCGTTAAATGTCTGAATTGTTTATCCTATGCTCGATGTGGGTAAGGGCAATGTGACCTAATACCTTCTACGAGTTATGCTAGCTTTTTGTTATGGTCTATTTTTTTCGGCGCTCTACCTTTGCTTACCATAGCTTAGAATCATAGCTTCTGACAGGCCGGTCGACGTATTCCGCGCCTTCCTTTGTGTCGTTGCGAAACATAACTATTTTCACGGATTTATACTCTACATATACACGCTCAGACCACCTACGTACCACCCTTCTACCTCCCCGTTGATGCGTCTCTTCAACTGCAACTGCTCTTCGTAATCCATTGTCAGTAAATAATAACATGCGCGATACTCGTCTCCGCCTCGGGGTGATGCAGTATTTTTTAATTACCTAGCAGTCCCACGAAATCACTGGCTGCTCTAGATGGTATATCCAAACAGCATATTGTGCCGACGGGCGAACCTAAGTGAGTGTTTTACCAGATGTAGGACATGTTTGTGTGACGTCTGGTTTTTCTCTGGAAGAAGTGTGAGCCGTGAAGCAGTATGCGCAGAGATCGATTGTTTGAAATATATGGCCTCGAAGGCTGCTAGGGCCCAACTACGAAATATATCATTACTTCCATCAGTGGGTATTATTTGGTTATCGTATTTTTCGATTGGTAACCCCATAATTTTTTTTTCGGTTTGACCCGTTGACATTCGATTAACCCTTCCAACCTCCCCACTTATGACGCTCATAAACTCACAAGTTCGGTTAACTGATATTTTTGAAGATGGACAAGCCCTTTGCTTGCAGAGTTGCCACATAATCAGTAGACTGGGACGGGGTATTTCGTAAACTATTCGTTTTTCAGTATCTCCGCAATCATTACGGCCTTTCAGTCATCAAATTTCATCACTGAGGAAAATTCGTTATGTTGTTCTTCGAAGACTTTCACCTACACATTCCTTCGTTCTTTCCATATGCCTCCTTTTTGCCTTCATCCAGGTACAACCAGATTCTGGGACATCATATGGCCCAAAATGACGTAGAGGCCGTCATCTCCACTTGCAAAGCGTTTGGGTAAATTGACCCCTAGAGTATCTAGTTTTACAATAGCCTTTCGTTTTAGCTTCTTAAACCGTAACGTACACTGCACTTTCCTATGCGTTAGACTGTTCGTTTGTCTACTGTAGCCACATTTCGACAGAACTGAATCTCTGGAGGAAATTTATATCCCCCCTCCCTATACTCAGACTTGTTTTAGTTACCTACAATATCGACTATTGGAACTGTTTCATTTTGAGCCATCCACGACATCCTTCCGATCAGCTGTTCCCGCTCGCACAGAAATTCGACAGCGCAGGTGTACTTTTGGCCTAAACAGACCATCTCCCTCCTTCCCCGCCTCTAGGTGTCCAAAACAGCATACTATTTTGGGAAAACATTAAAGCCTTCTCCTCCTCCTCCTTCTCAGAAGTCCTATAATCAATTAGTCACATTTTCGAGGGCACTCAGCTTGTATTTTGTAACCTATGCTTAATGAAATGATGAATGAATGAATGATGAACACACATCAGAGCTGGGTGTCTCTCAGTCGCGCAGAGCAACAAAATCACGAAATTAATTCTACCTGTCCGACACCCATAACCCAACCATATCGATGCTGGTGAATGCATAACCCCAAAAGCTAGATATCCTACGGTGGGAGAGTGCTCACTTATCAGCTTGTAGACTGCCCCAAGGCAAACAAAATCACGAAATTAATTCTACCTGTCCGACACCCATAACCCAACCATATCGATGCTGGTGAATGCATAACCCCAAAAGCTAGATATCCTACGGTGGGAGGGCGCTCACTTATCAGCTTGTAGACTGCCCCAAGGCGTAACAGGGCTGTCACATTCTGTGAGTTGATCCTCGGACATCCTCTCAGGCCCAACTAGCGGGCTCGTCATTAAGTGGCAGGATGCTCTTCTTTAAAACGTTTGAGTGCCAACCAACCTGGGTTTGAATCTCGTGTCCTACAAATCCTGGGTTTGATCCGGCTGGCAGGCGAGTAGGTAGGCTAGTAAGCCAGCAGTGGTCGCCCCAATCTCCCTGTCTTTGTAGTTATTGCTTTGTAGATGAATGTTTCATGAGGATTAGTTATATGGCTCCCTGAACAGGGCATGGAAATAGAACTGCCCCGCTCAAGTAATAAAGGTTACCCTACGCATACCTCCAGGAAAAGTAAATCTCGTGTTCTAACCCTACGGTTAGTGCTGACCCCGAACTTACCCCTCAACAGAAGCTGACTTAAAACCTACACTCCTAGTCCCAGAGAGCGTCTTATCTTCCTCTCTTCAGTTACCTGGACCTCGCATGTTCTCGACCATTCAAAACCTAATGGTATTTCCCTCAAAATTCGAGGCGGACACCTGTATTGCTGGCGGCTCCTATTCTCATCTAAGTCATTCTTACTGAATATTCGGTCGAATTTCGTGACTGCTTGAAACAACTATATTACACAGTAAGTGCTGGCGCGTGAGACGGTGAAGTCGGCGCTGTTTGAGTAGCGTTACGAACCCTCGAGACATGTTCTCTGGGACAAAGTCAACAAATCTGCGTCTCAATATCCATAATTAGATGGAGATAACGCTGTACTTTTCACCAGCTCATTTAACGACCATCATCAATTATCGCCATGAAGTTTAGACTTGGACACCCTGTCGGCTTCAGGTTATCGCTCAACCCTAACGTTTGCGCACAATCTCCTATCCATCAATCTGCTCGATGTCCTCTTTGATCATGCTCAAGTATCATCAAAGCAATTCATACCCTCTGGGTATAGTCCCTACCAGTTAGCTGGCATCTCAGGCTCTCCCACCACGTCTGTCGCATCTCTTTCATCTGATTTGGGGGCGGGGGGGGGCGTCTCGTTTTTATCCACCCAAACCGGAACCTCAACCCCCCTCCCCCCACGACTTCGTCCCTCGGTCAGAAATCGTTTTTTTTTCACGGGGCTTTGTTTCATTAACCTCACTGTTGGTTAAAGCCACCATTCTGAGACATAAGCTTCGGGCAACGCAGTTTTTTGCCGCATTTGCAATTGTCACGTTTACTATGCTTTCACTTTCCTTCTTATACCTTTGCCCTCAGGCGCGACCTACCTTCCCTGTGGTTGGAGGCGTTAAAATTCACAGCTGACAAACCTGATGCAGACGAGCATCTAACGGAGGTGTTGACCAGTAAGCTTTTCTTGTTCACCTTACGCCACTCAGTCACAGTTACTTGTCAGGCTCTCCTCTCCTCTCCGCCTTTGCCCCGTGGATACTACTTTGTTTTACGCTCTTACAAATGAGCCGGACACAGCCTTATTATCTGTGACTCTCGTGCATAGCATTCGCCTTGTTTTTGTTTGGCCTCCATGAGTGTTTCGGCCTTAACATGATGTTCTTTTTATCGCCAGATGTCGAAGTTAACAATTTGGCCTCTCCGTTGGTTGTCCTCAAAATTCTCACTTCTGTGGATCCCAGTAAATGCTGCAAACTTGGCTCCGTAAAGGTATTTCCCTTGCTTTTTACTCAACCACTCCTCCTTTACGTACTGACTGTGGGCGCTTTGCTGCTCTGGTCACTTTTATGTAAAAGTCTAGTTTTAATAGAATCTTACTGCTAGCAAGCGAGATGCTTCCGTAGGGGACGAATGGTTGGGCCACCTTCTGCTCAGGTTAGCTACAATGTATACAAGGGTTTACTTCTGAGCGAAAACGCTAGAATAGACAACTTCAAATAAACTCTTCGGACATTTGCTTGAGACCTGCACGAAGCCTCCTTCAAAACTTCCTGAAAAATATTCTGAACGTGCTGTTGTCCCTTATTGTATGGTCTCCACAAATACTTTTACCTTCCACAATCTTTGTTCGGGGAATTTTGAGCAACTTGTACTATTCAGTTGGTCATTGTTTTTTGCCGATATTGCTCGGTATGGACTCCAAAGTTTAAGTATCCACAATCCTTATTAGTATAGCGTGGATATCTACTGACTAATGGATAGCCAAATACCCGTCTTGGACTCCCTGGTCAGTACGGTGACTCCCCACCTAGCCCGTTCATGTACCTCTGCTGTGGTCGTTAACTCGGGTTGCATGAGAGTTAATCAGTAACATACTAGTCGAGTGTTTCCATTTCCATCAGCTGATAACCATCACGACAAAGGCACCTCCTTAGCATACCTACAAAAGATTGATTGGCCAACCCTTCTGTCGTTTTTTTAAGGGGGGGGGGCAGGGTGCGTGGTGGATGATGGAGCAACCACGAAATGGCCTGCACGACCGAAGAGGTGGAATCTTGACTCAAGAAGACAAGACGTCATCACATTCTTTTCTGCAAACCAAGCGTTAACATTCGTTGTCTGTGTTGTCTATTTCCTATCTTGTTGATAGAAAGGAAAAGTTGACTGCATAGACTGTGGGGTTTCCACAGTACAACTGTCTTTCTTTTTTTTCTATTAGCACGTTTTCGTTACCTTGTTTTTTGACCTCATCTCCTCCCTCTTCCTTTTGCCTCTCCGATTTGGAAGGGCGATTTATCCTAACCCCCCCTTTTTTCCCCTCACGTCTTTGTTGTAAGGGCTACTTGCTGCGCTATCTCGAAGCTGGCAGACAGAAGGTTGAAGCAAATCAAGCCGAAATGCAGCGTCTTCGAGAGGAGACACTGAGGAATCGAGAAGTCGTGAGACAGTTGAAGACACGGTGGGTCATTTCACCTTTGTACTGAAATATTTACTCAAACAACATTTTGTCCTTCAATATTTCTCTTCTCTTAGCACTGGAATGGAAAGAGGATAAAGAGAAGGTGATTAATTCCGTAAACTGTGTATTAGTAGGGAGTTTGACAGATCTGAATAATTCATTGATCCCAATTGAAAAAAAATCGGCGGCCTTGGTGGGACTAGAATCAAAGCCAGCAAGAGGGAGGCTATGATACAGCCAACTCTCTTTTGAAGAAAATGTTCTTTGGAGTAAAAAGTAATTTTAATGAGTGAATTTTCGAGTTGGGCGCCACAACTCGTCTTCGAACTAACAGGAAAAGTGTGAACAACTAAAATTTCAAAACTGTCGAAAAAATCACTAGTTATATGGGTTGAGACGTGATTGGTAGGTGTGGTTTCAGTTAGTCTCTGTCGTTCGGCTTTTGTTTTTCCCATCGTTCCTTGACGTGCTTTTAAATGCAATCCAACTCTACGTGCCAGTGGATGCATGAATCATCGGAGTACATGGTTTTGAGAAATTCTCGGCCATTTTTTGAGGGACAAACTCCGACGATGCGTGCTTTATCCCATGCAAAGGCGTGTCCTGTGTCGAGGCAATGCACAGCCACTTCGGACAAATTATCACGTCTCTTCACGCCCAATTGGTGCTCGTGGATGCGTGTGGAGACTGACCTTCCTATTTGGCCACAATATACAGTATCACAACCTCCGCATGGTGTTTTGTAGATGGCTTCTTTCTTATTGAGTTAGGTGACTCTATCCTTGGGGTGTATTAGCTGGGTGCGTAAAGTAGTCGTCGGTTTGTGTGCCACTTTTATTTGGTGTTTCCGCAAGTATCGTTTAATGAGTTCAGACGCATTCTTTATATAAGGGAGGATTCACCATGTATTTGTTGTTGGCGCTTGAGTGGAACTATGTGGTTCCTTTTTTGTTGCGTCGTTGTTGTTTCATGCATTGGCGTATACGAGAGCCAAACCCTCTAGTCACCTGAGCTACGAGGCCCCCAACAGGAACCGTGCTTTGGTTGCATAGCATGTACTGGTTTTGCCATCAAGTTTTCATCAACCGTTGACCCAAGATTAAGTTCACGCTGGTCTTTTGTGTCAACACTGCTGTACTTTAAACGGCACGAGCCCGGGCTGTACAAGAAACCCCATTCTGGAGCTTTACATACCCTTAATTGGGTATACTTTGAGCATGCTGAGCAACGATGCTTATCATCTGAGCACATGGAAGGTGACTTGCGAAGTACACCTACCGTACTGTCCCCTCTATCATCCGCCTACTCCCGGTGTCAAGAAGGATTCAGTGCGGGATCTAGTGTAGCGATCGATAAAGTGAAACAGCCCGTCTACACCTGTCGCACGCGCCTGGTTGGAACAAGATGGACCAGGTTTCTCAGAACTACAAAAAGGGAGGCCTGTATTCCAACTGAGCGTGATTGAAACAGAGGCCGCAAGCATTTTGCTCATCCGTCTGGCGATAACTGAATTAGCTTGTCAGTTAAAAGCCTTCCAAGCCGCGGCATTTAGCACATCACGATATTTTAAAAGGCACTTCAGCTTGTTTATAGGGAGGAATATGCGCTGCGAGTTGTCGACCTTACTTCTTCTAACCTACCCCAGGCACCCGTCAAATATCCGAGTCGGTTATTCAGGTAATGCAGGGATTAGGTGCAGTACCTGACATATCTAAACGGCTCGTGTGGGCGTGCCACATACGATCTAGCTGCCAAGAAAATAGCTTGGATGGACTGTTGGGATTTTATTTATGCATTCATGGTCAGTTTACAGGCAAAATCAAAAGGGATTTACAGTAGAGGATCGGGCTGACAGTGAAAAAAAACTTCGGATCATGCTCTCTAGCTTTTTTAGGTGAATAAATTGTAGCTCGTTGAATTATTGAAGTTCGGGACGGGAAAGGGTTGGCACAGGGACAGAGTGTGATCACTCACCCTTGAGTGTTATGGATCCGGTATTATGCACTAGATAAGCATGTATTGGCGGACGGTTGCTCGCTTTGGACTGAAGAATTAGCCGATTGCTGGTTGCAGAATGAGCACTCTTGTCATCAACATGAGGCCCAGCACCGTGTTCAGTGTCCGCTAACACCATCAGAACGGAAGAGAGATTCCACCGAGTCAGCACGCAAAATTTGTTGAAAGGTGTTCTGAATGTAGAAAAATAGTGATAGCTCTCTTAAAAAGGATAATTTTGCTGAATATTGTTACTTTTAGGCAGTTTTTTTCCAGATTGCAATAGCATTTACTAAAAAAGCAGGCCCTATCAAAATACGTGCGTGCCCGAGAAAGAAATAAAAATACACCTCAATAACTGATGCGCCGAGAGTGGTCGAGCCGCCTCAGAGTACTAAGTGGATTAAAGGTACGACTGGCTAGACATCGAGCTTGATGGCTCAATGGTTAGAACGTCTGCCCCTGACCGGCGAGGCGCGAGTTCGAAACTCGGGTGCGGCGGCAATTTCAGCTGCTACACTAGAGTTGGCTGCCCGTAGCTGATGAGGGCCAATAGCCCGAAATAGCTATCCTACGGTATTGCCACATGTCTATGCCGGAGTACTACTATAAAAAGATACGACTGTATAAAACTTTAAACAGATACAGTAGTCCCTTCCGTTACGTGCGAAACCACAACAGGTCGAGGTTAGTAAGTTCACAATGCAATTGGTAGGACAGATTAGGGTGTTGTAAATAGATAACTCTTAGTAGAGAAATATTGAACTGATTCTATTTTCTTCCGTTCACTAGCGCGCAGAAAGCTTAACAGAAACTAGCAATATTCCAGACTCGGTCTAACGTACATTTTATAAGGGCTGGTTCTAGCATTGAGGGTTTTAAAATTTCTGAGAATACACCCGGTAGTTCGGTATGCCTTAGAGACAATCCGGGTGCAGTGCTCTGACAGATTGAGACTATTGGAACATGCAGTAGGGTATGTGTTATTGCGCCATGCTTTGGAGTCTCGTTCTAGTTTCTGCACTGTGCCTTCCCCTCAAGGGAAGTTACAGTGCAACCAGGATATCTTCCGCAGTGCCTTAATGCTTGAAAATGCCGGGTTCCAGCCACGCCTGACTAAGGATATCGAGTAGATCAGAAATGGTCATTCACCTATGTCGCGCCTTTCTTAATAAGGCCTCGGAAACGATGAGCGGAAGGAGGGGTAGCATTCCTGATAGAGGTTGATGCAACATAAACACTTTATTCAGTAAGAGCCCGCAAATCGTACGCCGTGCATGATATCGAGAAGCACAGTGACTTGACAGGAAATGGTTGTTTACTCTCCTTCCATTTACTTATAACGCTATCCTAATGAGCCTCTATCGCTTCTTTTCCACACTGTTTTGGTTGCGCAGCTAAGAGGATCACTCAGCATAAAATAATTTCACGTCAAGAGTCTTAGAATTTAATGTCCCTCGCAGTTGTTGCAAGGCTTCTACTTAGGCCTCAAGTGAAAATACCTTCTATACGCTTTCTGTTCTATTCAAATTTGCACGTTCGAGCACGTGTCCTGATGGATTATGCCTCCTCACACTGAGTCTAATTTCCTCGCATAAACTGGCGTCCGTAAATCCCAGCCATTGCACGCTTAGGTTAACCTCTGAGTCATTCAAGCAGCAATGGACGCAATTGGGCGTCAGTCCCTAATAACTAGACTGTTTGCGCTTTACGACTATAGGCATTCCGACGCACATTTTGATTTATTCCTTACCGGATTCTTTCGTCTAGGCCGAATTTCGTGCGGTGTTGCTCTCGACAACAGGTTTTCTGTGACAGAAAAGTCAGTGGGAGGAGGAGTTACCTAAGGTGCCGAGCAAACGCAACAGGCACTTGGTTTACTGTGTATTACCATATCTTTGCGTAATATGTGTGCATGCTGTCAAAGCGACTAGCAGATGAGCCCAAAGTGGATTCAGAACTCCTCTCCATTCAAACATTTACTTAATCTCAACCCTCTTTGACACTTCGCGGTCCCTTCACGGAACTGTCAGCCCCAGCGCTTTTCTTCTTTCATGTATGATTGAGATCCTCGACTTCCCCGCCCCTCGTCCTTCCTCCAGACGGTCTGACTGGCCATTGCCAGGCTCATTATTTTCAACTGAACGCCTGATTCGTGGGCCAGCAGCAGATGCAGGCTCTGTCTACAGCTGGTTATGGTGCTCACGCCTAGCTCTGCTGGTTTAAGGGGGGGGGGTTATGACACAAACTACTCACATCCATCTCAGGTGCTCGTGTTTTTTGTGAACTCCATCAGTCTCAAATGTAACGTGCACTGTATGCACGAGTTGAGGTTTACCTGAATCAGGCGTGAAGCGATCTTTGGACTGTAGTCACTACAAAAGTGAACTGGTTTTTCCTGTTGTGCCAGCAGGGTGAACTACGGGTTACCCATATTTGGAGAAATACCTGCGTCCTTCACTTGTTGAAGGCTGCGTTCGCCCATCGGTTTACGGGTCATGCCTTTCCCGTTGTGCTTTGGCATATTCCATGTTAACTCGTCAATTGATTGCACACTACTTTTACTAATGCTTCCTTTTTCCTCTCGGTTTGTTAATTTCTACTGATTTGGAAAGTAGACGTGTCATAACTCTGCAACAAAACGCGTTGGAGCCCTTATTACTTAAGGTTTGATATGGTATCGATCCTTTTTGAACCTTTACTCTTATCTCCTTCGGAAAATTTATCTGACCGATTTTTGAACACTGTAAAGGTCTTCTTTGCCCTGGATAGTCTAGAGTTTTTTTGGGAAGCAAGCCTGTGCATACCACCTTTCCACGAATTGGGCCGTCTTCTAACTGATGATAGCACACATTCCGCTTGTCCTCCCAGGGTAACCCCAATAATGGGTTAAGATGAGAAGGGGAATGACGAATTTTGATAAAATTCCACGAATGTGCCTTCAACTGGAGGTTTATTCTCATTCGATTGAATTAGCCTATTTTAATCTCCTGAAATGTTAAATCCTAGCTTTTTTAAGTATACCATTCGGCGTGCTTTTTGGAAAGTCTAAAACACACGATGTTACTACCCGGATTTACTCTTCCGAATGCGCCAACTACATAAGCGGGATCACCTGGCTAAGGATAACCGCATGCTTATTTCGATTGAAAAAAACAAAACCAGGGAGGGAAACGGAATGATTTGGTTAAATTTATCTTTTATTTAACTAACCACACATTTAAATTACAAATTACGCTCGCTTCGCACTTACCAGTGTTGCTTTTTGTGTGTAATAATTCGCGTTATCGCATTTTGACGCAACCCTAGAGTTTTGTATGCTGATGTCATCCTTCCTTACTCCTGTAGGGTTAAAATATTCCAACAACAAAAGTGTGCTGTTTGTGATCAGGCCCTGCAACCGCCATCCGTTCACTTCCTCTGCGATCATTCCTACCACGAGGCGTACGTTCCCCCTGCCTTTGTATTTGTTTCGATATTTTTTTGTTTTTATGAGCCACCGCGTTATATTTTCTTGTTTTCTGGATCATTGCATGGTCTTGCTCTCATATGTATCCGCTGCCCTCAACTTGAGAGCAGAAATATACAAATTTTAGACTTCAGACTACAATTTGTACACTTTAGGGTTGAAACTTTCAATCGAATTTTCCAAATGTGGTCATTGGATTTTCAGACAATTTGGTGTTCCTATGCAGTTCAGCGATTTCCAGTATTTATGTGGTTCAAACCCTCCTTTTTTGTTTAGAATCTGCCGAACATAATAGCTAGTTAATCTATTCACTGAAAGAGGTTAATAAGCATCTGAAACATCTATCGGCGCCTGCTCCCATTTACTATTTATCACACTCTTCGTTCTCGGAGTTGAAATTTTTATGACTAGTTTCTGAGTCTCGGTCAACAAAGCGGATATGTACGTGTGTGTGTGAAACTCTACCGACCAATAGAATATCCCCGTACAGATAACCAGATCACCCTAGTACTGAGTACTTTATTTGTTTGCTCAGCTTGAAGTAGGTTACTCCACATCGCGCAGAATAAAGTTAGCTTTGCTGCTCCGCGTCGGTCGGCCGTTTTCTCGCACATAGAGTGCCGAAGATTATATTGAGCCTAAGATCACTGTATCTTCTTATCTTGTCCCCGACCCACTCTCCTGCGTTTATGAACGTCCATTAGCATATTTTTACAGAGGGAGATTCCGAAAACACAGGAATGGTCGGTCACTTAGCATCTTCTTCGAATATGTCCGTAACTTTGTTTGATGCAATGCAGCCTGCGAGTGTTTCAAGGTAGCAGCTAGAAGCAGTCTTAAAGCCGACTGTATATTTGTATCCAACTGCGTTTTCTACACAAATAGTTATTTATCAGTAGTTTGCATGACATTACGTGCAATGGTTTGGCAGCATCAATTGGGCTTCCGATATCTTAAGTGAACTTGTAAGGACCTTCTCGAATGTATAAATCAGTTGCCGATTATTTCGTTTCGTTCATAATCTCATCTGGTTCTGTCCTTCTGTCTATGTATTTGTTCTTCGCCTGAATCGTGCATAAGTTGATATCCTGCCACATTATGGCCACATAGTCTAGAGTTCTCTAAACTCCGTGGTTATCGCCCGACCGGCTTCCACTGACAAATGAACCTGATTAAGCTACTTCGGCCACGTTTTTGGACCTCAAGTAACATTATCTGAGTGTCCTGCGCATCAATAAACATCTAGTTTGCGTGCGCCTGGGTGACTTTCTTAGAAAAAACAGGGTCTTTTATCCAAGGCCTTCCCTTGTGGGGATTGGCGGACCAACTTTTTAAAATTCCTATTGCGTTTTTATACTGCTGTTCTTTACTCTTCTGTTAGTTTTTATCCTTCACAAATTGCTTAAGTCGGCGCATGGTATCGTACGCAGTTCCATTCATCAAAAAAGAAACAAGAACATATGTACTACGGCGATAATGGACATTTTATGGAGGGTGCTAAAGGAAGCGGTGGACAGCCCACTCCATTAAGTAGAAACGCCAAACAGTAGATTTGTGCCATTTGTTTGTTGAAGTACATCGACAGCCAGTGAAAACTTGGCCGAATAATTTTAAAAATACGATAGAATAGGGTTGATTAGCATTATCGCTCACTGCCCAAAATCCGAAATCAAGTTTACTAACCGAAATATCAAGAAGTTAAAAATACTGTTTTTCAGCTAAAATACTTCGAAAATAGAGCATCTGGAAAGCAACAACAATCAAAATTTCGGAAGTTTAAACAGAGGAACATTAACAAAAGCAGTAAATGCAGGTCAATGGTCAGCATAGGAGCCGTTATAAATGTCTTCGTGAGTCGACCATAGTCAGTCTCTCCTGACACTCCATTACTAGCATCTGCGACTTAGAAGTCTGCATAGGATACCATATGCTCTCCTCATATCCTAACGTTCATTATATCTCTTAAATGTAAATTTTAAACCCTAACCTAAAAACTATAACTTTACAACCCTGCCCATATTCCTTGCTATACATTTCTAAATGAATTTGAACTTCTAAACACTAACCCAGACCGTAACTTTAAAACCATAACACCACCTCTAATCTCTTAGTCTCACCTTAAACTCTGTACCCACAATTGCATAAAGTAGGGCCTTACCTTTACCGTTGGTATCTCCGTCATAAGGAATAGCAGGGGCTATGTACTATACTATAGTCTTCATTAATTTTTTTGATTTGGTGTATGTTTTCGGTATACTGCGTTTTCTGTTTTCCTTTTAATTTTCGACGATTTATTTTTGAGCATTAGATTATTACCGATTTCATTTATGCTTATTTCATTGGCGTTGTTTGCTTTGCGGTTTCAGGTGCTTTGAAAGTTACTCCCATGAGGACCAACAATGTCCTGAGTGCACCCCTCGAAACAGGTGAGCCCTCCCCCTTGTGTGTCCTTTGCGTTCCGTTCTCCAAAGGTTCTCCATCCGACGTCCTTACGCATTTGATTTACTTGGAGTGCGATGCTAGTTTCTTCCTTCCCAGATGCTCAAATTGGGTTACATAAAATAGTCGCCACTCCTCCTCCCCGCAAAATTAACTCAAAGTATTGTTAGCGTATTTGAGTTATTTTCACGCGTTTCTGCGTCTCCCTTTGCTTGTGCTATGCTATCGTCTGGAGTAGTGGTCTTGCATTTGACTGGTTGATTTAGAGTTATTGCAGTGACGTTGCTGCCACTAGTTTAATTCTGCTTCCGCTCTCCCTCATCAGGCGACTCCTGGCTGAAGCGGAGAAGGCTGTGACTGATGATTCCCGTTCGGGCTCTCAACTGCCCCACTCTCCGCTCCCTGTTCGTGATCTACTTGAGCAATTGAAAACTGTGCTAGGCAGCCAACAGAAGCCCCGACTCTCTTCCGAGTTCGCAACACCTCTCAGTTTTGCAGTTGCTTCTCTGCTTGGCGAGGGTGCAATGCAGCCGCCGGTTACGACTGAACCACGACGGCAAGCTACCGTAGTTTCACCGGCCGCCATTAACAGGTTTGTGTGTGTGTGGGTTTTTGCATGAACATTTCCATTTTGTCTTTAAGACTCAAGCCTAGGACTTCTGCAAGCGATTGTCTTACGAAGACTGATGCATAATCCAGAGGTATCGTTCACAAACGATGAGGAACAAAAGATGGAGGAGTACTGAATGTGGGCTTCTGTGAATGTCAGTCAATACTCTGAGTAGAAGAAGGTGTGGTGGCTGGGAGAAGAGTTTTATTCGCCCGACGTTTCGAAAGGCGTTGCGTATCCTTCATCAGAGGCATAAGCGAAAAAAGTAGCAGAAACGCGTCATTAATACACAGGGAGTAGCAGTATTTGTAGGATACAGTCATAATTATGATAATCGATGACTCCCCTCTATCGAGGATCATTGCCTGCTTGATGACCGACCGGCGGGCCGTGACCTGCTGAACTTTCATGACACACGGTGGAATTGGTCGTGATGCTTGCTCGGCTATCTGGTTCCCCGGCATTGGCGTTAGTTGACGCATTGGTCTGTGCGCTCCCCAAGGGGCAAATTGCTCTGGCGAAACTGAGCCTCGGCATCAAATCTGGGTGTGGCAGGTCCGTGAACCATGACTCAAGGAATTTGCAACTCACACGATGGCCATCTCTTGTGTGAATTTCGGCCTCATAAAATTTGAATGTGTGGCCGGGTCTCATCGAATGAACCGCAATTTGAGAATTGGCGTCATTTCTCCGCACTGCGGCCGCGTGTTCGGTCGTTCGCGTCTTGAGAAGTACTCCGGTTACCCTGACGTAGTTGCTTCGTACGCAACTTTACCAGATCATATAGATGACTCTGGATGTTTCGAAATGTCAGGCGAGTAAAACTCTTGTCCCAGAGATCGCATCTTCTTCTCAATTACTTCCTGGGGCTCGCATGTTCGCTTGCATTGGCAGTCAATGCTTTGTTTTTATCATGGGTCAAAAAAAATTTGCAACCTATTTCATTTTTATTTATAAGGCAATATTCAGAATTTTCCCGGCTGCCACCGGTACATATGTCCACCTAAATATGAAATCTGATCAGAGAAGTCAATAATTCCCAGATCAAAGTGCATCGATGAGCGTGATCTCGATGTGTTTTAATATTGAGAATCATTTTTTTCATGAACACGTGGTTTACTAGGATTTTTGCCTTTCGAATACGTACGTCCTTCATGTTTCTTCAAAAAAGAACGCTGGAAAAATTAAGCATATTTTGTCCGTTTGCGCTGTTATGCCCAGAAGTAATATTTTTGTACTATAGCAGGCTCCGCAAAATGCCTGAATGCGACAAATAGCCCGGCCACATTCCTCTTACCCTCAAATATTTATATTTTCAGTGCGGACCAAATCATTTCAAACAGTTAAGTAACCTAGAAGAAGTCGTAGCGTTCACCGGAATCGTAACTTTATTCGTCTGAGCTTTCGGGCTCTTGCGGGAGTCCATCGTCAGAGGTAAGCCGTCAATGAAAAGCGAGCAACAGTTATGGGGGCAGGAACCAATCAACTGTTAGAGGGGTGGGTGGTGTAGGGCGGGGCGAAGAGAAGGGTGGGGGGGATAAGTTGGTGGGGAATAGAGGAGGGGGGAAGGGAGATACTCATTAATCACTAGTTTCAGTCGTGCGTAGACGCCGATGGAGAGCGATGTAGGTGGGTGCCAACTCAGTGCATCGGTTGACTGAGTTGTCATCCGAGGCCCAGGCCACAATTTACTCTCGTGCGGTCTTGCTGTCAGCGTGAGCAACTATTCTTGCGGCCGCAAAGTTAAATGCGTTGTCCGTTTCATAGGTGTGGGCCGCCACTTCCGACTGGTCGTCCCCCTGTCTGACAGCTAGCTTATGCCAATAGAGGAGAATATACGAGTTCCAGGCAGCAGTTCCGAAGAAGAAGATGCGACCACTGGAACAAGGAGTTTATTTTCCTGACGTTTCGGATTCCGTCGGGAATCCTTAGTCATAGCTAATCGTAAACAGGTCTGAGACATGCGCAGATAAGGGGTGATACATGCACAGATTGCGCGGTATTTATAGTTGACAGCGATCACCCGCATGCGTACTAGGATTGTCCGTTCCTGTAGCCACCACTGGAGCTCTTAATTGGTCCGGTGATTGCTCATTAATTGCAAACGCGTCCTTGTCCGCGTCGGATGCAGGTTTGATAAGGGCTCGGCAATTACGTTCGCTGTCGTCAAAGTTGCGCCCAGTCCTTCCCACGTGACTGATTCTCTTGCTCAGGAAATTTCTCAGTACACCGTATGGGAACGCCATTTAATCGTTGCGCTTTGTGATGGACTGGGGGCCTGAGAACCATGACTCGAGCAGCTCGCGGCTCACGCGGTTGTCCCCTCTTGCGAGGATTTCGGCCTCGTCAAACTTGAAAATATGGCCGGGTCCCGTTGAGTGAGCTGCAACCTGCAAGTTAACGTCTTTCTTCCTCACCGCGGCTGCATGCTCGGCCATTCGCGTCTGGAGTAATCTCCCGGTTTCTCCGACGTAGTTGCTTTGTCCACAACTACACCAGGTCCGGTAAACGAATCCACCGTTCCCATACGGTGTACTGAGAAATTTCCTGAGCAAGAGAATCAGTCACTTGGGAAGGACTGGGCGCAACTTTGACGACAGCGAACGTAATTGCCGAGCACTTATCAAACCTGCATTCGACGCGGACAAGAACGCTGCTGCAATTACTGAGCAATCACCGGACCAACTAAGACCTCCAGTGGTGGCTACAGGAACGGACAATCATAGTACCCATGCGGGTGACCGCTGTCAACTATGAATACCGCGCAACCTGTGCATGTATCACCCCTTATCTGCGCATATCTCAGACGTGTTTATGACTAAGGATTCCCGACGGAATCCGAAACGTCAGGACAATAAAGTCCTTGTTCCAGTGATCGCATCGCAGATGGCCACTATGACATATGAATACCGCGCAACCTGTGCATGTATCACCCGTTATCTGCGCATGTCTCAGACCTGTTTACGATTAGCTATGACTAAGGATTCCCGACGGAATCCGAAACGTCAGGAAAATAAAGTCCTTGTTCCAGTGATCGCATCTTCTTCTTGGAGCTAGCTTATGTTCGTACATGCGCGAACCAAGCATCCTTCCTGTCTGTCCGGTATAATTTCGGGGACAGTTCAGACATAATGTGCGTTACACTACGCCCGACTGCTCACTGGGGCTTAATCGGTCCTTTTTTCTCATGATACGGCTGAGCATGGTGGCCTTGGGGTGGTGCGTAATTCCGAAGCAATGCGCTCTGTCGGTTCCGACACGTATGGCTCTGACACATTTGGCAGCGCATGCCATATCGTAGGGGTGGGTTCTGGTCTGGAGGGTGGGCACGCCGGCAACGGTTAATGAAGGCCTTCGGATAGCCATTCCGCATAAATTGCTTGTGCAGATATCAGGTCTCCCGTGCTTTCACTTCCGGGTTACTGCAGTGAGTCTGAATTCTTTTGAACAACGTTTTCACACAGCTTCGTTTGTGAGCCACCGGATGGTTGATATGAAAGTTGAGAAGCTGTGTGGTGTTTGTCGCCTTCCTGTAAACCGTTGTTTCGATCTCGCCGTTGGAAGTTCGCATGATGATTACATCAAGAAAGGGAAGCTGTCGATCCTTTTCTTCTTCCCTCGTGAATTGTATGGCTGGAAATATCGAGTTGAGAAGATCATGAAAATTATACAGAATGTTCCTCTTTACGATGACAAAGGTGTCGTCAACGTAACGGCGCCCAAAGATCGGGGGCTGTTGGGTGAAGGCAATCTTTTCCAGTTCTTGTAGGACTAATTTCGCTATTAAACCGGAGATTGGGGAGCCAATAAAAGTTCTCTTGATCTGTCCTAGAGTCGCTCCTGCAAAATTGAAGTATGTTTTTTGGCAAAATTTGAACAGTCTCATGAGGTGTTCAATTTTGAGCGAACTCTGTGTTTCGTCATACAGCTCCTTCAGCTTCCTGCGCAAGACGTCTCGTGCCAAACTGGGTGGAATGGATGTGAATAATGATGTCACGTCAAGTAACCTTAGTTGGATGCTATCGAGGAAGGTTTGGAAATGCAGAAAGCTATTCGAATCATTCTTACAACAAATTACAACTAGTCAAACAAGGCAAAAATATGTTGTAGCAATTAAGGATAAGTTGCCAAAAGTGGTAAACCAAAGACGTAGATCCAAACAACAAATCAGCGCCGTCAGCTAAATGAAAACAGAAGATGAATTAAAGGTAGCCTTATAGTGGTAAGAAAGAACAGTGTTGATAAGTGTCAGAATTTTCGAACAGACACAGTTTGTGTAAGATGCTAAAACCTAGTTTTTTCGAAATGCATAGTATATTTTCATGTAAACTATGACGCAAGTATATTAGCGTTCAAATAACCGTTTAATTGTCCTGTGGTATGACGGTCCTGGGTTTTTTTTTCAAAATTTGCATTTGGTGATTGTAACGCACCTGTGATTGACTCGCTTACACGTGACCTGGTCTGGTTTTCTGGAAGGTGCCTTAACAGGAATTAAAATTTTTTATAAGGTGACATGTAGATTGACTGATCAACTACCGAAAATTGTAGCATCTTCTGATGCAATCCTGGGCCTGCCGTTTTCCTTGCTGTAGGATATTTTCTGGTGTACATCCTAACAAGGCTGGACATATCTTCGAAATTTCAGGGAATATCCAGGGTTTGCGGTGTTCCCACTTAGCGGTCGGAAAAGCTGGTGCATTTCTTCATGACTGCAATTTCTCGTTGTTTGTATAGAAGACCCGAAGTCATGGTATTTGCACTCGCATATTTTCTGTTGGCTATTCATATGCAAATCGTATATTTCGTTTTTTTAGAGGGGTTATTTTCTTCACAGTAGATGAAGACTGTCCGAGTACGGGGATGAGTAGGAAAATCCGTCTGCTGGAGTGTCGCACTACAGAGCAAGGGCAATACGTGTACAGCCTTTTGAGGCCGAACAGACACCATTACTACCTATTAAAAACGTACTCACATGACCTTTTATGCGGATGCACGTTCAGCTAGGCGATTTTGGTCCATTCTGGCACCATCGCCTGGCGTCTCTTATCGGCCGGTCTTTTTTGTAGTGTCATTACTTTCGTGCTGGAAATGTTAGAGTAATGATGACTATTTACAGCCCGAGGTAGTTAGATGTCCTTCTGTAACGCCCAATATTGTTTATGCAGTCCCACTTCTGGTCACCTGCTTAACAAAAAAGGATGCGGACGCTGTATATATCTTATTATTATTTTCTCATATCTGATAAGTCGGATCGGCAACAGAATAAACGCCCGTTTTTCGCAGGACGCAAGTCCTGATTGCTGCCTCAGCCTAGTCTATGGGCGTTATTTCCTGTCGCAGTTTCTGTGTTCTCGCAGTTTTTTAGGCACATAGCATGTTCGTTAAAAATAATCTCTTTTCTGGATCGATGACTCTTTAGTTTAGCTCCCTGTCCATTTGCGAATATTGGTTCTCCCGTATTTTGCTGAAGTTTGACAAGAACACTGTCTCGCAATTTCGCACAGCGGTTTAGTTGTGTGCAGACAATCGATTGCTCTTGGCTTGTCGATCGGAACTGCCTGTCCTCGCGTGCACTTTAGACTTACTTTAATCATGTTAAATGGGATCTTGTCGTGCATCCCTTCTAGCAGTCTGCTAAACCTAGCTATCAGTTGCGAAGGCGAGCCATTTGCTTTGGCTTGTCGGTAGACCCGTCGATGACTTTGCTCCTCTTGAGTGAGTTATTCAGTGTGAGAAAAATAAGTAACTTCCCTACTGCCAAACGCGCTCCTCTCTGTGACAAAAACCCGGGATAACGTCAATACAGACTCGCGTTTTCTTCTTCTTTTCGTCATCGCATTTTTCGTGCAATTTCTCCTTGCCATTCTATGTTTTTTCTCTTTCCTCCTTTTGTCTCTTCTGTCAACTGCCTAAAAAGAAGAACCACTCGCAAACTAAGGCCGTTATTCATTTTCTCTCCTTCTATTTTACCTACTCTTTTGTGTACCCTCACCCCTCCCCTTCTCATCTTTGTCGTTCCACGCAAGCAGCTAGCGCGAAGATCTCCTACAAATGTCGAACTTTTGCCATTGTATTGCCTTTCCGCCTCCTTATCTACCGATCCTAGCTCTCTGGTCTGGGTACTTATGACACTGATTTTCGTCAGTATGGGACTTTCGTTATTTGACCGGTAGTAGGGTACCAAACTTTCAAAAACATCGAAATATTGGTTGACCTATTGAGGGCAAATATATATCTCAGGAAGCATATGATGAGGTTAGGGGACCCACTGACGAGCCGAACCGAACCGAACGCAGTTGTGTCGTGCAGCGATGCTAACTCGGTGAAACCTGTCTGGGGTTATTGTTAGTGTCCTTGATGGAGTAACAGTAATTTAACACAATCGTGTCTGTCCCTGCACTAAAATCTGCTTTAGCGGCCAACGAATGTGTACTGCTGCTAGCTATTCTCTTACAAAGTGCCTCTTTCATGCACTTAAACAAACCTGGAGCCTATATAAGGTTTTTTACCCTTTTTTATATCAAACCACATCATATTTACTCGCCTAAATGACCCTTATTATCACTATGTCTGTATCACTGGCGAATATGCGCCATAGTTCAAGGGCGAGGTGGGTGAGCGCACATATATCAATTTCTGACCCAATTTCGATCCTTCCTTTCTGTCTTTCACCCTTTGTACTCACCCCTTTCCAGAAACTGCTAGCACGAGTTACTCCTACAAATATTGAGCATTTGCCACTTTATGAATTTTCCAGCTGCAGACGCTCTACTACCGCCATTCCGTTTGGTGTTTGCCTCTGTTAATTTTTCGGCATTTAACCTCCGGCAAATGTCAAAAATAAACGAGTAGGCTGCGTGAGTAGCCCAGCCACCACATGAAGCTGCGTCACACGGAGGCAAAGCATCGCCTAGACGTTTAGCCAGTTTCCTAGATGGCTAACTCGGTCAAGTCAGGTTTGTTAATTCACTTAATCCTGGCAAAATCATTCACCGAAGGATGAAATTCCGAGAGAATAAGGCAAGATATTTAACGTCTGATGACTAGTGAAAGCTCTGTATGCTGTGACTACAGCCAGTTCGACCGTCGGTAATGGCCATGTCTACCATTCGCCAGGTGATTTGCCGGCCGCAGGACGGTGGCATTCTCGTAAATTACTTTGAGGTGATAACAGGCTTAAGCTGCATCTACTGCACTTTTCAACCTCACCCTACTGGGTCACGGGCACTTGACTGTGTCAGAAATATCGGCAGCAAAATTAGACGCAGTGGCTGAAATGCCCACACACACGCACACACACACACACGGCTTGCCCCCCCCCCAACATCAGATTTTGGTGAAAATGGGGATAGTGGCTCAGACTTCAAATGTCATAGAATCCACACGGGTCGTTACTGCCCGACATCACATAACGCCAGAAATTACAAAAGCTTGATTTTCGACGAAATATGACTAGACTGGTGACATACATACAATTCATACGGGAAGAAGAACAAGAGCAGCAGCTGCCTTTGAAGTCCTCATCAAGGGAACGCCTAACGGTGAAATTAAGACGACGGTCTACAGGAAGGTAACTAACACGACACAACTTCTCAGTTTTAACAGCAACCATCCGGCTGCCCACGAAAGAAGCTGTGTAAAAAGCGCTTTTTAAACGAATTCAAACCCTCTGCAGTAGACCAGAAGACAAGGCACACGAAGCCCGATACCTCCGCGATCAGTTCATGCAGAATGGTTATCCGAAGGCCTTTATAAGCCGCTGCCTACGCGTACGGCCCCGGAGGGCCCAAACAGAAGAGCCTCCAAGGGTATGGCACGCCCTACCATGAATCAAGAATGTCTCAGAAGCTACCGAGCACATCGCTGCAGCACTGGGTGTTGGAATTGCACACCGTCCCAAGGCTATCATGCGCAGCCAGGTAATGAAAATAAAAGACCCGCTGAACCCCACAGAACAATCCGGGGTAGTGTATCGCATCCCATGCTCAAGCTACCCTTGCAACTACACAGGGCAAACTGGACGCATGCCAGGTTCGCGCCTTAACGAACATAAGCGGGCTGTCAGGCTGGGTGACGAACTGTCGCAAGTGGTGGCACACACCCATGAGACGGACCACGGCTTTAATTTCGCAGCAACCAGAATAATTGCTCACGCCGGGAGCAAGACCGAACGCGAGCTAATTGAAGCCTGGGCAACGGATGACAACTCAGTGAACAGATGTATTGAGTTGGCGCCCGCATATACTGCTCTCCGCAGGACCACACGCACGACGGACTGCTGATTAATGAACCGCTTTTCTCCATAACTTTCAAACCCCTTTGCCCGTACGACGTTCGAATAGTTGCTACCCCCCGCAACTGTTGCTTGTTGTCGTGTTGCTTGTTCTCATGGAAGCTATTTTCCGTAACAATGGACTCTCCCTCCCCCCTCTCCCTCCCTTCTTCCTACCTCTGCCCCCAATTTCCCAATGACGTTTGACTGGCTCCTACCCCCTATAACTGTCGGTTGCTTTTCATGGACGCTTTTATCTCTGACGATGGACTCCCGCAAGAGCCCGAAAGCTCAGAATAATAAGCAACTTGATCCGGTGCTCGACCTTCCTTCATCCTAAAAAAACCTTAATAAATGTATCATCAATTCACGGAACCGCATGCCTTCTGTAGTTATTAGCTTAACATGTTATACGCATCAGTTTTTTTAGTGCGTGGGACATGTTTCACAGTTACTTGCGGAACGAAAACCAATGCATTTGAAGGTGACATTTATATCCAGGAAATGACCGAAGCAGAGAACTACTGACTGTCACATCTTCGGACTTACCTATGCTTCTCTTATTAGGGACGTTAATAACGGTATTGAGAAGAGGTAAATAGTCCTGCTGTTAGCCCGGAAAATATCCAATATCCTTCTTTTCTACACACAATCATACTGTCAACGAGAAATTGTTTTTTTGTCATGTACGTAGGCTCTGGAAAACGCACACGCACACAACACGATCAAATAGCCAGTTTTACTCTTTTGTAAGATACCTTTATGCAGTTTATTTCCTGGGAGTTATGGGAGGAACAGCTACCGCGTTATTCATATCGGGAATATTTAATTTTTATCCGGCCAATCTGTACTGCGTTTATTTTGGTTATATAGGACCTAACAGGAGGTAGAGATAACGCAGGCTGTTCCATGCTAGGCCAGAAAGAGGAGATTCTGATTTCCGATGGAACTATTGTCGCCATCATTCTGAAAAATGTCTGAAAGTGGAAAAATATATTTAATTTATATGTGAGCTTTTTTTGCAGAATGATGCAGAACGTTTGTATTTAACCAACGGAGGACCTTGGTACAGTGCTCACTAAAACACGCCTACAGATGTTTTCTTTTACGAAGAGCTCAGACTTTCGCATTGGCGTCCTTTTTCTTTCTCCCGTTACTTATTGGGAAAAATCTTTCGCTGGAGGCATTAAAACTACTCGTAGTGTTTTGCGTCGGAG
This sequence comes from Ligula intestinalis, assembly GCA_036362985.1. Lineage (NCBI taxonomy): Eukaryota > Metazoa > Platyhelminthes > Cestoda > Diphyllobothriidea > Diphyllobothriidae > Ligula > Ligula intestinalis. The sequence continues at coordinate 40,007,968 of JAYGXS010000002.1, forward strand.
TCTGCAGACGAGAAGTACTTCTAGGAAAGGCAGTTTTTCTTAAGCAAAAATGATGTGCTTGCGATCAGTGTGGGCATCTTGATTGGAAAACTGCCCACCTCAAAAAGGCGGTCTTAGTGAAAACTGTTAATGCTGTGAATTATTTGGCAAATCCAACGGAATTGTTAACATCACGGTCAACATTTTGCGTTAATTCTTGGAAAATAGTATGTCTAACGGCTGGACACGGGCGTAGACATCTCCCATGTTACGAGTGACTTAGCACCAAATTCCAGGGCGTACCGATTTGCATGTTTTAACGCAAGGACCCACATTAACCCCCCACGAAATTTACTTTAAGACCACCTGTAACACGGAGGTAGGTACGCCGATGTCCTGTCAGTTGTAAACGCTTTTGTAAACACTACTATTCCTGTCCAGGTTTATACCTGCATTTTGTTGTTTTTTGTATGGGCAGGCATTGTAGTACAGTTTCAAGCCAAGTTTATCCAGTTCCTGAATTCTCGCCTTTCTCAAAACTCGCCTCACTATTTCAACACTGCTTCCGGTGTCTCTCAGTTGTTTTTCTGTGGAATAGGGCCATCTGCTCATAATACAGTAGTCGCCTGTTATTTAGCCCACGGCTAATAAGCACAGCCGCGTATTAAGCCCAAGTCAGCTTGTGAGGGAATTTTACATGGCAAAATCCGCCGGCTAATAAGCCTAGTCGCCGGCTACAAAGCCCAGTTAGCCAACAGGATAGAGTGAAATTCTCATCTCTCTGCATGCGCAAGTGGTTACGTGTCGCAAATCATTTTTTGGTTTTTGTTATTACGTAAAATACAGACAAACAGCATTCTTTTCTTGTACATAGCCAAGCTCTACACATAAAACAGAACGTATGCAATATATATTGCCTATCCTGCGTTTACTAATCAAGAACCAGGACTCTCCGCTTATTATGCCCAATTTGGTCTGGGCCAGAGGTGGGCTTAATAGCCGACGACTCCTGTATAGGGCATTGCCCCAAATGTCTGGAAGGGTTCCTATTTACGTGTCCTAATGCTAACTCAAACCTCAACTGTACTCTTATAGCACGCCTAGTTTTAAGACCGATCCTAACCTCGACCCAAATTGTCCTTTGACTAGAATTTATGCAAAAGTCATTTGTTCCTATTCCGACGGGTCACGTTAGCGATGCCATTATTTGCATCTATCTACATGTTCTGACTTCTCTTCCGGGATTACTTTACTTTCATTTCTTCCTGTTCTTTAGTCGGTTTTTGGCCCCAGATGTTTCCTCACCGACTGCTGACTACATAATCCCCCCTCTCCCACCCCTAATAATCCCCTTTTATGCTTTTTTGGCTAATAAAGGCCACAAGGACCCAAACCAGCGCCGGCTACGCCGCTATCACGTCAACCGCGCAGATCACTGGCTGATTCAGGTCTCGGTTCTACTCTACCGCCCTCAGCCTCCTCTAATCCATTCTCCACTCCTCTGCCTACCAGCGCTCTCGCAGCGCAGGTTACTACTCCGTCAGTGGTCTCGCCCCGACTGGAACCGCGTGCCTCTCACGAGGTCGCGGCTGCCACGGCCGCCCTCACCACTGCTGCCACCACTAGCACCAGCAGTAGACTCCCTGCCCGGAAAGGCGAGTCCAAACCGACTTTACCCGTGGTGGCGGCGGCGGCGGCGGCAAATCCCTTCGATGAGGACGTGATGGAGGCGGACGCGGACGCACCGAATAATGGGCTGTCGTCAGAAAATGGCAGCACAACTCACCATGATCGCCCTGAGAAGGAGGAGGACTATCCCACACACCTGAACCCCTTTGCTTGAAACGACTGTCTTCTCTTCATTTGATTTGATTATCGCTGCCGCTGCTGCCACCGCCGCCTCCACTCCTGTCACTTCTTTGAAGGTTGCTCCCTCACTTGGCTTCCCCTCTCCCCTCCCCTCCGTATCTGCGTTCCTTTTAATTTTCATTCTAATCATGAAGTCTGATCTTTGATTCTCCTTCTCATGGCGACCTAGAGGGGTTTGGACGTCAAAACTTACTGTCGGTTCGAAATTTGGGGAAAATGCCTTTACCCCCCGCCGGTAGGACTCACAGTTCACGCTAGCATCGCACAGTGCATTTAGTAGGCAACTGCCACGTTTTCTGCCAGCCTTGCTGTCTTATGCCGCGGTTTTCGTCGAATTTACTCATCTTCGGCGCTTTCTGAGGCACGGCGACTCTGGGGTGTCCAAAAGCTGGATAAGTTCGAAGGAGTCGTTTAGGCAACATTTGATGGTGGCACTGGCGACAGTCTGACCGACGGCCTGTCTCACGACCGAACTTTTAATCTTCTTCCTCTTGGGGTTATCGACTGTGCGCTTTAGTCTTTCGGATGTAGTGACTCTTGTTTTTGCAGACCGGCACATTCTACACCTCTGCCTCAGTTCTTATTATAGACGTTGGTACAGTTCGAACTGCGAATCGCAATGCAGTCATCTCGCATTTACTGGCCGCAAACCACAAATCATACCGTCAGCTTCATTTAAGTCTTTGACCTCAGCAATTTGTTTTGATCTAAAATACGTGAACTTGGCAGATAATATTTGGGTGTCCCAGTATCCTACATCCTGTGTCCTTTACAAAAGACAGAAACGAGGATGAAACCTACGGTCTTCAAAGGATCCAATCAACGTCTGTGATGCCGAATACTAAGCGGCATTTATTGAAAAATCGTAAGACCTGAACCTCAGTTATTTGAGCTGTGGTGAACGGAAGGTCAAGGCGACCGCTTCGCCGACTCAGATAGCAAACATGCACGTTTACCTATTTACCTACTGAAGGCCCGAATGTGTGCCCCTATTTGGCCTCGATGGCACCGCGTAGGTTAGTTTCGGCTATCAGCTGGATCGCTCAGTATTCACTATATTGAACGGATGACAATTATCTAAAGTTCCTCTTTTATGGGCAGCTTTAGTCGGAAGCTAGTCCATATTTGAGAGTATCCTTCACGGATTGCTTTCAGTAGCTGTTGCGCATGCTCAAGAGTCAGCGGTGACGCCCAGGGTAATGCGTGACGCTTAACGATAACATCTGCTAAGCCATCGAACTCGAGTGTGTGTCAGCTGAGTAACTGGGGGTTTTACTAGAGATACACAGTGTGTAATACCCAAGTAACATGACTGAAAGCGATGGAGCTACGCACAGTGCGATCTCATAATGAGCTACAACAGTTGGGCGCAACAACTACGTGGTTTTATTTATATATCCTTCTAAGATTTTTAAAGTGAGTTCGTTTGTGTAAAGGCGTGGTTACTATTATGGAGACTATGCATATTCACACGCTTGGTGCTACAAACTGTTTCCGTTTTTATGAGCTACCTATTTTCTACAATTTCCCTTCGAAGCACTGCTGTCAACGCAGTTATGGAATATGCCAAGGCAACTTTGTTATTGAATGAAAGTTAATGCGAACTGAATTAGATCATGAAAGATGCCTGTTTTCTTAGACTCCATCCGATAGTTCTGATGATGTCCACCGTATGCTTAACAGCTTGGTGGCACAGGGACGGTGGCACGCGTGGATTACTTTTAGGTGATAGACTTGCGTCACGTTTTCTGCACCCTCGCTCAAAAGAGCAGATCAGGCGTGAGCTGCTGGAGCCATCATGCCGGACTCGGATCCTAAGGACTGGGAGTGCCATTGTGGCCAGGGATGAGTGGTCTCCGAGGCTGCACTTAGGCATGCCACCAATGTCCCTCGTGGTCGGCATTGGTTATGGAGGCGCAACCCCGAATAACCCCTGTCGTGTCCCCAGTGCTGTTCCGGTGAATGTATCAAGCGGTCCGTTTAAAGGGTACAAGTTCTACCCGGTAATTCGACTGTCGGTTACGACAATGTCCAACACAATCTTCAGCGATCTGAAGGCAGACGAGGTGACTTAATGCGGAATTATCTTGAAAGTAGACTTACGCAGAATGTGCCCCACTCCCACACCTGTACCCGTTGTCAAGACAAAAGTCAAGAAGACCGGAGATGGGGGAGGGCGCAGGCGGCTGGCGTGGCCAACAATCCAATTCGCGTCACAGCAACACCTTGCCAGGTAGGCTCCCACGTACGCGGGAGACAATTTCTACTCATTGGTAGAGGAGATGACATAAAAACACCTTTGATGCATAGTATTAGAACATCGTATTTTACACTTTTCGCTTATATTTGGTCGTCCATTGTTCCTGTTCATCTGGTTCTAATGGCTACGAAGGAAACCTACAAAATTGACGCATAGTTTATACCGTCTAGACCCTACCCGGCCCTGAGTTAAGAAATTAAGTTCAAGGAAAAGTATAGTCTTTAATTGAATAAAAATGTGTTCACATTTTAAAAAAGGCGAAAGCAATGCAGCAAACAAGTTGGACTGAGAATAAATGAGGCTAACTTCTGCAAATGCAACATAAGCAGCACCAAAAAAGTAATTCCAATGAATCGCACTGAATGAGCTCTGAAAGAATTTTGGGGATGCGCAATGAAACTAAAAGCAAAAAGGATTGCTTAACTCGGTTCCTCTTGCGGTTGACTGAGGTGGTGATCTCTCGCGGGGGTCAACAGCCTGCGGTCACTTCTTCATAGTCCTTCACCAGAGACGAGATGTTTGCGTAGGCATCGACAAATTCCGCTTTCTCCATGCCCTCACAGAGATACCAATGCAGGAAGGCGCGTTGGCAGTAGAGGAGATGGTACTTTCGCAGCATACGTTCCCAGGCCTGGCTGACAGCAGAATTGTTTGCCAGCATGACTACATTACGAGAAGTCTGGGCGATGCCACTCTCAATGCGGCAGACCGGGGGCTCTCGTGCGATGCCCACCTTGAAGCCGGTCGGACACCAATCAACAAAATCCACACATTTGACTGTCTTCAGCTCCATCACAGCGTAGTACACCTGACCGGGATCCACATCGCCGCGGTACAGCAGGGTACAGGACATATACTTGCCAAAAGCCGGATCCACCTTTATGAGTTGGTTTGCACGCTCAAACACCTGTCTACTGATGCTGCGTGTGGTTGCCTCATCAAAGTACTTGCTCTCGTTACAGATACAGGGGGCAAAGTTGATCAGCGGGAAGTGGATACGGGGATAGGGAATGAGGTTGGTTTGTACCACATTGAAATCACTGCCCAGGACGTTCTGAAACCGCACACTTGCCGTGATTGAACTGATAACAACAGAAAGGATTCGGTTCAGTCCGTTGTAGGTTGTATTAGTCGTGGGAAGGTAGCGGGTGCAAATGTCGTAGAGGGCCTCGTTGTCCATCAGAAGGGCCAAATTGTAGTCTTCTATAGAAAAGTGTTCACCCAAAACGCTGTTGTAGGGCTCCGTGATGGAGGTAGATATTGAAGGTGAGGGGTAGATGGGCACCTCAACTTTGGTGACCTTTCGGTAATCACTCATGAGGTCTAGCATAGCTGCACTTAGACCGGCTCCCGTGCCTCCACCAAGACTCTTAAAGAAGAGGATGCCCTGGACAAAGTCACAGGCCTCCATTGTGCGTCTAAACTCATCGAAAAGTCTTCCAAGTATCTGCTTTCCCGCGGTGAAGAAACCTCTGGCAAAGTTGTTTGAGGCATCCTCGTATCCTGTTATCAACTTGTCTGGGTGGAAGAGTTTACGCCATGGTCCTACCCTCACTTCATCTGATAAAAAATTATAAGAAAAGTAGCTTTACCGAAACTGTGTTGGCCTATATGACCTTAATGAGCACTCATATTTAGAGATTCTAGAAGTTCCATTCATACAATAATACTCCTACATTGATACCACGAAAGGGAACAGTCTCCCAGAAAAAATGGAGCTTTGTTCACAAAATTTTAAGTTAGTTACACCAAGGAGGAGAGCACGAAATAGCGTTTTGTCAGCACTGGACCTTTTTCTCTTCCGACCTGCTCTATCGACTGTATAGATAAGCCTACCGACCATGTTCACTCCCAAATATTTATGTGCTCTGTACCAACAAACACGCGACAGAAGGGGAAGGATGATAGCAGAAAAAAGACTGGCAATCCAGGGCGAAAACTAGGGTCAAATGCTGGGCGTATGGTTACGTCTCCACCCTCCGCCCAGAAATTACCCCCACGGTTATGTAAGCGTTAAACACCAACGTTCAACCATCTGCCTCCTCATGAACGAACTCTCGGTCCGGAATTAACTATCTACTTCAGCTTGACGACTGGCCCGCAGCAGCCGGGGGGGGGGTCGCAAACGTCGCCATTTCCAGCGTACCAGCCATGTGTTCATGCCGGCGAAAAGTGTCTAAACCAAAAAAACCACACCCACCCCCGCCGCAGCGGGGTGCATGAGGTTAAACGACACCACCACTGATAAGATAAGCCTTGCCGCGCTTCGAATGCCCTCCCCCCCACATAGATACGCAGGGCGCTCTCCGGACTCTAGGTGAGGCAGAAAGACACCGTGCTCAGATGGACGAGAGACGAGAGAGAGAGAGAGCACAGTTAATGCTGCGGAAAGTCTACTATCACTTACAATGTAACTCACGCGCAAGTCATTGGACCAACCTGTTTGGAGCACAAATTGGGCATCGCCAAAATTGATGGCAAAAATGTCGCGTGGAAAACCACTGGGAACCAGAGGGTGGTGCGTCCTGCATCGAAAGGGAGAAGGTGCTGTAAGTGCTCCTGCCAGCGCTCGACTTTAGCTGTGTTTTCAGCAGAAGATTAACTTCAATTTTTTGAACATTTGATTTATTTTTCCATCGAAATTTGTTGGGTTCCTAAAATCCAAGCTTTACATGAAGGTTACATGACAAAGCATACCGAAAACACAGATACTACCTCAAAGCCTAGAAACGAGTTTAACCAGTATTCTGCTGCTTCTTGACTACGCTTCGCAATGTTCCGCTAGGCCAGTGCTCGAATTTTGCCGAATTATCAGCAATAAGGCCGCCATTCACAGCGCGAAGAGAGTCACTCAGTGCAGAAGGCTTGTTATGACCTTATTCCGCGAAAACACTTGCCTCTCGCGGCAGATAGCAAATGTGCAAGCACCAGTGCCTGCCTACCCCAATCCGGTTTGGCCAATCCCTATCCACCCTGACTCGAACAGAACTGCAATTACCTAGCTACCGACGTCTCTGCTCACTATGCGAACTGCGCTGATCGCGTCTGAGGTCGCATTTACCGCACCTATGGTCCTAGTCTACGCGGCTCTGTCACGCCCTTTCTCGTATCGACCGGCTGCTGACGACGTGGCGGGTTCCTCGGCTCTTGGCACTGCAAAGGCGTATCACGGTTACATCTCCGGTTCTTCGGGACGTTCTCGTGACTCTGAGGTCTCCTCCTCGTATGTAGATATTACCCGCCATGGATGCCATGGCTGCCGCCAACATTCACAGAAGCATCCTGCTCCTATCATTCACATTCACCGTTAAACGGTCCTTACCTCACTCGTTGTATGACAGTTACGCGGAGATTTGATACAAGCTTTCCGTATCGTGCGTGGTCTGGACTGCGTTTTCATGTGTGGACTTTTACCAACTCGTCACAACAACTAATCTCCGGGGGCATCCTTTCAAACTGTATGTGCCCCAAGGACGATTGGATGTAAGGAAGAATTTTTTCTCTAATCAAGTCGTGGACCCTTGAAATAACCTTCCCGAGCGATTGTTATGTCCCAATCTGTGGAGACATTCAAACGCCGACTTGATATACACATGCTACAACACAACGTGAACTATGTGACAAATTAACCTTGAAACACCACTGCACCATGTGATGGTCTATATTTTTCTGACTGAAAACTTCTTAAAATTGTTTATAATTCTTGAAATTTTTATGTGACAAATAGGGAGTTCAAAGGCGCAAGCCTATTTTTCCCTCAAATATACTGACTGACTGACTGACATACTTTCCCCCAAGAGCGACAGTTTTTCTCCTTAAAACCACAAATGACATACCATTTTGAATTATGAGCTATGTCTTAGGAGTTTTTTTCACTGTCTGCTCATCTTACTCTGTTACACTGGTGGCTCGTGTTAACTGAATGTGAGTGTATTACTTGAAACAAGCAAGTAGTCGTCTGCAATTGTGTCAACGACATTTTTGAAATGTTCGGCTGTGCGGATGCATTTCTTAAATCCTATGTACCAAGAGGGAGTTCAAAGGCGTTTGCCTATATTTCCTTGAATAAACTTGACTGTTACGCTCACACACTTCGGACACCAGCCCCCTCGCAGGTGATTGTGCGCTCATCGGACTGTCAACTTCCTTCAACATATTCTCGTCCGTATCTGTACAGAATACACTTTTTATCCCATTTGGCGGGAAGCTTGCCACTACCTTAACGGATAGTGTGGAAGAGTTTTTGAGTTCTCAACGTTCAAGGCCTGCTCCATGGTAGTTGCTATTTTAAACCCATATTTACCTAGGTGATCTCTGGCCGACAACGCCTGTAGCGGCTCGTGCCTGGCTGACTAGCTCGCATCGAAGTGCACTTTCCCAACGGCTCGCTGACGCCGTTTTTGACGTCTCGATCAGCCAATCACGGTCCCCGCATATACGCTCAAAAACCAGGCGACGAATGGGGAGCTTGCACGCGTGCCCGACGCAAGTTGCCTCCCTGCCCGAAATCTCCAGGCCGACCTAGCCAAGGAAAGCTATCTCTCGCTGTCTTCGGGCCCGAATACTCAAAGACCTGACTTGGAAATCGGCTCTGAGCGAGACGGGTTGGAGGCCGCGCGCTCATGCGCCCTCCGGCCGTACAGCCATGCTGGATGGACTGGCAACTTTCCCATAACTTTTCTGTAAACAATACACTGTTCCGTCTACTCTCGCCTTTCCACCGTCTTCTCTGCAATCTCCTGAGTAACCAGGGTCTGGAAGATTGAAGGTTTTAAGGCCATAACCGTCGTAGCCTTAGCTCCTATACGCCGTCATCTTCTGATGTTGGTGGAAGGAATATTCATAACAGAAACTGATTAGTGCGATCTGAGCAGACAAAAGCAGGGTTTTTTCGCTTATCCAGTTACTGCACCATTACGTGGTATATCCAAGTACATCGTCGGCCGCCCCATAGACTGATGTTTTCAGTGACAACCTTTGACTGATATCTTCTATCGTCGTAAAACATGGCTGGATTTCTAAGCTCAGGGCTTCAAAAGTGTTAGGTGATCGGATTTTGGTGACATCGAGGCGGCTAGAACGTGGCGTTTTATGTGCAGATGTGAGGTGAACTTTCAGGCGTATCACAAGGGAACATGTTCCGACCCGTGAGCGTTGCCAGTCTCAGCGCCACACATTGATCTGCTATCATGAATGCAGATGTGGAACCTTGAACCAAGTAGAATGTGGCCCATCTGACTGGTGGTATGACCGTCGTTGGAAGATCAGGTCAGCAGATATTCGTTGCGATGCTGGAAGCACATGCTCGTGACAAACAGTTGGTTCTGATCAACAAAGTTCAGCAATCTCGCACTATTTTTCCGTCAGGAAACAAGCCTAAAGTTGCCAATTAGATGACTGTGCGTGTGTGGAGACACCAAGCCGAGCCCCCTTCGCAGCAAGAGCATCCTTTAACTAAAAGTCATAGCCCCGAGTAAAACGTCTCTTTACCGCACTGTTACGTAGTGGAAGTTTGTTGCGTACGCCGAGGCGATGGATACGTTTGTGAAGTGAACCTTCAGTCGCACATAAGTCATCCGTTTATTTAATGGTGCCCAAGCAAGTAGTGCACGGTCCGCTTGTTGCAAGGGAGAGATCGCCACAACATGTTTACCAGAAGAGTCGAGCGAACCATTGTGGTACAGAGTGAAGTTTAATTTGGCGTCCGAGTTCCCTATTTCCTGAGCACCTGAATCAGGATTTAATAAGACTTAAAGCTTACCGTCGTCAGACTTAGTGTTCCAGGGTCCAAGAACCCTTGTACATTCCGCATCCAATATCAAGAGTCCGATTCCGATTGAATAGTTCAGCTCGCATACGATACACCTGCACGACTGAAATAGGGTTGCGGAGCGCATCGATTCCAGCAGATGCCGCAGTTTTATAGTAGTGCAATTGTTGGGCAAATTTTCCGGACATTTTATGGGAACTGTGAGTACAGGCGGGTCCTTAACAGACGTCGGATTATTTTTGCGAGGTTTCCGCCTTTAGCTCTTCGGCTCAAGAGCCTAAGCACAAGGCAGCGGTGGCAACCAAACTTATGTAATGGCGGCTCACAGTCTCCACGTCACAGTGCCGCGATTGGGCTTTGCGGTTTTTATAAGGCCCGTGATGTGCCAGATCTCAGCCCAGTGCACCCTGATAATGACACTGTAAACAATTATTTCATCCAACACAGTGCATATTTCACAATTTAAAAGACTGCTTGAACTAGGTGCCAGCGTGTTTCTCACAAAAGTTAGAATACCGCGACATCAAGTATCAGATGAGTATACGTTAGCTTTTGCTATAACCTGATAGTTTCTCAACTGAAATCTCTACAGAGGAGTCTGCCTGTTCTTTCCGCACTTGGTCTGCCCTTGCACTTTATATTTTCTAAACACAAGTTCTTAAACCAGTAAACTTCACCTGGTGTTTACACCCCTTAACCATCCTTGGTGCTTAACCATTGCCTATGCATTTTTCTGTCAAACTATACCTGAACGTTTTCCCGCCGTACTAGTATTTACCAAAATATCGTCTTCTTCTGCCTAGTTTTCTTCGTTATAGTTGTAGACTCATGTGCATCTGCTGTTTAACCGCAGACTTCAGTTTTTAGGAAGAGCTTTGTTGCAATGGCAGCCCGAAACATCATCTGTCAGGCTGCCCATCGTCTGCCCATCAAGATTTTTAATCTCTCACCCAATCGCTGCTCTTGCATGTCAGACTGCGCACACTAAAAACGCATTTTTTGCTACCTCAGCTAACAGCTGGTCATTACGCGGTTCTCTTGTGTCCACCCCACTTATGACTGGGGCATATAATTTAACCAGTGTGCCACCGTGTGGTTGGGGAGAGGGACTTAGAGTGAAAAATTATAACAGCCTAGGATAAAAGGTCCATTCCTTTCCAAGGTGAGTAGGTGCAGTCTAATCTCCTACCAACCTCCTCCGCGCATGCTCAAAGGAACACACTCATAAATTAACCTGCAAGAACGAAACAACTGGTTGACTAAATGCATCATTATGAGGCTGTGGCCCCCAACCTACCAACAACTGTGGGCTCCAGGTCGACAAAGATTGTTCTTGGCACGTAATGTCCCGAGCCGGAGAGGCTGAAAAAGGTCTCGTGCCATTCCAGTTCATGCGGTGGCTCGAACAGTTTTCCATCAAGGCCTACCGCATGTTCAGCACAGAAGAGCTCCCAAACAGCATTGCCCATCTGGCAGCCACACTGACCGACATGGACTGTAACCACCTCCCTCTTAGAATAAGCAAGAAGAGGGAGTCCATTGGAATGCAGAAGGGGATTAAATGGTTGTCATAATTCATGTTAGCATCGGCACGAGGTCGGATGAGAGGGGAGAAAGGGGTCAAGTGAAGCAGAAGTCACCTCGGCGTTCACATTTACTATTTGCTACAGTTTCAAAATTCAAGTAAATTGGAATTGGTACCTGATAGGTGTCGGAGAATTAGCAAAAAATGCCTCGGAGTATTTTAACGGTGGCACTAAGTACACCACCGGACAGTTTGAGCTGATAATTCGCATCGGATTGTAAAGTATGTATGATGCGAACCTCACATTTTGAAAGGTAAGCATGCGATCTTCATTGATAAAGCCACACCATTCTGTAAATGGTCCTCCTAGAGGGCTCATTGAGCCAAATGCTGCATGCTTTTTGCACAATAAGCAGAAGCAAGAACCAGAAGTCCTTTAACCAGCCCAATACTGCCCTGACCTCATTGGAGTACACTGATTTTATAAGTGTGTGTTAACCCATTCTATGACGAAATTGCGCATGTATTGCTCCTGTTTTTAAAGATGCTAAACCGAAAAATAGACATCGTTACATACGCAGCAATAGAACAGCCCAGTGTGTCTTACAGTGAATGACCAAAAGGAATTACACATTGCTAAGTGAGCGGGTAGGGACCGGCCAAATGCAACTGAATGCTTTCCAGTATCTCAGAAAAAAACCAAAAAAGGGCTCCCAAATCGCATTTTGGACCGCTTGAGGGGAATAGAGAAAACCTATCAACCGGTGAATTTAACCCCATGGTGAAAACGTCATATTATGGAACGCGCATAACGGTCAATCCACTGACTTTATATCACAACACAACCGCGAAGATAACGCCATCCAACATAGCCTCTGAGGGCACCACAGTTTACCGTTGGTTTGGAGGGTTCCCAACTGATACTTTTATCAGACCACGTTATCTGCGTTTGACCACTGGATTGGGAGTCAGATAAGCGACAGTGCCTTCTAATCCCCCTGGTTATGTAAATCTTGGTGTGTGTGTGTGATTGTCAGTGGGACCAGGACATGCTGTAGCACGCCTAGACGAGTTCGGCTGCTCTGCAAGTCACTTTACCCACCCCGCGACAGACAAGTGACCGTCTCCGACGGTGGTTTGATACTGAAGGTGGCGAGAGCGTGAGATGAACAGCTCAGTGCACTTTCACTCCCATAAACAATCTGACGCGTTGAAGCTATCACGGTGCTCTAAAAGCCGTAGTTTGGTAGGTTGCCGACTGACAGGATAAATCAGACCAAGCAGTCAGCTCAGTGTGTGCTGTGTTGTGCGGAGCGGCAGATTTTCGGACGGAGAGTCAGGCTGACACTCTAACTCTTATGGCACTTTCACTCAGCTGAAAGTCAAGCCCTGCAACTTTGCTGCGATTTTTTTGGTGGTGTAAATCTGCGCACTCTCCCCATCTCGGGTTATAATGACTCTATCTCAAAGTCCGATCCATGTAGGGATGTCGAACAGAAAGTGAGGTGGATTCAACACAAGTCTACTTTCCCTGCAAGTTAGCATAGGCCACCGTCCCTGCACCACCCGACTGTGGAGCATACGGTGGACCTCGTCGAAACTGATGGTTGAACTATCATCGGGATTTTGTTCAAGTATTTTAAATAACAGACAACAAAATGCAGCATTTTTGTAACAAAGTAAGTCGAAGGGTTCAAGCCTGTGGGATTAAATGTTTTCCAAGGAACATTTCAGAAGCTCAACCTGCTAAAATAGTGACGATGTAAAGGTCGATGGCCTCTAAAGCGACGAGGGGGATGGTGCCAATAATTCGACCAAGTAGCGCTGTCCCACAAGTTCAGTCTCGAAGTTGTGATCTACGCTTGAAGGTGCTTACAGTACAGTTGACTAACGACGCATAAATCTCATTCTCCCTCCTTTATTTACCTCCCTCCGGGTGCATTGAAAAGACTTGTGTGGGTGTAAGTGAGTGAAGTGGCCCATACAAGAAAACGATCTACCTATGCCTGCTGCGTACACTAACGTCCCAAACACTTCAAACGTAAAGAGTCTGACTAGGTGACAGTAATGACACTGCAATAAGGATTGCATTAAGAATAGGCCAAATCTGTCTGAATGTCATTCCTTAGGGAAACCATGTCATTACGGCAGCTGTCAACCTCCAGAAGCGCAACTCCTATCGCTTTGGGATAGGTTTACGCGTCTGAGAATTACTATAAGAAGGGATGTATTGATTTACCACGAGGCAGGATTCCCTTATTTCGAACGTATGACCTTTTCTTTTCTCCTGCACCAGTGGCTAGTGTGAGTCAAGCCGAGTGAGGGTAAAGGTTGGCGCAGTGGCCGACAAAACTAAGCAGCCTGTGTACGTTAGTCGCCTAAAGGTGTTTTTGCCTATACCAACTGGACTGCTTCTCACGTTGCTGATATGTGCACATTTTCATCTACGATGTACCGCCGGTCAAAGTGACGCTTGAAAACTTCAGGATGCACGCTTTGCCTGAGTGATATGTGATGCGCTGTTGAGAGCGGTTGCGTACACTCATGAGGCTGAGTAAGATAACATGCAAACGAATTGCATTGTGCTTTTAAGGCTACCCGTTAAGAAGGGTCTGAACTGTACTTCATGTATGCGCATTTGGAAAAAAAGACCAACTTGGTGTCCGAATGTCCTGATGTAAAAGGAGCAGTTAAGGCGATGACACGAGTTGCGTGTTGACGTGTTATGGTATGTCAATATGTGTGCGGCAGACTTGGGCCTGTATTTTCTGCAGGCATTCGTAAGGAAGGGACCGATTAATCACCCGTGTCGTGAGTCTGCAGATGTCTGTGGAGGGCGATGTATGCTGGAACCAACTCGATTTCTTGGTTGGCAGATTTGTCGTCCGAGGCCCAGGCTTCAACCAGTTCTCGGTCTGTCTTGTTGCCGGCGTGGGCCATTACCCTCGTAGTTATGAAGTTGAAATCGTGACTCTTCTCATAAATGTGGGCAGCCACTTGCGATAATAAGTCATTCCGTCTTACAGCCAAACTCTGTTCGTGTATGCGCAAAGCGAGCATGCGTTCAATTCGTCCTGTGTAGCGTCGGGGACAGTTTAGACATGGTATGCGATATGCTTTGTCCGACTGCTCACTGGAATTTAATCAGTCCTTGATTCTCATTCTAATAAAACTGTGATTCTGTCGAGCGACACAAATTCTTCTTGTCAATTTATGCGCATACTTGGAACATCTACCTCAACTGGTACGATGACAAGGATCATGACATTCTCAATCTGCTCTGTAATAAGAACCTTCACATTACTAATGTTCTCAACAGGACAGGCACCATTAAGAAAGCAGATGCCCTGTATGTTTACCAGGCCAAATGGAATCTAACACTGTACTGACCACAGTGATTAGGCACTGTTGTCATAGCTCCAAAAGCGGCCCATGGCTTTGAAGCCATAGAAATTGTTTCGACATTTATCCAAGAGGCGAATCCACAGATTTTGGAGGGCTTGGTACAATGGCATTCTCTATCTGTAATAGGCGATCAAAACATCAACCAACTTCCTTCAGCTAATCGAAATGATGACCTGGATCGCCCACCTTTCCCACAGGAAACAATCAGAAGTGCAGCAGTCATCCATCGAAAAATCCCTTGAGAACCAAAATCAGAGTCAATTTTGGTTCACTTTTCCTTCAGCTGTGAGAAAAAATAAAATCACCCAAAAGTTCAAGGATGACATCGTCGTCAACCTCTAAAACCACAAGCCGAAACAGCCACAGAAGCATCATCCCCATTAACCTCGGCGAAAAGCTTTTGCTCCAGTCCTATTAAATTGTCTGAACATGCAGCTGGAGATATGAACTCCTTGCTTGAGTAAAATGCGGAGCCTGAAACCACCGCGGCACCTCAGAATTGATAATGTGGCCCTCTACATGTAAATAAAGTGTCGGAAAAAGTGGACGGTCCTCTTCATCCCCGTTTTGAATCTGAGGAGGACCTTCTGCACTGTGAATCAAAATCAACCCTGGAGGATGATGCAGGATTTCGGAGGTGCGGTCGATTTACGGTCGATGAGATGCATCAAATGGAAGCCTCACAGACAGTGAATACATCTGGAAAGCATTTTGTTGGCAAATGAGGGAAAAATCTCGGTGTTTGCTCTTGCCCTTCATCGCATTTGCAGAAAGTGACGACGACTAGCGGCCGGATGGGCAACTATGTAGTGGTTTTACAGCCCACCTCCATCAAACTCGAGACGCCACTTACGTGTTCTCCCAGGGTAAATCTTGGTTGCCCAGTCGCGCCTTTCCCAGCGCGATGGGTGTTGTCCGCACTAACGCGCGACCTTTACTATAGGGCGCATAGAGGTACCCCAAACTGCTCGACCTATCAGAGTCCCGAAATGCTCGTGGCCAATCAGCTGTGGCCAAGCGCTCTCCAGTCCTCTAGTCAATTCATGCACCGACGGAGACTTGGGATTCCGTCCCCTGAGGGACGGACGCGACGGCGTCGCGCCCTCACGGCCGGACCGAGTAGCAACTTCCTCCTAACGCATTATATTGTTCCTCCTACTCTGGCTTTCCCAAGACTTCTCCCATCTCCTAAGGAACCGGACCTGGAAGATTTTAGCTGTTAGGGTTAACCGTCTTAACCTTACCACCTATAACTACAAAGTTTCAGACGCATGGCGACATGCTCAAAAGATTTCATGACTAATGTCTGCGACCACTTGCTCGTTACAAAGGGCGTGCAGGAGTGTAGATTTCTTTGCCTCCAGGTTCTATAAATTCTAATGCAATCAGCAAGAACAAAACTGGGCTGTGGAACTAATTCTGGTAACTGTTGACTCAGTAGAATCTAGGATCACTTTCCTGAGCACTAGAATCTCACTGATTGACAAAGTTGCGTGGGAGATAAAAATTCAAAACGCATCTAAGACGATGGGGCAAGTACTGGTCAGATTTCCAAAGCTATTCAAAGTATTGACCAGCTGCAGCATTCTGTCTTCAGCCACTTGGATGTCCACCAAAACACGAAACTGAAAATGTTCTACAGATGCTTGAGAATGTTTTTCTCGGCAGCCTTAGGGTGACAATGATAACTAATTGACAGGAATTGGCTACAAATATCGAGATCCCACTAAAATATCCACCTCCTCATTGTGCCCGCCAGGGAACATGAGATGCGACTACGATAGAATAAACCAATCTTGCGTATGGATGAAGAGTGGCTGCCCATCCGGTTATTCTATGTCGAATGCGTTATGGGTGTTTGCAGACGAGGCATATACGAAAGACGGTGCAAGGACACTCGGAATATTTAAGAGAGGCATCTAAAAGTCAGTCAGAATACGTGAAAGAAGCTTGCTCAAGCAAACTAAAGCTAATGAAATAGTAGCCACCTAGTTGGAAAGAGTAGCTCGCAAAACTCGCATATTACATACTATGCACATAAGCAGTCACTCTCAGTGATCTTTGTCCGTATTGTCAAGAGATGCTCAGGGTTTGCTATTGTCTTTTTGGATATTTTTAGACTATGTACGATCTCAGCGTACCTGAATCGCTTTTCACCCCAAAAAGAACAACACTGCTAGCACAGAAATGCTTGTTCGAAACACTCTTTCCATACTGTTAATCGGTATCACAACCAATAGGCTCCCAATGCGACTGCAGTTCTCAGTCACACATCCTTCCATTCTCTGTTAGATCCAAAAATGGGAACTTTTGGATGAGGAGGATATTTTATTATTTGCTGGACTATAAGAGCTACTTTTGCTATTGTTATCTGCCACTGTCTGTGTTATTAAATTATCTGTAACGATGCGGGTCTTAAAATCAGCAAAAGTGATCAATTTGTTTGCCTTAAACACAGTCATGGGTACCCCTAAAGTACTGTACCCAATTGTGAAAAACTCTATGGCCTCGGTGGGATTCAAATCCACACAAGAAAGGGCAGGGCTCTGGTACAGCCAACGCTCTAGCCAAATGAGCTACAAGGCCCCACCATGAACCGCGAGTTTAATCTGACTAAGCTTCTTTTTATAATTTACCCATCGCATCGGCGAGCTTCTAAATGATAAAGCATATTGCTGACGTGAATCGAAAATTTATTCACGTGAAGAAGCAGTCTAAAAATGATAAAATAAAATAACCCTCTTTATCGCGGAGGCAACATCGACATCTCACCCTTCTATGTCGTTAGGTCTTCACTCCGGAATAACTTGTGAGCAGTACTTAACTGCTCAAATTATCCTTTTTTAGAGTATGAGATTTCACTGAGCACTGATGCCTACCTGCCAGCAAGCTAGTTCCCAGATAATCGCAGATGTTGGCCATTCGGTTGCTTAAAAGCTGACGAAAATTCTACGCTACCAGATTGAACAATGCCACTCTCACAGCCTGTGATGAACATGGAATTGGTGACGTATATTGCTTCAGAAGCATATTTATAGTGCAGAGACTACCACCAACGCGCCAATGACATGGTTTGTGGAAATCTTTTTAGTATCCCATTATCATCCACTCCCACGATGGATAAACGGTAAATTCCCTTAAAGCGCTGCTGAATCAGTTTAGACCTCTTGAGAATCTCAATATGAGTCACGACTTCGTTCCTATGACCACAATACTTGAATTATTCCCGGTCGTTTACGGAATTTTATGTCATTATCAGACTAATTTCTCCCTTAGTGTAGAAATCCGCGGAACGTTATATATCATCATACATTTTGCCGTCAAAAGGAGCACAAACTTTTGGACAGAAAGCAATTCTACAAAATGCAATGAGACGTTATTGATGCAAATTTTTTGCATGATTTCCATAAAGCTAAAGATAACACAATGAAACCTACCATTTTAAATGCGTACCCGCTTGTGCTAACGGTGGCGGCGTAGGCTGACTACAACTGAAATCGACCACAAGCCAGGTCGCAGTTTAAACCTTCCAATTAGCTTGCAAGGTCGTCTGGAGCCACGCTCTTCTGGATACAGCCCAGATGGGGAACCACACGAATAGTATGCAGAAAGTATAGCGTATTGATATAATAGGTAAGGAAGCCAGACCTTCAACTCAGTGGTATGATTGCCATTGGATAGTTTTATCTGTTATGTTCGTCTTCCAGTACAGTCAGGTCTGAACTCAATCTTGAAAAATACCTATAGCGATTGGTACGTACTGAGTCATATTTTTTCTGCGCAAAAGGTTGCTTTTAACCTTCGTTAATAGACCTTGGTTTACGATGGTAACGCTCCTAGACACAGGCATTATTGCCTATAAATACCTATCCAAATACTGCCCGCAAAAAACTTCAAGTTTATCTAAAATGAACATTATAATTACATAGTATAGTAAACTTAAACCTAAAAAGTACCGTAAGCGAAAGTAGATACAGTATTTTATATGCACCGCTCACCTCCTTGTACTCAACTGAGTCTTCGCTGGCATTCAAAGCTCTCGTGAGCACATTTTCTATGAGCTAATGAAGACTTCGCTGCCATTTTTTGGATTAAATCCGGTATTGCTCGATAAAACTTCGGTACAATCGCACTTACCCAGATATGGTCCGTAAATACATAACAAATAAATAAGATGTTCAGGCAAAAACAAATACAGTGCTACATTCGATACAGTAAAAATATATACTTTACTGCAATATGTACAAGGCTACTTACTGAATTTGATGTTAATTTATGAACACAAAACAGACTATGATGACAGTTACCGCATAGCAGAAGTGATTATTCAAATTTTCATGAACAAATGTGGAGGTAATTCCATAAAACATGCTTCTTCTGGTGTTAGTGCAGGAGCCGTAGATTCCGATGGGATTTTTTTTCTAAATTTATAAGAAAACCTAAGGAGCATTATTAGCGGCTGAAATAGCCTAGTCAGGTCATTGGTTACTTAAACTTCCCGAAGCATGCCAGGATCTCATAAACCAACTTCCATGTGCGCACTCTTTGCCGTACGTTTAACTTCATATTTACATTATTATTTATTATTTTGCTTCAGACCTTGTAAATTCTACATACTTTATTAAGTAACTTATTTGAAAAAAATAAAAATACCAGGCTTCAGGTAATGCTCAATATTTCGTAACTTAACAGTTTTGCTACTGAAAAGAAAGAAGGTCTCCGGAAAATCGAGTTGTGCTCGTAAATTGTCAAGCAGGTAACAATTGTCCGTCGTCAGACTAAACGAAGAGTGTGGAATGGGGTCGCTATTTTTAGTGATGGGGAGGGGAGAGGCAGGTTGACAAGCGCTCACAGCAGGGGGTAGGATAGAAATACCCGGGTTAGTGTTGGAGAGAGGGAAGGGTTTACGTGGCCGGGGGGTACCGCATCGGTGCATTTCCACTCGGTCAAGTGTTTATATGCGACTAATTTGGCTATGAGTCAGTGAACCGTGCGCGCAACCCATCGTAGGGTGAATTGAGATCAACGTGCCTGTGAATACTGATCGGGCTCGAGTGCCGAGATTCGTGGGATTTGCATGCTTTTCTTTTGTTAGCCATGGCGATAAACTCGGTGACATCCCTACTGAAGTGATCACACTCAAGGGACTGCGCAACTACGAGTGAATAATGGTCCCGTCGACGAACGGCTTACTTATGTTTTGAAGAAGAAGATTCGATCACTGGAATAAGGACTTTATTTTCCTGACGTTTCGGATTCCGTCGGGAATCCTTAGTCATAGGTAATCGTAAACAGGTCTGAGACATGCGCAGATAAGGGGTGATACATGCACAGATTGCACAGATTGCATGTATCACCTCTTATCTGCGCATGTCTCAGACCTGTTTACGATTACCTATGACTAAGGATTCCCGACGGAATCCGAAACGTCAGGAAAATAAAGTCCTGGAACCAGTGATCGCATCTTTTTCTTCGGAACTGCTGCCTGGAACTCGTATATTCTCCTCTATTGGTAACTTATGTTTGTTGATACGAGTCCCGAGACGTCGGCCTGTGTGGCCAACATAAACACAAGGACAGCTGGCGCACGGTATACGGTAAACAACATTACTTAGTTGTTCTGCGAGTAGGGGGCGACAGAGATGTCGAAGCGACTTAGTTGTCGAGGGATGATTTTGGAGATTCCGTTCCGGCACTATATCTCCATAAGGAAGAAGGATTTGCACTTATCCCTGATGTTGAAGGCAATTTTTGACAAAACTAGTTTAATTATCCCTTGGACCTGAAGAATTTATGCATGCACAGTTATTCTTTCTTGAGCAACTCATCATTATGACAATAGAGGTAAGCCTCTTGGAAAAGAAAACGGACAGTTTTTTTGGGTGGCAGGGGCTTGCGCCGACAGTTAAGAATGATTTCCTCAGTGGAGTCCTTCCGGTAGGCGGGTGTTGCAAGTTTATCATCCAAGGATCTTTGTATTGTCATGCCCAGGATTGGGAGGGTACCTCCTGTTGCCTCTTCGCGAGTAAGTTGTACTGCTGGGAAGACGCCATTGAGATTCTGGTGCATCTGCGTATGTCCGCGCGCATATTGCCAGCGTCAGTGAAGGCCAGTAGGATGAACTCCAGATTGACTAGAAAGTTAGTCCGTACCACATCAGCATGACTGCATTTTATTCCTTTTTATTTTAGCAGGTGTTATATTTCTTCGTGACAGGTTAAAGTCTCTCTTCGACATGTTGCTTCCATCAGTAAAAGGGAGAAGATTTCCTCTTGTAGATAGGCCCATTTGTTCATTTAGGCGTCCTTTGTGGTGACATTCATTCTTTGCAGTACCTCTGCGAAAAGATTTGCGGGCAAACATGAACTAAACTGGCCTCTGAGGCTGTAAATGGTGGTTTCAAAACGGCAAATAGGGTGGTGAACGTCGGATATAATGACACTTAAAACATGGAATTCATATTAGCGTGAGAGTACTCTTACGGACTCGTTAGGTAAAAGGATGCCAAGACTGTGACAGCGGTGCAAGAAGTAGAGCTACGTAATTGTTGATTACCTTGACAGCACACATACTCGCTAAAAGCGATGACATGTGTATTTCCCCAATGATGTGCAGCCGCGTGAGGTCGTTCATATGACTGACACAATTGTGGGCAGCTTGTTAATATTACGCTATTAGTCGACAGTGGCCGTTCGATTCCAGCTCATCGGCAAATTCTTGAAGCCACCGATTTGGAATTTGGGCGCTAATATTGTACTCCCACGCACACCGGTTGCATTCCTGGCCATCAGGACACGGAAGCAGCAGCAGTGAACTGTCGATGTGAGGTGCAAATCGCAGGGTGGGGGCAGAGAGAGGGGAATAGGAACGGGTCACACCGGATTTATTTTGAATGCACAGGGTCGGACCGCGTGCGGAAGCCAGCGCTTTCGATACGGCCCGTAGCTGTAAAAGCCGACTAGCTACCAGTGCACTGCGGTGTGTCTGCACACGGTCTCGGTAAATTTGACGGTGTAAGAGCAAATGCACTTAAACCAGATTTGCTGTTTAAAGGTTTACGCAATAATTTTGGACGTCACTCCTCTAAAGTCCCATTTATTTATCAGTAAATAGTCATATTTCTTCTCACTGAATTACGTGAATTTGTGGGTCTTTCGAAGCGTCACACTAGGAGGGATCCGTTTAGCGCTGCACCGGATATGCAATATGTGACTTATCGTATGAGAGGTCATGTGGAAACTTGTGACAATCAATCTTCGGTAAATGAGAAAAACTGCACGTTTAACTAATTCGAGTAACCAATCCCCTGGAAGTGCCACTGGGTATGAGAACTGTGTTTATCAACCAGTTATTCCATCAAAATATTTGCAAATGTGGACATAAATCTATGCTTATTTTTAATCCGGCAATTTTCTTTACCCGCAGCTACCCTAAACTAAGTCTGAACATTCGCTCTTGTGCTTAGTTGAGAAGAAATTAATTTAAATTTGCGAATTTTATTGCATAAGTCTTTCCAAACTTGAAACAGCTGAAGCAAGGTGCAAAAAGGCTGCTTCTTTTTAGAAGCTGTGACGTTTTACCGATGGTCAACACCAAGATTAACAGTTTTGGTATCTACTATCAGTAATGTGTTAAAATATCCCCGATATTTTCTTGCTTGCAATTAAAATTTTGATTTTACTAGGGTATGATTCCCGCCTAAGGTTATATTTAATATGAAGGATATGCTAAGATTGTTTGTCTGGTTAAATTTCCGCTATTGCCTAATATAGAATCAAAACGGAGAGGATACTATCAGTTTTCGTAATAGTTTAGTATTTATGTAGCTCCTCTGTCAGTCATTTGCAATCTCAAAATGGGACTGGCAAGTAAACAAATATACCGAAACACGCTACAATTTTAAAAGGAAAGCGAATTTTTTTCTTTTGCGAAAGGAAATTATTTCTTATGTTCCGAAAATTGAAATAACCCGTCACATCCCACCTCGTCCCTTTACTTAACCTTGAAAAAAGGTAAAGTCCACAGAATCTTTCAGAAAAATACCACATTGAAGCGCTTCATAAAGAGACAAGTTACTTGAGAAAGTTTTCTACACTGATCTTAGGCATAATCATTGCTAGCTTTTAAAATGGACGTTAATTTTCACTGGCGGCGAGTTTTTCATTTGCGGGCGAACTTACGAATATGATCCAAGCGGCCATTTGCGTTCGAATAAATGTCGAAGAACTCATCAAATCGGCAAATGTTTCTAAGAATATCTTATTTTGGAGGGGTTAATAGATATATAGAAGAGAATCTACACTTATAGGCAATCGATTGGAAATATTAAAACTTGGGAAGTATTCATCTCATGCCAGATATGAAAATCAGTGTATTCCGACACGAGACACGCAGTTTAATAAATTTTATCTAAGGGAATTTCTCTAAATATAAACAAAATGGTAAGTGTACGATAGCACCCGACGATCATATTCAAAAGTATCGGTCACTGAGCAGCATGCCAGCATTTGACTTACGAAAGTGCTATTTCTGTTGCGTCATTATTGGCGAAATTAAAAGAAACCCTATTTGCCGTAGTCACCTACATGTCAAGCAATGGAAAACGTAAGAAAGTAAGCCATTGTTCGTAGAAACCTGTTGAACCTCATACTCAAGCTGTAAGCTGTTAGCCAGGGTATATAATAGCCATTTATTAATTGTTTTAGTGCAAACTTCACTAAATGACTCTTTGCGAACCGTAGTATGCTTGCGGGATTTATTTACGCGTTTTTGGGCTAACAAGCATTCGTTAATTTTTAATCTTAAACTTGCACAGCCAAAAGGATTTTTCACTGTTTGAGAATTAACCACTTTTCTAAAAGTGGTCTTTGTAAGCAAAGTACTAACAATGCATACACAATTATGTGCCCCCTTTTTAAGAATGGTTATTTGTTTACTGTTGCAAAAGCTAAAGGAGACAGTTTTGGAGGATTTTATCTAATGGGAATTTACTTGAGAAATTAATGAAATTTCACGAGTTTTTAGCGATGATCATTAACTCACTTCTTCGCATCAAGGTCAAATTTTTAATCAGTCATCAGTCAATAGATGGAAACATAGAGGACAGTTAAATGTCTGAATGGCGTATCCTAGCGAAAAAACACTGACTGCTGTACCTCCCTCCTTATCGGAAACTTGGATCTGTAGATTGTACACGGTTACACTTTGCAGTGTTACTGGAGACCTACAACTGCTGTATCTGTCTTGAGAATGAAATCCTTGTCCATAAGACCCTTTCAACTTTGGTGCAACAGGAATTATTATAGACCACAATAAATCCTTGTCTCACATACATAGTGACTGGTTAACAATCTACCCGTGTAGGGCACTGAGCCTTTTCCATTTCCATACCTCTTTTATCAAGATTACGTTCGCAAACAGGCATATTTGAGTGCAAATAATTAAAAGGCATGTCTTAAATGTCAATCAACACGAAGTCGAAGTTGAATGTGCGACGGGGTGAAATGGGTTGAGCCGATATCGATTAATATTTACATGCTCTGGTGGCTGAAAACAATATAATAATAAAAATATTGAAAGAGAAGGATATGACTATACATGATCTCGTTCCCAACGCTTTGACGCAAAACCACGTCAACTGCAAGAACGGTGGTACAAGTTGTAGGACGGAAAGGGTCTTTAGCAGGAAAAGATGGTACGTTTGACATTCTGCATCATTTCAAAACAGGTCCTTGTTTTAATCTGCTGAGTAACTCGGAGTTCAACCGTGTTCGCATAACAAAGTCAATCAAGCGGAAACCACGCCATCTCGTAATTTAAATACTGTGTGCCCATGTTCCACAAAGAGTTATGTAAAGTATCTGGAAATAGAATGCAATATGAGCTTTCCGCAGGGCATGTGAAGGCGTCACCCAGAAGACAGCTTTTTACCAGCATTTCCGTATTAGTTATGGCCTTCCGCTAGAGTGCTGGGCAGAATTTCTAAAGCGGATTTCATGCATGGAGCTAACAATGAGTGAACAGTGAACAAGTCAGATCATTTAAAATTATTAATAGTCCGGTGCCTGCGGCATTGGCCAGACATTTTGATTGAACTGAAAGCCAGCCCGTGATGAACAGTTATGATGGAAGCTCAATTGCGAAGTATACTGAGAAGAGTAGCTAGCTAATGAAATGTAAAAAATAAATTTGAGGGAGTAGTTTAGCGTACATTTGAGGTAAACTATTTTTCTCGTTGAAATGACCTGAGGCGCAAAATGTTGTTTACTTTAAAAGACTTCACTTCAAATTAGTTTATTGAAGTAAACATGTGCAAATGTGGACCAAGTTAAACGTTTTACGATATGCAAGAAAATTCCCATGCCATGGACTTCTGCGTATCAAATCATCTCGGTCGTTTGTGCTGTACTATGAAAAAACATTAATAGGAGCCAGAAAAGATGTTATCGTTCCTTTGCAGAGAACGGAAAATTACATGATGCATTCATGAAAATTAGGTAAATCCAAGTGTAAAAATGACATTTTATCTGGAAACAACGTAGACTTCACTTTTAAAAATTCTGTTTGACCAACCTGGTACATTTTGTAGTAAAAAATTTAGTAATAACTTGCAACGTTGTATGTTGTTCTGCAACACCGAAAATAAGGACCGTAAATGGGTAACCACGACATGCCATATGCGAAATATGTTGAAACATTTCTATTTACATTTCAGTATGAATGAAAAGGGAAAGTTGAGACGGAACGGACAGGGAATAAGCCATTTTCGTAAAATCGTAGCATGTATCATACCATTCTAATGGTCTTTTTCTATGTTAAAAATATATCGAAAACTACTCAAATATAAAAAGAAAATGAGTTCGTTCATTTTCAGTAGAGGTTTGTCCAAACTCTTAGGAAATTCAAAAAACCAATCCAAAGTTCCATTTTTATTTTTATTGAGTCTGCAAAAATGCACAATACGCAGAAGGATGATTTCGAAATAGCTGAAAATTCTTTTTAAGAGTTACATTGCTGTAGGCAGTTTTTTAAACTAATCTTAGGCTTATTAATTTGTGACTTAAGTTGAAAATGGTCAATTTTCTAGGCAGAGTTGACATGTTTTGTTGATTCTCAAGCCATGACCTAAACAGACAGCTGCATAAAAAAGAATGTGTGAAACTCCCTATTTGATTAAAGCTTTTTAAGGAATCTCTTAATTTGAAGGCTTTTGGTAAGCACGCAGAACGGAATCCTTATTTATGGACAACCAACTGAGAAACTGAAAATCCTTAAGCGTTTACCACTATTTCAAGAACGATCTGAAACTTATTGTAATCTAACACCAGATATAATTACAAGGCAATTTAATGGAAGGAAATTCCTCTTAATGTACACGAAATTTTACGTTTGCGACCGCACCTGACAGATCCATTTGAATTTTTTACTCATTGACTGGCATATTTACATGCCAGCTGACAAAATATATTATTTCCGTCGGCGCACTCAAACGAAAACCTGGTTTTCTTTAGTCCAACGTTTCTCAGCTAATGTAAAAAGCGAAGAAACAATTGAAATTTCTCGTGAAACCACATTGACTTACATACTTGAACTTCTGGCTATTTGGTAACGGTCGTACTTTAGATTGCGCATAGTATGGAAGTATATGCACCAGAAAATTTCGCAAAAGGATTCTTGTCAAATGTAAGTTTACGTGTGCTGCTTTATTTACTCGTCTGTTTTTCGCATGAACATACGTGGATTTCACACGATAGGCAGTTAACTGAACCATAACTCCAGCTATCGTAATAGGTCTGACAAAAGACAAGCGTGAAGATGACAACGTTTGCAAGCTTACATGTAAACCTCCTAACACTCAAACATT
>JAYGXS010000002.1:40034648-40107306 GCA_036362985.1 Ligula intestinalis
CAGAGTAACATCAAGTTACCGGAAAGAGGATACCTCGTAGGGCAGAATGTCAATGGTTTCAGGACTGGGAGAAGGTAGCAGTCGAAAAATACACTGGACTAAATTCCGCTTGTTAATTAGAAGGCTATTTTTTGACGACTATCTCATGAATTATTCCCCCTGGATCACAAGCCTGCATGGACAGATGACCAGTGCCTTCTTGTGTGTGCGAGGTGTTGTATAGCTAGCATCTCCGCGTTCCCAACAGATTTTTGCATTCCGATGCATGTCTACTGTACCCGATCAGCACAAGGGAGGCGGGAGAGCAGAGATGGTCTTTTGCTTCACTTTTCGGACCACTGAACAGCAACGAGAACGATACTCATATTACCCACTTTCCCACAGGCCTATTTTTAAGTCCAACCTACTGCAGTAGTCGCCGGTTCTTAAGCCCAACTCGGGCCCAGACCAAATTGGGCTTAATAATTTGCGGGCGCACTAACCACAGAGTCGTAGTTCTTGATTAGCAAACGCAGGATAGGCACTATACATTACATACGTACTGCAACCAGTTACACTCAATCCTGTTGGAAAACTGGGCTTTGTAGCCGGTGACTGGGCTTATTAGCCGACGGATTTTGCTGTGTAAAATTCCCTTCCAAGCTGATTTGGGCTTAATACGCGGCTGGGCCTATTAACCGTGGGCTTTAAAACCGGTAACTACTGAATTCAGTGGCTGGACCTCACTTCTCAACTTCTTTTACACTGAACGCAGAATGTGTTAAAGCGTTGAAGGCCAACAAGAAAAATGATGTCCATGCTAAGAACCTGCGTCGTCGCCTAAGTTATGATGTTGGAATGATTTGCAAAAAAAGGTGCTAGGTATCATTGGATTATTTAAGTTTAGCGATGATACCCATGCTAATATTCAGGAAGTCAAATTAAGCAAACGAACGTTTTAGACACGTAGCGGGTCGTGCTTAACTGACTAGCTCGCGTCGAAGTGCACTTTCCAAAACGCTCACCGATGTGCTTTCTCGACGTCTCGATCAGCCAATCATAGTTCTTGCATCTATGAGGCGACGAATGAGGAGCTTGCACGCGTGCCCGACGCAAGTTGCCTCTCTGCCCAAAATCTCCAGGCCGACCTACCCAATGAAAGATCTCCCTCTATCTGTCCTCTGGCCCGACTACTCTAAGGCCTCACTTGGGCCCGGTCAACCTACTGATCGGACGCATCTCTCCCAAGTCAATCTATTCTCCTCTTCCGTTGTGTACACAATAAACTCTTCCATCTACTCTGGCCTTTAAAGACTTCTCTCCTCAGCACTAAGTAACCATGGTCTGAAGATCGCAGTTGCACGGTTAGACGCACTTAACTCCCTGCGATATTGGTGACTTTCCGACGTGAGATGAACACTCAACTTCTGATCTGGCTGAGCTCAATCATCATCAAACCTCTCTTGCCTTCAATTGAATTTCTCCTGTGTCATCTGATGTGACCGCGATATGGAGACTTTCTGCACCGACATCCTGTCGTGAAGCGAGGTCGAGATCTTCAACCGCTCACAACTTCTGATGTGGCCTGCCTTCCCTGCGTAGTTGCTGACTTCCCGACGTGCCTCTGCGTATTTGGTGATCTGCAGTTGTGATTTATGATTGGGACGCGGCTAGTTTCCTAGCTGGTTGTGCTTTTCAAGTCACACTTCTTCCATCTACTCTCCGTTCCTTTCTGTACACAATAAACTATTCCTACTATCCTGGCCTCCAACGACTTCTCCTCTACTAAGGAACAGGACATGGAAGATTGCAAGTGTTAGGGTTAACCGTCTTAGCCTTAACTCTTATACATACACTATTATAAGGAAGGGTAGAGTTAACGATTGTTTAAGCAACCAAGCAGTGATAATAAGGGGGCAATGGGGGGAGAGTTTTCAAGGGATCAAAAGGGGCATGAAAAAGACATAAACCAAAAATTTAGAGTCATCTATAAATTGCCAGTAAAACATCTAAAATTCTTGCGTCAGCGGATATTTGCGCAATATGCCTCACTTACGGCATTTTATGTGCACAGGTGTTTGTAACGACTCCCGTGGCCGAATACCAACTCAACATACGCCAACACGCTTCCTAATACGCCGCAAAACAGTGACTAGGCTGTGATAGTAAACATTCGTAGGCCATCCACACCCTCACGAGATGATGACAACCTGCGTCTTCACGACTCCCAACAAAACGCGAAACAAGGACGACGGGACGATACGAACTAATTGGCAGACCCCTTTCCCTCCCCTCCCCTTTTTTCTCCCTAGTCCCCAATTAAGACTAAAATCTGACCACTTTGATCCCATTACACCCAGCCCCCTTATCCACTACTTATGACCGATTAGTTGCTTAGACTTTCGTTAACTCTACCCTCCCTTATATTATTGTATTTGCCTGATGATGAATTAATCAAAAACGTTCAGTCACCTTACTTGACTTCCTGAAAGGATAGGGAGTGCAAGCAGTTAAATGGTTGTGCTCTTGACACCTTGTTACCTTCATTCAGCCATTCACAGCCGTGTTATTCGAGTTTTTAAAGATAAAATGTAGGCCGCACGCGAGCTAATAAAGGGAGAGCCGACTCATTTGTTTTGCTTCGAACTGCGGATTATCAGGCAACGTGGTAATAACCATAATACCGAAACTCTTGATGCGCGCATGCACACTGATGCGTCAGCGGAAGTCCACTTAACACCTCCATATTTGTGACACAGAGGGTAAAAAGTGAAAAGGCAACTTACCTCAATCTTGAAAATGAAGCAAAAGCAGGAAGGCAATATTTGATTTTGCTAGAAAATCGAGTGTCAGATTTTCAGTGACTTTTGCGTAAATCTACATAGTTTAATATGATTCAGTATATTTAAGGTAGTACTCAATGCCTTTGAAAACCCTATTGAAAACAGCATCTATGAAATATCCAACATAAACTATGTCACTATAAACAGTGAGTAACATATATGCATGTACAAATTTTAACGTGTGCGTGTGAGCAGTCAGAATAGTCTCTTGTGTCCATAATATATCCAGCCTAAAATATCTTACGGTAAAATAGTGAGAAGCATATACAAATGGAAAGTTTTATGCATAGGTATAGTGAGTAAAATATACAAATGTAAAGGTTAATCTTTTGGGTATTTCCGGAGCGTAAATAATTCCTGCTTCCTTGTAAATATAAACGGTAAGTGTTAAGTAGATGTTCATCCAGTTTCCGTTTAAATGCATCTGTGGAGTTCGCCATTACGACCTCCTCGGGCAGTCCGTTCCAGGCACCGATGACTCGTTTTGAGAACAACTGCTTGCGGACCTCTAGATGAGATAGAGTTCCCCGCAGTTTCAGGGAATTCCCGCGCAGGTTGGTTGAAGTGGCGAAGGGGAATAAGTCATCAAACTTCAGGGCACACTCCCGATTCCTCACGAGGCGGTACGTCTGTATGAGGTCGCCGCAGATTTGTCTTTACTCAAGGAAGTAAACGTTAAGTGCCTCTCGTCTACATTCGTAAGATGAAGACTTAAGGCCCTTCACAATTTTCGTTGCCCTTTGCTGAATTTTTTCCAGCATCTGGTTATCTTTGTGCATCCATGGTCGCCACGCCTGAACGCCATACTCCAGATGTGAGCGAATAAATGTTCCATAGATTATGCCAAATAGCTTTTTGTCTATGTCGACAAAAGTTTGCTTAATGGCAAACAGAACACTGTTCGCCCTCTTGGCAGCCCTAGCACACTAGCTTCAGGGATGGCACAATAGCCATACCCAGATCTTTTTGTTCATTGACGTTCGACAGGCACCTTCCATCGAGTACGTAGTTGTGTGAGTCATCCGTCGCGCTCACTTTCTTCGTCTTGAGCCGCAATGTGACACCTTTCTCAAAGTTAAACCGCATAAACCATTTTTTGGACCATTCACCTATGCGGTCAAGTCCTTCGTGCAGAGTTTGTTCATCGTAAGCGTTTATGGTGGGTTTGCCATATCTTAATATCATCGACAAACAAGACTCCATTACTGACCAGTCCACGCCTACAGTCGTTGACGTAGATAAGGAACAATAGTGGCCCAAAAACGGAGCCCTGAAGCACTCCACTCGCAACTGGCACTGAAGAAGATTTTGCGTTTCCGACGCACAGGGACTGCGATCGGCCTATGAGAAAATCTCTTACCCAATTTAGTAAATTGCCCCTTATCCCGGATTCGCCAACCTTGTAGAGTAGCCGTTGGTGAGGGACACTATCGAAGGCTTTTTTAAAGTCTATGCAAACAACATCTACGGGGATATTTTCGTCAAATGACTTGGACTACTGCTCCATAGAATAAAGCATATTGGTCAAGCAGGAGTGGTTTCCTCGAAACCCGTGTTGGGCACAATCAAAGAAGTCTTTTTCTTCGAGGGACTTCATAGTAGCCTTTTTGATGATCCTTTCCATAACTTTACAACAGATGCAAGTTAAGCTCACTGGTCGATAGTTGTTCGCGCTACTTTTGGATCCACCCTTGTGAATAGGGCATATGTTCGCATTTACCCAATCAGATGGAAGGAGGCCTTGATCAAAGGACAACTAAAAATGTGCGTAAGCGGTCTGGAATGTTCCGAAGCCAGCTCTTGAAGTACCTTTGCTGGTATTTTGTCTGAACCCGGAGACTTAGCTTCATTAAGTACAATAAGTTCGTCACTTACATCTTCCTCTGTGAAATGGAGGTCCTCCATGATTCTGCAATTACTCTCTGCATGGAAGTCTGTCGGATTAAAATGCAGTTCCTCAGTGAAAACAGATGCAAAAAACTTGCTAAGGTGTTCTGCTTTTTCGAGATTGTGTATAATTTTTTTATTATCGTCACCTTTTAGTACTGCAACTGTGTCTTTGTTTTTTAGCCTGCTGTTGATGAAAATGTAGAACACTTTCGGCTTCGTTACGGCCCGCTCGATAATTTTCGGTTCGTAGTCTTTCCGCGCTTTCGAATGTTTGATCTAACCTCGTTCCGCTTTCGGCAGAATTCTTCGTAGTGTGAAGGCTGGAGTGTTGATGCGTACATTTTCCACAGTTTGTTTTTGCGGTTTATTCGGCTCTTCAGATCTTGCGTTAACCAGAGGGGCCTGCTCGCCTTTTGTACTTTTTTCAGCGGACAGTTTCGATGCATAACTTCGCTTATAAGATCCCTAGCAGTGTTCCAGTCGGCATCCGAACTACCGGTTAGCAGGTCATACCAATTTATTGCTGTTAGTTCATTTCTTATTGCGATGTAATTTCCGCACCAGTAGTCTAACCGAACCTCCGTATTTCTCGGTTGATTGGTGTTTGAAGCATATTTCCACGCGATTATGACATGATCACTCTTTCCAAGAAGCGCGATTGACCTAATTTTGCTTGTATCAATCGGGTCTTTCGATAATACGAGGTCCAAACAGTTCGCTGTTTGTGCTTCTTTTATTCTCGTCCGGAATTCAAAATTCTGCACGAGAGAGAGGTCTCTGACAGCTTTAAGAATCTGGAGATAAAAGACTTATGAGAACCCTTAACGGATAGGTCATCCCAGTTAATCAGTGGGGCGTTAAAATCTCGAGTGATCAGCGCATTTTTATTTTGAGCCAGTTCACGCATTAGTCCAAACAAGGTCTCGCCACAATCTGGATATTGATTTGGCGGTCTAAAGACAGTCATGAAATGCAAAGTGGGTGCACCACGCGTTTTCAGTTTAAGCCATAACGCTTTACAATCATGAGAGGAACCAATTTTGCGTTCTGACGCAATGATGCCCTTCTTGACAAACACTGTTATTCCTCCTCCCCTCCTATGTATCCGGTCCCGACGAAAAACTTGGTACTCTCCGGGTACAATTTCGGCATCCATTACGTCGGCCTGTAGCCAGGTCTCTGTAATGGATATGACATCCGGCTGTAGGTCAGCTATACAAACTTTGAGCTCGTCAATCTTCTGAAGCAAACTCTGTTCGTTCGTATGAAGAAAGCGCAGCTTCGCCGGCATAGAGTTCTGAGTGATTTGTGGGTCGAGGGAGCCGGAGGGTCTCTGTGAATTACCTACTTTATTGCCTGAGTTTTGGTCTGCTTTTTGTCTGTAAAAGTCAGCGTTATTGGCTGTGTCCAAAGGAATGACCTCTGGGCGATGATGATTTCCCCGTTCATTATTCGCAGGTTCCTCTCGCCCACATTGGATCTCCTGTGGAGTTCGGTTTTCAGTGCCCTCCACTTCTCCCTCTTGGCCGGCGAGTACTTCCGCTCAAAAAAACCGTTAAATACTTGTTCCGTAGTTGCGATTTCCTGTTCAACAATAGCTTCGCTTGTTCTTAGTGCTTGAGTATAAATTTTATTGGTCTGGGTTGACCCGAGTCCGTATATGGACCCTTCTTCAGGCCCATCCTAAATGCTTTTAGGACGGGGACCACCATTTATTCATTTTTATCTAGAAAAAGTTTAATGTTACCGCCGAATAAATCCATATAATGGTCAATTCTATTCTTTGGGGTCTCCGAAGAAGATTCAGGCATGCCTTATATGACGATGCACTGGCTGCGATTAAATAACGGGCTATGCGGTTTATTAGTGGATCCTACCGACGTGTGGGTATCCTTGACTTGGGCTGTGAGATCCCTAAGCTCCGGCATTGAATAATTGGGAGGACCCAACAGCTCCTCTCTTGTGCCAAGGCCACCTTTTTGTGTGGTAGTCGGTGGCGTCTTGGGCTTTTTCGGAGACGCAACCAGACTAGTTCTTACTGGTATCTTAGACACCGCCTGCTTGGTTTTTGGGACTGTGTTAAGCACGACACCCCTTGAGTAAGCAAAATGTTCAGTCCCTTCATCGTGGTCTGCTAGTCTCTGCCTGTTGGCCCAACGTACAGGGTTCGACTCCCGGGTCTTCTACATTTTCGTGGATTTCCGACTCTTCGGCTAGGTCGAGTTCCACAACTGGTTCAGCTGTAGTTTGCTTATGGAGTATGGAAACCTCCTCTGTTTTCTTCGTCCTGGCCTTTTGTCGGCTTTCAGTCGCCTCCGACATCGAGCCATGCGTAAGAATATGCAAAATTGACTTCAGTTCCGCTAATTCCGTTTTAAGGCATACCATATCCTTCTGCATGACGGAAAATGCTTTGGAAAGTTCCATGTCTGATATGCCATCTCGGTCTTTGTACTTTGTGTCTATTGAGCTCCGAGGACTTTTAGGCCTTTTAGCAAGGCATAATTTCGTTGAACCAACCATGCGGTTTCTACCCTCGAAATTGCGATTTTGGCCTTTATCCTGAATTAAATCTGTGGAAACCGTGCGCCCCCGTTGTCTAATGGTAACGACCGATACCCTCGAACCACGGGTTTTGGGTTCAAATCCCACTCGTGGCAGACTTTTTACACGTTGCGTTGTACGTTTAGTTTTGCTTCCCATCATAGATCGAAGTCAAGTTAAACGATTTTAAAGATCTATGCAATATGTATAAAGCGATTAACTGCATGGAAAGGATATTGGAACGACTCAGTTGTTTGTAGATAGCTGGAATTCCTGAAAATTGTTGACGGACGGCAGTCTCGGAGATGTTGCTCGTTTTGACTAGCGCCTGCCGAGGCTTCTAAGGCTGGGGATGTTGGTAAAATGAATCCAATAGCTAATAACGAGTGTCCGCCAGAGTGCTAATTGGTCCGAAATTCCGAAATCTCAAAAAAAAATTTCCCACGGAGGACGAGAAATTTGAACCGCAATTTGAAGCGCGCACTTGTTACCTTATCTGTGCAAGTTTCCTGGGGTAGGTCAAGAAAGAAACCGGGGTTTATGAAGCCGTATGTCTGGGTTACATAAACATAAAAGTGAGTGAAAAATACCTCTTTATCGGCTAACATATGAAGCAGCTTCACAAACTTTATTTGGTAGTTTATGGTCATAAATATCCTGCATCGCAATTGGCCTTACATTGAATTCGAATGGAGTTCGTGTGAGGTTTAGGTTTAGCCTTGAGCTTAAGGTTGGGGTTAGGATGAAGGTTAATCTTGAGACAAGTGATTAATTACCCTGGTTGAATTAAGCGTAAGACCAAACGTAGTCCAGATGTTACTCATACCCTTGTTCAACCCTTGATCAAGTAAAAACACAAGATTTCTTGCAATTATGTGACCTGTTGCACTGTTAAATATCAGGCATTTTATATTTTCAAGTCAATAAAAGAAGTTCTCATGATCAGATCGTCTGATTTCAGACTGTTTACGATTATTTACACGAAGTCTGTGGCCGTTTCGTTTTACTACAGCGTACTGCACTTAAGAAACTCCAATATGACGCCTTTTATGTGTGTATTTCGCAGCCAGACTTGCGATGCACAAACAAAGTTGCATGCTGATCTGCAGCCTGCTTAACTGTGAGCTAGTTTTATAGGCCCAAAAAGGGTGGAAAACATACTGAATAGGCTAGCTTCGCCCTAGAAGTCCTTCATCATAAATCAAAATCATTTAAAAGTCAGGAATCTAAACCACCTCGTATTCTGCTTTTGCAGTTATTCAATTGGCTCTTCCTGAAATACAGAATGTTCTTGTTTTAAATCTCTAGCTTCATCAGCAGCTTGCTAAACTTCTAAAGGTCACAGCATTTTATGATGTCTAAAATAAACATCCTGTGCTGGTCCCACATCGGCGTTTACCATATACCATCGGTTTGTGACCCCAACAAGCCTATTAATTTCGCGGAATTTAGTTCGTGCAACCTTGCAAACTGAACCAGTTGTTTAAGTGTCAGGAGGTTTGTTCTTAAAGGATTTCCGCAGGCTTAAATGCGGCGTTCACAGATAGCTCAGGGGCTGGATGCAAAAATGAGTGTCTTCTTAAGCTGGTATGGAGGGATTTACTTGCAAGATTTGTCACTCAAAATGCTGAACTCTGTAGCTGTGGCTGTCAACCCTCGAACTTTTCAAGTAAAACTGCGGTTTTCCGTAGTCGAAATTGTCGTCGCAAGCATAGTAGAGTTGCGAGGCTTTTGAGTTGACATGCTCCCACTTAGGTAGTTTAAAATGTGTTTTTAGCTTAATCTTGAGCGACATTACGCAAAAACATGTTCTTTTTCGAATTGCCAGACAAAGCCAGCCGGTAAAACCGAGGAAAAGGTAATAAGTCCACTTCCAAGAAGGTATTATTGAAGACAAGTTGCTGATTTAAACAGTAAAGTATGCTGGGCGAGCGTACATCCCGTTTTACGACGCTCATGACTAAAATGGTCAATTTTGCTTTGCTGAATCTTTTTCCTCCCTTAAACTGTGGGAATCGCTTGCTTGCAGTTGTACCCTCACTTCCAACGGGGTCCACCGTGAGTTTCAGAGAAGATGAGTGCAGGGACGGTGACTGACGCTACATCTATCCCGTTCTATGTTCCACTTTCCCACCTAGGTTCGATGTCAAAAGAGAACCCAGGAGACCGGAGACGGGATGGTGGACGCACTTTGGGCCACCACAACCACTCAAATCGCAGAAAAGTTGGGGGAAATCTTGGATCCCAGCTGAGTGGGAATGCCATAAAGGCTATATGAAGAAGGAGCCACTGCATCCTGCCACTAAGCCACACCACACAAATAGGTACTGGACTGACTGCTCACTTCGGCTTATCCTGTCAGTTGGCAACCCTAAAAACCACACTGTGATAGCCTCAAGTGCGTCAGATTGTTTGTAGTCAGGAAAGTGCGCTAAGCCATTGGTCCCTCTGTTTCCCCACCCTCAGCGTCAGACCAACGCCCGAGCCGGTGGGGTGAGCGCAGTAGCCAGGGAGAGTCGGCGAACCCGTCTGCGCGTGTCACATCACGACCAAGCCCCCTTGACGCACACACCGGGATAACCAAAGTCCAGGAGGTAAGAAGAAGTTGTCTCTGTCTGAGTCCCGGTATACTGATCAGCTATCTAACACACACTGGGCTGATGGCGTGATCTCGCATAAAGCCTCGTTTGGCAGTTTTCTAAGCCACCGCTTTTATTTAACCTTGATAGTCTCAGGCTCGGATAAAGCATGCAGTGGAGGAGTCACACGGAGAAGAAGCCGAGGAATATACTTCCTTTTTATGTGGAAGGTGCTGGTTGCAAACACGTACGTGGTGATGAGCATTACCATACTTGATGTAGACAATGCATTTTACCGACAAAGACCAGGGGACATCGGGAACGCGTTTTATGGCTTGTTTGTCGTCATCGGATGGTGATACGCCAACTTCAGTGTAACAGCGGATATTGCCGTCACACTCGAGTTTCGAACTCGCATCTCTCCGGCCAGAGACTTCCTTGTAGGTCGTGCATTGCCTGAAGGAAACCTATTACCAGTTGTCGCCCCCAAAGTTTTTCCACCATCTGCGAGGCTTCTACTTATTATGCGTTGCCGTCACAACTATTAACCTTCTGCTTTGCGAAATGTATGAAGAAACTAGCAGTGCTTAGATCTACACACTGGCCTACTGCGTTATATTTGCGATTAAATTCAATTAATAGAACATTTTCATCCTATCAATACGTCACCTTAATTATAGCTCTAGCCTGTTGAGGATGAAAACTAGCATGCAAATCGCTTTTTAAAAGCTAATGCCTACAAATCAGTAAGGAAAGCTATACCTTGACTGTTCCACGGGCATTATTGGCGAGCTATACCAGTTGCTGCAGAAAAAGATGACCGCAGAGATAGAGAGTTGCCTGCAAATTTGTTTATGGTGATAATAGACTTGTGCAGCCCGATGCCATGAAATGAGCATGAAGACTGGGGTCGAGATCGGACGCCATTACTGATGAAACAAAACAATTCGTTGATGCGCGTCGCACATTTCTGTTCTGCAAGCATTGGATCAGGACGTTGAGCAAACAAGAAGGCAGCTTACACGCCACGGACTGCCACGGAAGCGATGACAACATGACTCTCTGTCCTGAGGGGAGGCGTTGTTCTGGGCTGTAGACACGAGTTCACAAGTACCAACCACCTAAAGGTTCCAAAACTACAAGAATCAATTATGCTGGACAAGCTTATATTGATGCAACAGAGCGTATAGAAGGCTCTGTGGCCAGTTGTCACAAACTGTCTCTTGAGACCAGTGTGCCAGTGTCCGCCGTTGAGACGTGTAGACTCTAGCACACGCGTCCACCAGTGTCCTCTCTGTGTCAGCCAGCAGCCAGTCAGTGAATGAAGCCGTTTGGTTGGCTTCCAGCCTTCGCGTAGTTAAGGGCTAGTGTGTGCGGTCCCAGTGCTAATAGACCAAGAAAATGAAGTGGACAGGAAGGCAACGCAAACAGGCAGCGGCGGCGATCACAGGGGAAGACTGTCACACATACCCGAGAAGTCCCATCAGCTGAAGGCATTTCAAGTCACCGCTTTTAGCGCACAGTGGTTGGGGCAAGTGCAGCAAATCATTTATACATAGGAATATTCGTTGAGTGCCATTGGGATGCCGTTTCCACAGTCAACCTCCCTCTCTATTACCTCACCCCAGCATCAGTCCACTATCCTAGCCGGTCTCTCATCTGATTAGGCAATTGGGCGCCAGTGGCCGGCAAGCCTGTAGGAGTGTCTCTACGCGTGCCCCAGTTAAACGTGATGTTAACTCCTACGGACACCTACGAGGCTTTTTTAACTTGGAGTGCTGTGTATAAACAGGAATCCCTGCGTTCCAATTGCATGCGAGACAAATCAATGCAGACCATTCTGACAAGCCTCTTGAAACTGTCGGTGGTAAATGGTACGGCGTATTCCCCTATCTCTGTGGCAGACCGACACAAAAATGACTGTGTCCGAATCGAATTAAATCGAGTTATGACCTCCAAATAATTCAGAATTGGCTCTTTGCAAATACCAAGAGAGGATTGCGTGTCAGAGTCTGTCTAATTTGGCCGTCTTCAGTTAGTGCCAGAACTTGCCAGCCGCGTTTTATGCTACTCGTTTCGGACAGAAAATTTGTGGAGAATATCACTTTGCCATTGTAATTTTAGATAAAGATACAGTATGCATAATCACGTTATTATTACTTGGCTACTTACGCGAGGGTTGTGCTAGGGTTTTTTTAATGGTTAATTTTAGTAATAAGGATAAAGTAAGTTTTACAATTAGAAATAGTTTCCAGTTTGCTACGACATAATGGTTTTTGAATCGCACGTTGCTTCGTTAACTTAATTGCACTAATAGAAGAATCTTCTGCTCATTTACTTATTTAACCAATTTTTTTCTACCTCTTCCTATATATTGCCATTTCCACCACCAATTATTCTAACTCCCACCAGTCCCATATTACAGGAGACCTCGCGTGCTGGCTTGCCAATTGGTTACACAGAGTAAATCCCTGTCTAATCTTATTTTGTCTTCAGTTAGCCATCCATACAGCTGACCGCCATCTGGGACCCGAGACATAAACATGCCAAAACACACCCTATACGCTTATGGTCAAAGTCTATCCGACCTGGCATAAGCACTTGATTGGACCAATTTCATCACAGCTTTGCCGTCTGTCATTCTATGCCGTCTTAGATCAACCATAAAGCCATATATGGTAATCTGCCGCTCACTCGCGACTTCTTAGCTGAAGCCAACCAATAAGTCATTGTGCGCCAATTTATCTGAGTTAGGTTCGGCCAGAATATGCAACCCATACGGTAAAGAAATAAAGGTCATTAAGACATAATTTTTCGGCATTTACGAAAGTTTTTTTGGATAAGACACGACGCAGGATCTGGCACGTGCCCCCTATAAGCAACTGACCTCCGTATTCCCCGGGAAATCCGTTTGAAGGGAACCTAGGATATTCTACTGAACCGCCCGTTCGAATTATTTGACTATTCTATGCATGTTAATCAAAAACTTTCAAAAACAAATGTTAGTAGAGAAGAGAAATTATTCATATGCATATTTCTACTGGCAAAACAGTTATGTAGTGGAGCTCTAACTGCTTAGGTAGTTGCTTAAGTGCTGGAAACTAGGTCCACTCAGGCAGTCTGTCCTAACGGGTGGATAGAGCGCTTAATGCATTATTCGGCGCAATGACTATTTTGAGCAATTAACATGCCCGGAGTTATGTGCGTGCATCTGACTAATCTAGGCACTTGCAACGGTCATGCTACACGTGCGAGAGATCGAGTTTTTGCGTGTGACCCAGCCAGCATTATAGTCCACCGCTCCCCCTGCTCACCATAATCGTGATTTCTGATATGTCGTCGGAATTCGGCATGCCAGTTTGACAGCATCCTGGCGGTAAGTGACTCCAGGATTTGTCAGGGTGGAAAATCTCTCCATCGTTATCTACCCCACCCTGAAACTCTGCTCCTTAATACGGCGGTTGCCTATGCTGGCTAGTGATAAAAAGGCTATAAAAGTTGCACATACAGGCCGTTCGAAGTAGCACTAGATAGTTAATTTGAGTAAACAGAAGCGAGATTTTAGAAGGACTTTTTTACTTTAAGTGGTATAGATCACGTCATTTAAGGTAAGTGCACAGCTCATTGTGAGGCTCTCTGCTGAGGTATATCATAAGTTCTGACAACTCTTGGGCAGTTGAAAGGCCTATTTGATAGCATCCTAGGGGCTAGAGACTCTAGGGTTCGTGAGGATGGAAGAACCAAACGTCATTAGCTGTCACATCCTAGAATTGCGCTCATAAATATGACAAGAATGACTCGTATGGCCGTTCAATCAGGACACGAGTATAGGTACCGCGAATAACGCATGTGGCTTTGCGCCAAATCCTAGGGGGAATATGGCTTAAGATCAAAGTAAGAGATAGGTTGAATGTTAGAATAAAGGTCAGATGAGGGGCTAGAGCCAGGATTCTATTAAGAATTA
This sequence comes from Ligula intestinalis, assembly GCA_036362985.1. NCBI lineage: Eukaryota > Metazoa > Platyhelminthes > Cestoda > Diphyllobothriidea > Diphyllobothriidae > Ligula > Ligula intestinalis. Next base: position 40,048,448 of record JAYGXS010000002.1, read on the forward strand.
CGACACGGCAATATTTATAAGTTCTGAAATTTTTTACAAGGCCAACTCTTTTAAAGGGGCGGGACGTTCCTATTCACGTTTCCTTTTTAGGTGCCAACATAAATCCCCGACGCCCTAATAGGGCCACCGGCTATCCTGGTCAGTGTTCAGTATGCAATATGAGGAACATACAGACTGTTCGGAGTAGCACTACAGCATTAGTTATCCCCTCAACTGGTTCAAGTCACGGCTTTTTACACTCCCTGTATCGCTTCAAGCGCGTCAGATTGTTTATAGAGAGGCAAATGTGCTAAGCCGTCGATCTCCGTCTTTATTACCATTCATAGGTCACAGCTACTGTCCTAGCTGGTCTGACATAACTGATGAACTCTTCTGCACGCACCACCGACGACGACAGTTGGAACATCGCTTTCGATCATGGCCATCGTATGCTCCAAACATGTTGGTGCAGGGCCGGTGACTTGCGCTAAGATTGGTTTTATGGGATATTAGACTTGAACATCAGTTACCGCGCTTTCTCTTCCCTCACCCACTTATACCCGGTGTCAAGGCAGAGCCAAGAAGACCGCATGTTAGATCTAGCATATGCCACCTAAACGAAATTGTCCTACGTATCCCAGTCACCCGTATTTCAAACAAAGAGACTGAAAGTTGGAATCTCACATGTGAGAGAGTGCCATAGAGACCGCATTCTGAAGGCGCCACCAGAGCCTGATTCTCAGACCACCAGTCAGTCAATCCATACACACCATAGACTGGCTATGAGGTATTAATTCAGTCGTCAGTTTGCAACCTTTCAAGTCACGGCTTTTGGCGCTCCGTGAAAGTTGCAGGCCCACCAGATTGTTTACAGGGAGAGCCAACGTCTCTCCTTCTCACTCACTCTCTGATCGTTACCATGCCCTAGTCGATATTCCGACCTACTCAAACAACTTATGCTTGTATTTGAAGAGGTGACAGACTAAGCCGGGAACAAGCCATCTGCGCGTGCCGCACATTTGATCCTGTCCTCCACACGGTCCACCAACATTTAACACAGAGGGTTTAAATTGCCTGGATCACGGATAAAGCAGAAGAGTCACATAGAAAGGGAGCTGAATATCAGCTTCCCACTTACGCGACGGATGTCGATCTCGTGTCTGTAGTGGGTTATATTGGACCGACTCATGTTTAGTGTAGGTACCGCTCAGGACATACCTGACACTATGGTTTTGTGTTTCGTGATGGAGCATTTTACCGACCAGAGCAATTCAATTAGTCAATGTGCGTGGGCAGTCAGGGTTAGTGCGCTGTCTGTGTGGTTGTGGTGTTTCTGGTACTGGTTCATAAGCTTCCATGTGGTGGATTCAGAAGCCGTCTGTCATAATAGTAGTCGCCATCTTGTCAGTAGCAGATGCTGTAGGAGTAGTATCGGAGGATAGAGGGAGCGCAGGATGGCCAGTGGTAGCAGATGGTTGCCAGGTTTCGCTGTCCTCCTCGTCCTCCTGCTCAGTCATGCTAGTCATCTCTTCCGTAATGCTTGCATCTGAACTAGGCTCGGATGTGCAATCGTGATGGGACTACTGTTTGTTCGACTACTGTTTGTAAAAGCCCTTTTTTTGTTCATTGTAGACTTTTAGTGAAATAGTTATCAGCTGTTTGAAACTATAGGATGCGGCCATAAAACGTGACAGCCAGAAATTCAACCAGCGTTTATTTGAAAACATCTCACTCGAACCGGAATAACGGAATTATTTGCATCCTCGAACTGCCAGACTTAATGTCACCAGCTAGGTGACATGCTTACTGTGATGCTGTAAAATCCGCTACTAGCAGCATTTATGTTCACGAGAGTGGCATGTGTCACCAAAACGAAAACACAAAACGCGTAAAAGGAAGCTTCTAGGATGAATGTCATTCAAGGGGTTTCTGATGCTGGAAGAATTACGAGTTCTCACAGCCTGATCCACCAAACAGCACTGAATAGGTCTGTAGTTAGAAGTCCAGGAAAATGTAAACAGCAAACACTGCATTCACTCAACGTGAGCCTCTTCTTTGGCGCTGCTACGTTGACGAACTGTTTGTTATTGTCAAGAAGACCATGCTGCAAAACTTCAACAATTTATTATCTGAAATCTAGCCTAACGTAAACTTCACGAGGGAAGAAGAAAAAAGCAGCAGATAACTTTCATTGCTGTCCTCATCAAGTGAAAGCTTAACGATGAAATCAAGATGACGGTCTTCGGGGAGGCAATGAACACAATAAAACATCTCAGCTTTCACGACAACCATCCGCTTGTTTCCAAACGAAGCCGTATGAGAAGTTCTTGAATCGGATTCAGAATCAAGTGGCAGGCCGGAGGAAATAGTACGCGTAGCATGATATCTCCGCAATCAGTTGATGTGAAATGGACATCCGAAGGCGTTTTTAAGCCAATAGGCCTTGGAGGGCACAAATGGAAACACCACTGAGGATATGGCCTGTTCAACTATGCATCAGGAACGTTTCAGAAGCAACTGAGCGCACCGCTACGGGGCTAGATGTTAGAATTGCACATCGGCCTAAAGCTACCACGCGCAGCAGGGTAATAAAGACAAAAGACTGTCATAATCCTAAAGAGTAATCTAGGGTACTGTATTATATCCCCTGCCTAAGCTGTCCTTCTAGTTATACAAGTAAAACTGAATACATGTTTGAGTGGCGCATGCATAAACATAAACTAGCGGTAAGACGGGACGATGAATGCCTATGAACCAGGCCTCGGCTTCAATTTCACAGCCATCAACATACTCATCCACGCCGGAAGCAAGGTGAGACGAGAATTGATTGAGGCCTGGTCCACAGATGAGAACTCAATCAAATGACGTTAGTCATTGATAGTTGATTTGTTTACATTGCATATAATTTTTTGCCTATTTTGTTACTGCTATTACTTCTGATGATGAACTTCTGTACGAGTTTGAAAGCACGGAATGTTCGCTGCCCAACAAGCCTTTTTCCCTTCTTATACACATTATTCTCTCGAATGAGTAAACAGCCAACGGGTTCAAGCAATCTTGCTTAAACTCTTAAGTAGATAGTTGCATACACCAACATCTCATGACATAGGGTCATTAGGATCTTATGTCCTGACGATTGTCTGCGCCTAGTGTACACATAACGGCGCTTTGTGATTGCTTTACCCCAGGGAATCATTTGCGAATAGTTAGGGTGCTGGATTGTCTTACGGTGAAATTTAGATCATCGAACCTAATTTATCTTCTTAATTGGATTTTATTTCAAACACCAGAATAGATGAACGGAATTTGGATGGTGATTAGTAATAAAGCGGACGTTATAAATACCCCGTCTGCATATACAACAAAGCGGTCGACACCTCGCCATTAGGCGACGCAGCATTTAATGATAGGTTTGCGGTCGTAAACTAGACAATGTAGCTACCCTAAACTAAGTTCCTCCAAACGTCGAAGACAATTTTTAAGTATGGCGCACGCGCCTTATGCAGATTCAAGTGATCACCGATAGCATGGGCGCGCCAAGTAGTTTTATAGTACAATGACTGTTTCGTCCATCTAAACCTTCCGCGTGTTTGTCTTCTCATCAAATTGACCGTCCCCCTTTAGTTACTCAACGACTTCCTTCGACAGTTACACCTTCTTGAAGGATAATATCCACCGTATATCTGTATGCGCAAAACAGCGTTTTGTGTGTGAGTTGACTTATAGTGCAGTGGACTTCTGCTGCATCTACTGTAGTGTCTCCTTCCTTAACGCTTTTACTTTAATGACAAGCCAATGGTAAACATGTCCGGCGTGGGCTCAGACACAGTAGTTGGCCAAGCTTGGCTGCCCTTCTACGAGTGTCGCACACATCTAAGCTCAAAAATCGCGAACTAGTCTTTCACGAGAAGGGCTTGGAATTCACATATTTGAGGAAGCCATAAGGACCACAGGTAGACAAATGCGTTGCAGCCAGACTCTTAGTCATCAGAAGGATCAAATAATCCCGTCAGTAGTTAAACTTCTAGGCCACGACACTTACAACGCCGGGTTTTACAAAAACGCGTAAGACTTATTAAAGTGAGAAATACAGTGATGAGCTGTGAAAATATATTCAATAGCGCCAACTTCACTTACTCTTTCCCCTTTCATACAACGGTAGACGGTCGTGGCTGCGCTCAGAGCACTGCAGTCATCACGCCCAATTCCGGGGGGCAAAGGGAAAGACCAGTGGTTTTCTGAAACTTCGACGTGCGGCAAGCCCGGAGCCTGCACGCGCGTCTGTCTGCTAACGTGTATGTGTGTGTGTTCGACCATCGGTTTCGATGAAGTCCACCAACTGAACCAACAGGTTGGTACAGAAGGTGACGGCTTCAGGGGTCAGTCTAAAGTGATACAGGATGTAGTTAGCGGCTCCGCACTGTTCACCTTCTCCCATGAGTCTCGAAGAGACTAGACGGGTCGGGCGTGGGCTGCTGTATCAAATGCAAGCCAATACACCGCCTAATTTAGTCTTACAGTGACAGTAGACTTTTGCTCTGGTACTACTGTACTATTTACCCTCACTCACCCAAAGTAGACGTGAAGACAGGCCCAAGGAGGCCGAGACTGATACGGCTACTACTGTGTCTAATTACAACTGGCTACAATGCAGTTGAGTCTCACAATCAGTACTATCTCTGACACTAAAATTTATCAGAAGTGACGCTGGATTTAAGTTAACACTGGAGGGCTCATGCCCCTTGCCTCAACAAGGAGTGTGAATCTGGGTTTAAACTAGTTCAAGTAAGTACATGCTTTGGGCCCTGAGCAGAAGAGCGTTTGTCTTTGTTTCCGCCCTATCAACTCTATCCATCAGGCTGTGTCATCTTAGATAATAAGATACTGCTGCTATAGGTACGTGTCTATACTAAGAGTGCTAGTTTCGAATAATCATGCATGGTAAGGCCAGTAGATAGTATACTAAAAGTATTTATTGTGTGCTTTTTAAGGAGTCGCACCCAATATGCACTCGCAATCTGCGTGAGGAGGAAAAAGTGATTAGCATTTGGATAATAATAGGGCGTTTGTAAAGTAATGTACCAGTCCTACCATGCACTGATGTCATGTAGTTTTCCGTCTATAGCCCAACTACAGACATACCACAGTATCCACCTATAGCTTGGATTTTTCAGAACCCCTGCTCGTATTCCATTGATTCTAGCACATTGTGCGAATGGGGTTTTAATGTTTTCCGAGTACATACCCAACTTCAGTAACTGTCAGACCAGAGTCTTGGAGACGAAGGCTGGTACTACTACTTATATTTCTAATACTACTAACTAGGGGTGCAGCTGATTGATAGCATTTCTGGTAATATTTTGTTCTGTATTATTTTTGACAATGACACTTAGTAAAGTCGCCACTGGGCTCAGATACCTACAATCTCACAATGACGCTGCCATTTGTCGGAGGTCAGACCATTTTCTTTCTTAATAGGTGCGCTACAAGCACGGTAGTAGAGGACAGCAGTGTTGCTGTGACTGCAATAGGCTACATGCATAGACTAGGGATTGAGGACCAGACTTTACTGCCACAGCTAAGCAAATCTAAACTAAGTGACACAACTGCCTAATTGAAGAGATACAATTGTGTCTAAACTGAATAAGGAGGTTAAAGCCAGTTAGACTTTAAGGTTAGCTAGATTTGAATTTGGTGTAACAAATAAAGCAATTTAACTGCTGTTGCCACATTTTTACGAATTTTTGACCAGAATACTGCTGCGTGAGGTAATATGCTACTGTTAATAGTGTTAATTCCAGTAATCAAAGTTGGGTAATAAATTGTAGTAGTATATTCTTAAAATTATATCAATAGTTGACTCAGTGCAGCAGGAATAGGAAAATATGTGATGTTGGTAGTAATAGTGATAGTGGTAAGTTCTATAACAGTTTTCAAAGCTCAGTACTAAGACATGCATCCCATTTTATCAATTTAGTATAACAGGTGGAGCTATGAGCTTATCGCTATACAAGTACGGCACTAGTGTTGCTGAGATTGCAATACGCTAAAAGGTTAGACTAGGCTTTGAGGACTAGACTGCACTATCAAAGCTTAGGAAATATAGCTGAGACTTGACTGCGTAAGCTAACGAATACATTTGTGTATAAACTGCATAATGAAGTAACAACCAGCTAGATTATAATTATTTGTAGTTAATAAAGCAAATTTGCTGCTGTAGTTAGGACAACTAGACGATAATAAAAGAATTAAAAATAGCAATATTGATTTTGTAAGACACCCCTGTTTGTCTGCGGCCCATGCGTCCTATGTGTGGGTTGGCAGATCAAGCACCTCAACTATAAACCTGAACCTGCGTCTTGTTAATCACAGGGTGTAGCTTTCGATAGACAACGCAAAGCCCAGGTATTGTCTTTCTGCATGATTAGCTAAGTGGTTACCATGCCTTTATCTTGCAAGGTACTGCCTTTTACCGTCTTCAGGCTAACTACATAATTGCTGCCGTATCCAGCTATAGTTTGGAAGTTACAGAACGTCTCCAGTCGAACTAAGGACATAACATGTTCCAGAATTAGCTTAACATAGTAGCATGGTGTTTTATATACTGTAGCAATATCTGAGTGGTTAGACACGCTCCTTTTGTTTACAACATGCATAACTGATAGTAATATGCGCTTACAAGCTTCCTTGTCCTCCACGGAAGTGATCGAAAGAGCATGCTGGTTATGTTGGGTTGCTTTTTGTCGCTGTACGGATTACGCAAACCAAGAGACGCAGACAGATGCCTTCTAGTGATGTAGTCATTGAAGGTCACTTGATAAAGCTTTGTGTCGGTTGAGTGCCCAGACCGGTTTTTGTGCAACCAATAACTCCCGGTTTTGCACGCGACAGTTCGTTCAGGCTTTACTCCAAACAGGTTGGTGCAGTGGCTTGAGCACAAGTAAGGTGTTAACTGATAGTCGACTTTCCGCAGCAACAACCACAACAACGTAGGCATGAATGCATAAAGGTCATGCCAGAATGAGTCACTGGCCCGATGATTAATTGCTTGACCAACGGCAAATCGCTATGCCTGTGATTGGCTGTCTCAGAGGCCGGGCGAGAACTTCAATCACAAGAGCTTTTGCATGGCATGGCGCCAGCGATTGAAGACGCCACAGCCACAGTAACTGAAGCGGCCTGATGGGCTGCTTTTGAACATGCCGCCCTCACGTATACGACAGTAGATATGAGCCCGCAGTGACTATGCGCTTTTTTAATGAACGCGTACACTGAGACAAACTGATTGCGGTTTTAAATTTTAGGTGCACTGAGGTAACACGTGCGTGGCATTGTAAGATATATACGATCACACACTAAGTAGAAATCATCACTAGCCACCCTGATGCAGTTCTGCCACAACTGTAGAACTGGACGGCTGTAATTCAACTTCCCTTTGGATAAAGGTGATCCTTTTTGAGAACAGCAGACAAACTACTGCATATTGAAGCGTGTAAGTCCAATCATCAAGTCAAATCCCGGTTTGAAAGTAAAAGGTAGAAGTCATCTGAGTGAAGGATTTGTTCTGCACAGTATCCTGCACTGAGACATCAGTGGCCACTGGCGAAGCCGGGACTGAGGTGGACTACGCTCAGTCGTGCCCGGGAGCAGGTGTCTGTGAAGAGAGACAACAGTTGCTTTACATGATTGTGAAGTGAGTTAAAGTCGTGTGCCGTCAGTGTGTTGCAATAACCGGGGCGTGGTGCGTAAAGATTGGCTTGGACACGCATGTGTGCGCGCGGGTATTTACGCGATTATATCGGTCAAGAGCTAACAGGTCAGCAAGTGGGAAACAACCACCTGGTAAAACACATGACACTGACACAGCGAGCATTGAGTGGAGCCAGCATTCATGGCTGTCTGCCACAATATATAAATATTTTTTTACAGTTTTTATCACAGTAGATTCATGCACGTATACTCAGTAGCCTCACGGTTGCATCATCTAGGTATGAAAACAGATTAAAGATAAATAAGACTTTTGGGGACCAGGAAATTTGAATGAGACAGAGAGATTTGCTACTATAAAACGAACAGCCAAGTTCCAGGAAGCAGTTCAGAAGAAAATGCGATGGCTGAAATATGGCATTTATTGGCCTAAAGTTTCGGGATCTCCGTCGAACTAATCGTCAGAAAAGGGTAATAGGGAGCACAAGTGGCGCAGTTTTTATGGAGCATGGTTGCCATACAACTTCACGCCTACCGCAGTTGGTAGTCTTTGCGTTTATAACTGTAGTCTCATAGTCGATACGATAATTGCTTTTTGGCCCGTACACGAGTCGTTAATGGTCGTGATGATATCCCCGTTCATGGCATGACAATTACTTGAAATCTGGACCTGCTATCACCCGCATTTTCCCCGTCGGAGAAAAATCGCAGAACAGAATATCAAGCCACGAAATCATTGTGCTTATTATTCGACTGTGGGTTAGAGATGCATTAGATGTTGAAATCAAAATTACAAAGTTTTCAGAAAAAAATCGTTTATTCACCATGACACAACACGCATAACACCGGACAATCACAAACGGTGCATAATAGCCAAAGATTGCAACTATTGACATCATGATGAAGCTTTCGTGAATGAGTCGCAAAAGGTAAGCCAAATACGACTGACCTCAAAATGGTGCTACCGTCGTTTGCTGATAACCTTATGATATCAGTTGTTGTAAGGACTGGTGCCTTGCTATTTTGAGTTGCTATCACTACATGAAAAAGATATAGTTTACACCTTCCTATCGTTTGCCTATTACAGAAGTGTGAGGTTATGTGCAACTAAGGTGATACTTATAAGCTCTTCTGAAATTGTTTTTCCACTAACTTTCAAAGAATGCACAAGTTAGGGATTGAATGTTCCAGTATTCCGCAGACAGAAAGCCTGTGAAGTACGATTGTTCATTGCGCCTAGTTTTTTACAATTTTCTGCAGCTTCGATGGAATTGGAACCCACGCCAGCGAGGACAAGAAGACTGAATAAGAGTGCTCATACTCTAGCGGATTCTAGATAAATTACTAAGAAGCCTTTCGCGTCATATACCGCACACCAACACACTACTACAAAGGTCTGCGCAAACGGGTGTTAGCCACAGCAGAAGCAGTGGCAATCGATGTCTGGAGAAGAGAATGCGCGAGCACATACCAGCTTGGCTCAGAAGAGGGGAGAATAGACCGACCTCAAGCTCAATCCTCGCCCACCTAATTGATACAAACCACCAAGTGGACGCGAGTGAAGCCTTTCGGGTCATATACCACACGCCAACGCACTTCTCCAAAGGCCTGCGCAAACGGGTGTTAGCTACAGCAGAAGCAGTGGCAATCCGTCTAGCAAAACCCATTCTATGCTGTCAAAAGGCGCTGGTTTAAGCCATCTGCCTCCCTTGGCCGACTGCACGCGGAAATCCAACACCTATTGAAGCCACAGAAGACGAAGCTACGGAGAATAGTCAAGCGCAAGCTGCGAGGCTGACATACAGAACTCAACCCACTGACCGCGAGAACATCCCCCATGTCTCATCTGCGCATGGCAACCAGCGTTCTACCCGCGCAGGCGCCCGCGTTCAAGAGACGAGGGAAAACTCAGCTGCTTAATTACTCTCACCCTTTTCCTCCCCCTCCCCCTCCCTAAATTTGACGGTTATATAATCGCTGTAACTAAATGACCAATTTTATTCCCCATGTCATGTACTGGCCTGACGATGAATGACCGAAAACGATCGTTTGCCAGCACGAATTTTAAATTAAGAAAATTCAATTTGAGCAGTCGGCTTACTGCATTCGAATTAGTGCATTGCGGAAGTTGTAGTAGTTTCGTGGATAATTTGACTTAAATGTGATCAAGCTCAGGGCTCTTAATTGGGGCCGTATAAATCAGGAAGCTGGATAGTTGACTGTTCTACAGCCTGCTCGTTACAGTCGAAGTTTGAATCCAACAGAGGCTAGTGGGTAGTTAGAAAACGGTTCTAACAGAAACCCATTGTTTACCTGCCACTGTGCATCTGCATCATTCATTGAGGTTGAGTGACCCCTTTTGTGGAAATGCATCTGATGCAGTAAAGTTTTAAGTTGAGGACTTTTAGATTACACCCCATAAAGCAGATAACTAATGAAAAAACAGACGGTCGAGAAAGTAAGAGAACAATTATAACTCTAGTTGGACCTCGTTGTTGATCTAAATTTAACTGTGTCAGTTATTTTTGTTGGATTAAGCCTTTCCTCGTAGACAACAGAAGACGATAGCTTCAACCAAAGCAATTTTCAAGCTTTCAAGACATGTCGAACGAATATGTCAAGAATTTCCGTTTAAGCGTGCAAATTTGACTATTCTTTTTTTGATTCTACTTGAAACAAGTTTATGGGTTGTACAAATGCTTTGCTGCATTGCTCTAGTGTTGCAGCGACCAAAAGATGGCTTATTCGAGTGAGACATTGTTTGATGGCTGGTGTGCAGGACGTGAACTGCTGTACTTCCATCACCCATGCTGCATTTGGGCGTTATTATTGCTCGGTCATCTGGCTTCCTGGCGCTGGCATTAGAAGACGAATTCAATTGTGCACCCTCCGAAGGGAAAATTGCTTCAGCTGAACGAAGTCTTAGCATCAAATATGGCTTGGGCAGGTCATTGTTCTTTTTTATGGACTGATTGTCTGTTTACCGGGATTCAAACGACTGCGTCTCACACGATTGTCATTCCTCGTAACAGTTTCGACTGCATCCATTTTGAAGGTGTGGTCAAGTCTCGTCGCATGAGCCTCAACTTGGGAATTTGCGTCATTTCATTGCATTGCTGCCGCGTGTTCGGCAATTTCTGTTTTGTGAAGTATTCCACTTTCTCCCACGTATTTGCCTTGTCCACAGCTGCGCCAAATTCTGTAGGCGAGTTTAGCTGTTGCTTACGTTGGTAGTGGGTCTTTTAGTTTTCTTATATAGCGCCTTATGGTCCTCCTCGTTCTGTGTGTGACTGCAACTCCACGGGGTGTGAAAAGGCGGCCGATGGCCTCCGAGATGTTTAGGACGTATGGGTTTCCTCGCCAAAATTGGGTTGTCCGTAAGTTTTTTGATCATCTCTTTTGCGCGGGCCATTTTCTCTGAGGACGGATCCGTGATGGAATCCGAAGCATCAAACAAATAAAGTTTTCGGCCCAGTGATAGCGCCTGCATCTACTCACTAAGCGTCAAGTCAATTGACCATAGTATGGTCAGCCTAATTAGGCGATCATCCTTTCTTGAAAGCGTCGCTGAATACTTCACTTTCAAGAATTACGGGCCACTTCTCTTTTACATTTTTCCGTGCCATGTTTTAAAACGCAGTAGACTTTGTTGAGCGTTTATCCCAGGAAAATATATATGAGAGTTTAATTGGTGTGGATTCTAAGATGAGCAATTCACTCTCTAATTAAGTTGTATTTTCTTAGAAATCATCAGGGAAAAAGTTGGTCTAAAGTTTTCGGGCATGAGTCTTTCAGGATCGGACACAAAATCCTCAAAAGCGTATGGTAAGATTACCATTCGCGCTTAAAGGCTTGTAAATCGTTTTGATGTGGTTCACATACCAGTCACACTATTTTCAATGACAGCAATTTTAAATAAAAAAAATTTCAGACGCACGAGGTACCATACTGATATTCCTAGTGTAAATTAACGCCTTCTTTTCTGGGGCTGTTAAACATTTCTTGCCTGTTTTGTCTTTTCAAAGTTTCAGGGAAGTTCGCAAACTCTATAAAGAGGCAAAGAGAAAATCTAAGGATGGGGCCTTCCAGTAACATTAAAGTTGCGAGGGACTTCGTTGATATTTTGTTTGATCTAGGCCGACGGAAAGAATGGACGTTTATTTATAAAACGTTTGATACCTTTTGAAGTTCTGCGACTTATATTTTATTAAAGATTTGTCTGGACGGACTTCTGGTCTGCAACTTATGGGGGTAACTTTTTTCATAAATTGTAGTTTTTTGGCGATGATTATCGCAACAAGGTAAAATGAAATTGAAGAAAAGTCGGAAATGCAGCATTTAACATGTTGACGTAACATTAAGCGCCAGCGCCCAAAATGATTATCACGGAAAAATCTGGAAATGAGATAAAAGTCTGCATTTTTTATAAGCGGTGACATTTTACATTTTTTTATCATGCTTACGTCTTAGGTTGTATGTGGCGATATCACAAGAACTTTCACACGCGATCGAAAGTTTTGACAACGTCAATAAGCCAGGGACCAAATAGTAGCTAATTTCTAAGCAGCTTGACCACATTGTACGTCGAGATTTTTCAGACACCTACTACACGAACAGAGAGATCGGTTAAATATAGAGCAAATAAGGAGCAGGATGAAGAACGGTGGTGATTGCTCGTATTTTTTTATAGCATTGGCAGTTGGGCAACTGCATTACTAACAAAGGCATGCAAATCATCAGTTGACTGATATTTGGCCATGGAAAATGTAGAATCTGCACAGGCCAACTTTGAGGGGCCTTAACGCAGTCACCGTCACCGTCACCGCTGCCAATAGGCATTGGAGCACACTTCTGGTATCCTTAAAATATGATAATCAATCCCATGTTCTTCACTTTGAGTTAGACGTAATTAAAAAACACTTGTTCCCTGGCACGAAGTTAAACCAAACCTAGATAGCAGGATTTATTGAATTTAAGAAATTCCGTAAGGGTTTTTCAACTGCACCCCTTCGTTGCATGAGTCAGATAGCAGTAAGAAGCATACAGCGGATCGAATTTCGCAAAATGTCAATGTATAACAGCAAGAGTCATAGTTCTCTAATGCGATGGCAATCTTTTCATTTTTTTTTGCTGATAGAAGATCCGCATGTCTGAAATTGGTTATGGCGGAAGGCCTTTTTTGTGGATTGATGTGCATATCAGCTTTTTTCACAGTCACTCAAAGTCACTTTTGGCTGAAAAACCGGCAGGATTTAGCTTCTTCACGCAATGCTTTTAGCAAAACTCATCGTTACATGATCTGCGTCTCCAAGCCTAGTAACGTCTGAAATATAACAGTGGTTTTGAACACGTACATCTGATGCGCGGGTTCAAATCCCGCCAAACGCCTAGAGTTTTTCACACTTGGGTCAACTCAAATTATTCCAGTGAATTTTCATCAGTGGTTGGTTTCCTAAAAAAATTAAGCGCAGGCGAAGTTTAGGAAAAGAAACGTTTTCCGCCGAGGTAAGCTGTAGACGCCGATGGCTTAAGCAAACTGTGTTACCTGGAGCCAGCGGTTCTAGATGCTTTTGGTTATGTCCAATTAACACAGTACTGTGCACCCATATGGTCTGATTCTCTGGTAGATTTTTAATCGGTATACAAGGAAAATGCAATGAAGAAGCCAGATCGTTAATGACTCTTTTCTACATTGTCAAGGGTTCGCATCTTTCTATTGACTTCTTACTATATTTTGCAATGCGTAAAACAGAACACTGTTCTTTTTTGCTCTGCCTATACCTTTTAATAAGCATTTGGTCTGCCTTCTCATAATCTCCTTAAAAGTACACATATGCTTGCCCTTCGGATGATTCTTTTAGTGATCTAACCGCTTGTGTTTCGATATATTGATGAACACATCTGGCTAAGATCTTCAGCCCCAAAAGCCTGGTGCCTATTCAAAGTCACCCGTAGATTGTCCTTCACAGCTTGAGATATTTTAGTCATAATTATCCTGGAGAAGCTGGATTTTGAAAAAGCCATGGCATAGTCCACAGTTCAGGTTGACTCATTCCTCTAGTCCCGCCCTCTCGGCCGTCTTGTCTGCCCTATATTTATGTAAGTTCACTGCTCGTTAATTAACCAGTGACCCAGATTAGCTTTATCAGCCTCATGATAAATTACCGGGATAATCTAGAATGCAAAGTCCTCCTTCTCACACAGAGTCACCTCAAGCTGCAATGTTTGCAGCCGATTTATAAACAGATATTTTTTATCGTAAAAGTCACATGTTTGCATCAAGGCGGTAGCCAGTGGAAGATGTAATTCTTGATCTATAAAAATCCACATTTTTAAATATCGCACAAATTGGAACTTGCAAAAATAGAAGGATACTATTTATAAAGCAGTATATTTGCAGAAGACGTAATGTGCTACAAATTGCTTCAAAAAGGGTATATTTTATGAAATTTTTTTCCATTACATTTATTGACATTTATAAGGGCATCGTAAAAAAATAGGAAAAAAATCCTTTTTCGCAGGCGTTCGGAACAAGTCTGTCCAATAGCCAGATTTTGACGTGACTAAAATATTTTAGGATTATGCTCGAATTTATAATTATTATTGAACTTTATTGATTGTTTTTGCGAATACATATATACTCAACAATTTTTTTCATCGTTTTAAGAGATATCTTATTGACTGGATGGGTTCAAGTAAGCACTTACAGAAGATTGTGAGCGGTATTTACAAAGCGAACGAAGAATTGGCTTAGTAGGTCAGTAAATTGAGTTTCTTCCTTTTTTATTTCTCAAATAAACGAATAATATAGATAAATGAATAGTAAAGTAAGAAATAATGTCCAAATTACCGAAGCGTACAAACCGTGGAAACCATTGTCAAAAGAAGTTTCATATTTCGGAGCCAAAAAGGTGTTCTGGTCATCCTTACCTTCTCTAAAAAACCTTGCGCTTGTCAATTTTACAATTTTATTTTCATGGCTTCTCTGCCTTATCCTTGGTTAGTATTGAATTCCCGCAGATTTTAAACACTGATAGGATAAAAGGTAATTTAGGATGGTTTCAAATGTAGACCTTCCTGGTTTTACGACTGACATAACTGAATTTTTTTAGTCTACACCCTGAGCACCATGCTTTTGGAGATTCTATAACATGGTTTTATCCAATTATGTCACATAATCCCGACGCAATTGATGTCTTCTGTTACGTCCTTAGTGAATGGCAGAGTAGGCCATGTCATCGGTGGTTTTGTTTGGGTCATCCAAAGCCGAATGCATAGGCTACGGTTATAAACCTGCCTAGATAGCGACTGCACAAGATTTAGTCTCCAAGATGTTGGGCTTCGCGTACTGTTTACTTTGGCTTGCTGCCAATAGCAAGGATCCGTTTGAAAAGCGGCCTGATAAAGCTTCGTTTAAGAGCCACCAGAGTGTTGCTTGCGAAATTGAGAGATTATGTGGTTTTCATTGTTCTTCTGTAAACTGTCTTTCCACATGAGTTTGTAAAATATCAAACAAAGGCAGATTCTATTTTAGTATTTCATTCGTTTTGGATTGTATACCAAGGGAAATTAAGTTGAGAAATTGATGCAAATGCCGTAGCACGGTATTTCTGACAATGAAAATTCTCTCGTGAACTTAGCGGTGTCAACATCTCAACTGAAGATGACAAAGGCAATCTTGTCTAGCTCCTGGAGGGCAATTTCTGCTACCAAACTGGAGACCGGGAAGATCATTGGGGTTTTGGTGAAATGCAAACAGCCCCACGAAGTGCCAAATTGTGAGAGGGTTCCGAATCGTATCGTATGCCTCTTGGTGTTCACTTCAGAATATAAAGAGGAAACTGGACACCAGTAGACAAACTGTTACATTCTATGCATAACAAATCAATTTTAGGTTGAAGCTCGGTGGCAGCCGGAGAAGATGCGCACAGCCGCAGTAAGCGTTCATATGTGAAAAAATCAAAGTGCTCTAAACGAGTACACGCCTGGGCCACAGAATGTCTACTGAACGACCGCCGCCTTCGCATACTTGCCCAGTATGAATGCAGTAAGTGCAGGACGTAGAATGATAGCGGTGCAAAAGGTTGGCTCAATCAAAGACCTACAGGTTACTAGTGTGTGGCGATGTTTATCATATTATCTAGTTGGTTTACCGGGTCAGATGTCCCCCTTAATTTATGAAATAGGAGGGCTAAGCAAGAAATGTCAACCGAAACGGGTAGTAAGGTGAGCTTTAAAAGCTATTTTTGGGCAGAAGAATTCGAAGATATTTCAGTCACTGTAGGCTTCCGTCTGAAACGGAAATCAGGAGAAAAAACGTAGTTAGCCTATATGCTTTTTTCACATTTGGTCTTGATGCGCTTATAAAGTTAAACAAAATTTCAAACAGAAACAGTTGTAAAAAAGCTTCATTCTACAAATTTGATAGAAGGTTATGCTATCTTTGAATTTTTTATTTAAATTAAGGGTTTTGTTCGTCTTTAGAAAAACCACAAGTTATCCATTTATTATAGATTCCATCATTGAAATCAAAAACCTTTCGAACCCTGCGCTACGGGACCAGTGGCAATACGAGTTTAACGAATGGGGTATTATGAGGGAACAGGGGAAAAAGAAAATAATTATCTCAAACAAAACAGGAAAGACTAGATAAAGTTATTTTTAAAAGCCAATATATAGCAACGAAAAGGTTCACGATGATTGGAAAATTAAAAATTGAATTGAATAAATTCATAAAATAAATGGTAAAGAACAAAGTACCGTTACCACCGGTCCCGTATTGCAGAATTATGGTTGTTTTGGTTCCCGTTTTGTAACCCTTAATAGACTTTCATTATTGTGCGATGTTTTAAGGCCGTTAAATGTTCATTAATAAATTTGCATATCTGCCCATTCAATATCGCTGCTTATCGAATACATAGCAGGGTGCAGATTCATTGTGAAATATTCTTAACCTTGTATTTTCTCTTTATAGCGAGGAAGATATACTTTTTTATACAGAAAGCATATAAGATGGAGGTAAGAAACCTTAACCGCAGCTTCCAGTCCAGTTTTGGCTTTGTGCATTTTTTTATATGAAATGTATTTGACTTGCTTAAGTAACTAAAACTGAAGAGGAATGGAGCATACAGTTTATGTAGTCACTATTCACCAAAAGTTATATAAGTTGAACTTCATTCAAATACCAGCATCCCGGCGGGGCTGGCATGTTATGGACTGTTTTGAATTAGCGCTATCTCTGAGACGCTTGTGCAAGTTCAAGCAATAGGAGGGCTGGTTTGGTTCAATGCAATGTCCGCTATCTTAGAAGTGTTCGGTGGTAAAAAGTTGGAGAATACTATTTCATATCTCGAATGGCCTATCATGCAAGCAGTATGAATCGAAAGTCATTTGGAAATTTTTCAAAACCAAAGAATACTGTCCTCTATAAAGAGGATCCGACAAAGCAGAGGGAGACCGTAATGGCCATTGCTGGCTTATTAGCCGTCATCATTCAGTCATCCAAGTTACGATGAAGGAAGAAGAGAACAACCAGCTGGCCCTTTATGTTTGTTTTGGCTCGTTTAAATTTTATGAGTTTTTTTCGTTGGTTACATCTAACGGATCACATTTTTGAAGTACGTGCCATTGCTTTGGTTGAATAACGTTTTTTCAATAGAAAATCTCCTCAAACCATCAGAATTCAATTAACAATCATAATCTCGCGCTCATAATAGAAGGAGCAGAAACTCGGAACGTGCTCAAACCTTCTGTGTCTATAAATCAGTATCATTTGTTGATTATTCATATCTCGACACGATGAAAATTTGGAATATCCTATGAGCTGAATTTTTATTTGTGGTCAAGACCGGAGTACGGTCTGGTTGTCGAAAGTCGATTTGGTCTCATTTATTTATGTTGGTCCTGGAAGATAATTTCAGCGATATCAAAGTGCGTTTAGTCGTATCACTTAATCCTGGACTGATGACTCAGCCAGTTTTAAAAACTTCTTGCTTTTTAGATTATGTTCCATACTTATGATATGCGATGGAACTAGCGATTTAAACGAGCTAAACTTGAACTGCACAAAAATAGTGCATTAAAAAAGCCAGTAAAACTGAATGGGGGTAGATTTGGCAGCCGAGTGTGCAGGCAGCCAGCATGGCAACATGCAACTGAAGCAATTAAATTCGGTGAATACCGACTGAGAATAGGGCTAGCTAGCCAATAACGCACGCAACCATCAGCATTAAAGGGATAATAGTTACATTTCATGAGTGTGATAGTAAAGTGGTAGGTTCTGCGGACCGTTGCGGATAAATTATTGATAGATGGTGCTGTCTCTCATGCTCTGTTCATGTTTGAATCCGAAAATTCTGTCTGAATGGTTCTTCTTTCATCTAATATTCTTATCCGAGGAAATAAAGCCGCAACTTGTCGCTTGAACTACGTTCGTATTCGCTTTTCTTCTGGTTGTGCATCAGTGCCGATCAATGCATAATGCAGGCCTTGATAGCATATCTAACTCACCAACAAGAATGGAAGCATCGTTGTCATCATTGGCACAGGCCCTAGCGTCAATGGAAACGAGAGCTGAGTAAAGTTCAGGGCCTGGGATGGAGCAGCGCTCAATACACGCCATGTATTTGGCGATAACCGACTAAGCTTTCAGTTTATCATGGTCAC
This sequence comes from Ligula intestinalis, assembly GCA_036362985.1. NCBI lineage: Eukaryota > Metazoa > Platyhelminthes > Cestoda > Diphyllobothriidea > Diphyllobothriidae > Ligula > Ligula intestinalis. Next base: position 40,066,799 of record JAYGXS010000002.1, read on the forward strand.
GGGCCGAACAACTAATCGCGGCCGCATAGTTGGTCGTATTGCTATGCAGTTGCACTATCCAGCGCCACGTCTGCTTGGAAAAACGAAAACAGGAGAACGAAAAGCATAAATCCCTCGAAAACGTTTCAGAGAAAAGGCAAAGCAATAATTTCTCTAGTCTGAAACTCATAAGCGAACATAGTGGTCATGCACTGACACTGACACATTCAATTCATATAGTCTCGAGTTTATTGAATTTTAGACTAAAGTATTCCTACAGCAAACGTGGGCAAAAGTCTTATTGAGACTTCATTAATTTCACGTGGGACGTCTGCAAAAAGATTTCCCTCTTGTTGTTAAGAGAAACATAGTCCTATCGCTTTGCAACCATGTCGACTGCTTATAATGTGCTGTAATCTGCTCCTTTTGAGCGTCTGATACCAGCCATGAGGTCGTCGTTTTCTCGAAGGCTCAGCTTCCTCCCTGGTCATCGTTGAGGCGGGGAATGTTTCTGCTCTTTAAAGTCAACTTTCCTACCACGATTATAAAAAGGCACATATGTCCCGCAGCAGAAAAGTCAAGAAGACGACTATGGTATTTATACTTGGCGGTTATTTTATGATCCATTGATAACTCGGGTAAGCATAAAATGCTGGTGTTGCGCTTACCGTGGAATGGTATTCGGTGCAAATTTCCTTTTTCAAACTACATATATTTTTACAAGAGTGGAACGATAACGCCAGAGAACGATCCTGTAATTGCCTAACTAACGAAAATTTTCGCACACTTTGTGCTCAGTATGAGTTGGATCTTCATCAAATCTATGCACTGCTCTCTCCCTCCCTCTTGGGTAAAGTTACTAGCAGACTAAAGGATGCTTATTTTTGAACTGGCTCTAAAAGAGTTTTTCAGATGATCAGTACTAGGAGGGATTTTAGATCCTGTATTTCTCCTGTTATTTATTCACTAAATCCTTTAAAAATAACATACTGTCATACAAATATTTTTATGCATATCATCTTAAATTGTTTGGTCTTCTCTCGCTTAGTCACCCTTAAGTAGGGCTAGAATGGTAATATATAAACTCCATCGTTTAGTTCAGAATTCTCTTAACCAACCGTTTAGCTGGATTTTGACTGATGCATATATTCTCCTTATTTCCTGCAACGCCCTGGTTCATCAAAAAGTAGTGCATCATAAAAAGTAATTGAAGATATGCCTCATACTCTCCATTTCCCAAACTCCAGGTGAACTGTGCGCGCATTTCGGGTGCCTGACGCTGAGATTCAGTGAGGTGGCTGCAGTAGCTTTTCACCTCTGCTGCGCGAACGATTCATAAAGACTGGCCGCAACTGAACCGAGCCAGGCTATGTGGCAGTGATGGTTCCGGTAAGAGTGTGTAACGGGAACCCTCCATCAGTAAAGCACGAAGTATTGTGTTTAATTCCAAGAGGTGTACCTATTCCCACGTTCTAAATAAAACCCTGGCCGTTACTCTGACAAACATTCCTATGCAGAATGTGGAAACAGGTCACCTTTATTAAGGAGGACAGCAGGTGATGCTTATTTCTGTGGCATACCTCGATTGTTTTAGAGTCAGCGCCACAGGCAGTATTCTAGTAGTGGACCTCATTGTAAGACAGACCAAAACAGTAGCGATTTTTCCTTACATTCTCCTAATCTGTTTCTGAAACTCGCATTTTCAATTGTATGAGGCAAAGATATGAGATAATTACTTTTTTTACACACTGATAACTGTGGAAGCACGTCGAATGCGATTAGGTGACTAACATGTGTGACATTATCCAGATAGTAGGATAGTGTTATTTTTTCCCATGCGTATCCTTAAATTTTCCGATGACGTGAACATTTAACGACGATAATGGGTTATGTGAAGGCAGAATAAATAAATTGAGCTTCTTAAGAGTTAAACGATATGCAATCGTATTCAGTTTGAAAAGCACAATACGCCACCCGAAAGGTAAGGGACGTAAAGGGTTAATTACGGCAACCAACTGTTTGATTGGCTGTATTTTCTTTCATCGGTTAAAAAAGTAAATATCACAGGTGTCTACCTAAGACTGGACGAAGAAGGACAAATATATACTATGAAGCCAGTTTCCAGAAGGTGTGTTAGAGGTGCTTTTTGGAGGTACGTTTTATGCTCCTAATGACAGCCTCATCACGTGATCGAAATACATTCTGTATGGTTTTCTTTTTTCAAGTAAATTTTCCTGAATAATTGCAGGCCTTCCTTAACCTTGGCAACGGAAGGCAGCTCAATATTCAGAGAAAATTGTGATGAAGTAAGAAGCACATATTGCCCTTTCATCCACTCAAAGTCGTCTAAAATACCTACATTATGTGAAAGCAAAATGCATTCAGGAAACTAGAAGAACCGTCCTTATTGCTTGGAATTCCGTAAGACTGCACATGGTTAGATATCACATTTTCGTAAATGTCAAATTCCTCCCGACAACACCAACACAATGCGAGGTTAAGCTTAAGGATTGCTTTTTCCAAATTTTCCTGTATATACAGCACCACACACTCAATGCCTTTTTCACGAACTTTTAGAATTTTAAAATAAGTTAGCATATAGTTTGGACGTTAACGCATACTGTGGATACAATTCATAAGACAGTTATGGCAGGCGTCTGTTCTCCGCATGGAATCAACGCAGCTTCGTGAGTAACGACGACGTAGCAGAAATAAGTCTGATTAAGCTCCTTTTGAAACATCCCCAGCTGGTGCATGATGCGTGGACAGTGTGAACAGTCGACGTGGCTGCGCTCGGTGCATGTTGTGCTTCCGGCACTGGATTTGTAGATGACTGACCAAGCCAATGCATGGTATGCATGTGCGGTTGCAGTTAAACCAAGATGGGCTTGGGAATACAGGGTCAACTGAAGTTGCGAAGCCACTGCTGGTGGATGCAGACTTGGTGTTGTTAGAGATATACGATTTGTCAGGTATGCAAGGTGTGTTTAGCATCTCGGTATTGTGTTTTACTCTCCTTATGTGGATGCACATGTGATCTAAAACACCTTTGCAGCAAGTGAATGTGTTAGGACACATAGTTTTCCCTATGAATTATAATAAGCATCGGGGTATTTTTCTCACTTTACAAGAAAGCTATTGTATCAGTTTTCATTTTTCAAATGATATCTGCAAAAAACGTAATTCACTGTGTTTTCGACTTCAAACTGTATATGAAAGCATAGGGTTCCTAAGAAGAAAACGATATTGTCAAGGTGTCCATTTGCAGCATGCTTCAAAATGCAGCTGTGCCAGTTGGACAAGAACTTTGCTATTTGCAAGTGAAAAGGTATGCTAAGCTAATGCACTGACGTGCATGTTTCACCTTAGATGAAATATGATGAGCAAAATAACTATAAATTAACATAAATCGTTTGATAATCAATCGAAGGCATTTTTAGAAACAGGATTTCGAATTTGGTAACATGTATATTACTTAATGTAATTCATTAGTTCATACTCCATTTCCAATCAGGCAGATGAGAATCTATGTGCTACACATAATTGGGCAAAACATATGAGAATGTTTGTCAAACTGCGTGGTCATGTGTCTGGATTTAAAAAGGTACGAAAAAAGCGGAGTATGAACGGGCAGCAATTGTAGGAATTTATAAAAAAACTTTTAAGTTGGTAAACAGCTGACGAGAAATGTGACATGCCGGCTGATAATGTCTGAACAGGGCCAGAATAATTCTTCCGTGTACGGTCGCATTCGTTGCCGACCTAATGGCATGTACTATGCAGGATTAAAACTAGTTTACAGTTTGGACACCATCATTATCATTCTCGCTATAGCGAATGCATGAAGAGTCGCCTGTTATAATTCTCCTTCACCCTCTGAATGTTAATTTTCAGAGGTTACAGTAACGAGACAATAGAATTGTTTCAATGTTTCCTCCCTGGTAGTAAAAAATGCATACTGACACAACAGGACAGAGGACAGGCCCGTGTTAGCTGACATCGACCTGTTTTCAGTCCGCTGCACCCGAAACTTAATTTCCGCTCTGTTGACCTACTTGATAATAGGGTACAGTATTGTACGAATGGTTTCGTTGTTGAGTTTGGGCCCCGGCGGAAGGCAACATTCGCGCCTTACTTTGAGCTCTTTCGCAGCTATCACAAATGCCTGAAATGAGACTTATACAACCTGTGAGCTGGTTGCCGACAGAAATTCTTGAGTAAAGGTACGAAAAGTTTTCACCAGACTGTCACCATTGGCTGCAGGGTAACATAAGAACCCTGAAAACACTGCTTGATTTTTGGTACTTATCATAATTATAAGCAAAATTATCTTTTTAGTTAGAAGGAATATGTAAAGTGCAGACATTATGTAGGCTTTCATTTCGGGTCTTTGTCATAAACTGCCTAATTGTTTTCTCTAACGGTTTAACAAATTACTGTACACCATGTAGAATTTAGCTCATGAAACCCCGCAAAGTTCGTTTATAATAAGCTAAGGAATAGCCTAAAAAGTGGCTGAAAACACTATTATACCCCTATTACAATGCTAGCATGGCACAGTAGTGCAACAGCATCACCCAGCTTGAAATCGCACCATTTGAGGAAGATTGATACGCTTTATATTAAAGGTACCATAAAAGAGACCACATAACACCAGAAGGTCACGAACGTTGCATAATGACGAAGAATGTAACTGTTGAGACATAAGAAACGGTCGTCAATGTCTGCCTCGAAATTTTTTTGTGAATTTTCTCCCTTCACAATCGTGTTAGCGATATGTGCAGATGATATTGTTATTGAAGTTCGAATAAAAACTGGGGGCCAAATCGTAGGAAGAGAATGAAATAGGCCAAGCAGTAACCCTAGAGGACATTTTACAAGTGAATGGGGAGCAGAAGAAAAGGTAACTCAATTTCAAACACTTACCTTGTCTCAGAAATGATAACAATGTTCAGCGTCCTACGTCCCATCCCCCGTTACTCAGCGCACCATCCACACTAACAATCATCACGTGGCTACATTGATACCCGCTGTATCAAATTATTCCTCCTCCACTATAGTCCCAACAACTCATCCGTGTGAAAATGCCCTTTTTGTTTGGAATCTCATATAACTGATGTTTTTGCTGAATAAATATACTGTTCTGGTCGGCATTTATCTAAAACGAACATCTGTTAGCCAGATTGTTGCGACAATCTCTTTATGAGAAATGACGTAGCGTCTATAATCAGTCAATAACTCCTTCAAACGGCGCCTACATTCGCAGCTCAAAAGAATGAAAAAACTTGCTCTATTTGACGGAATGGATGTAGGATCATAAGATTACAGCGACGTAAAAAACAGCCTTTTGCTTTAGTGAGTTTAAATATTTCCTGTTCTGAATGTGTAACCACTCAGAATAACAACGGTTGCGTATTCTTCCCACTTTTGCTGGCTTATCGGTGATGCCTATGTCCTATGCACAAGGATAGCGCCATTCTTAGGAGAAAAGATCATGCCGCTATCAATTTAGATGTAGATTCTACTCAGGTATATGAATTCATTCTTGTTCAGGAAAAAGTTCGAAATTCCTAATGTGCAATAATAACCGATCAAATTCAGCACTAGTCCGAACAAGTCTTGCCTGTGGTGTATGCAGCTAGCTGTTGCGACGACCCATCGTTGGTAGAGAGGCTTTGAGAAAAAATATTGTTTGAACGGGTAGTTGAAGATTTCGCTAATTTTCCCTTGTTGGATATGAAATGATGACCAAGCCGAGTTACAGTAGGTCACATAGGACAGCTTCCTTCCCGTCCTAGTGTCAAATGCGTGTTCGTCTGCACTGTTTCATTACCATATAATTAGTCGTTTCTGCTTTTTCTGCCACTTCTCTTTGAAAGTATTTTCCCAGCGATCGAGTCTTCTTCTTCTTCTTCTCATAATTAGTAGTCTTGGTCTTCACTACAGTGGATTCGAGAAATACTATGGGTCTTGCGGCCTAACTGCTACACGTCGAATAGTGGCTTCCTTAGCCGAATAGATGCGTATTCGATCAATAAAAGGTAGGAATAGTTTATGCAACCTTTCTCGGGATTTTGTACGTTACTACAACCTAACACCAACTATGGCTATGTCTATAGCGGGTTATGTAAACCGAAACGTCACACATCAAAACCCTGACCTAAACTTTAAACTAAATCGTAAATTAAAAGCCCTAACCCAGACCATACCCAAAGCCGGGTAGCCTGAGCTCTTAGTATAATCTTATGCCTAATACTAACTCTAAGCTTGAGCTCAGTATGGGCAACTATAAAATTAATAGAACTTATTAAGGTTAAATCAGTGAATCGCATAATCCATTTCACGACCAGGCAAAAAGTGATGAACAGCAGCTTCCCAAAAGATATGAAGGTACATTTTTGAACAACGATCCAGATTAACTCATCCAAATAATTCAACTGACGTTAAACGGGTACCTCTAACTTGCATTTACGTAGGTCCAACTTCCAGTAAAATGACTAATAAAGTGAAACCCAATGGATTCAACTGTGTAAAATTCAGCAATAAAGTGCTTTTATTTAACTAAATGCATCCCATAACTATGGGAACACTACTTTACTGACTCCCAAATCGCATTTGGAGAAAAGATGTAGCCCAAGGAAAGCAAAAAATATGTTCCTTCCAACCCATTATTGCGCAGGACATTGACTTTGTTCATTTTGGATGTTAAGTTAATGTAAGGCTTAGGGTTAACGTAAGGTTAGATTAGGAGTAAGAGTAAGACTAGGGTTTGATTTCAGTATACGGTTAGGGTTAGTGTCAGGATGGAGTTACAACTCCAAAACATTTCCTCCTGCTGGAATTTTGTGCAATCTGACCGTACTTTTAGGGGATTCTTATTTTTCACTTTTCCCAAATCCGATGGATGTGTGGTAGGCCATGCTCGGTGCCACTGTGCTGACGCATCTTGTCTTAGTCTAACAAGCCCCACATCCTTGCGCGTAACAATTTTCCCTTCTCACGCTCGCAGTTGGTCTGCTGCCGAGCGGCTTGCTCTGTCCTCTAGTTCGCTTCATGCCTTCGGTCGGTTCGAACCCATTTGGTGTTCACCATTTCACTGCTTCGTTGCAGACAAACCAAAGATATGCTTCTGGCTTCTTTAATCCTGCCGGAGGACACACAGCGATACCTGGTCTGAGGAGCCTGCGAGTAATAGTGCTCTGGTAAATCTCTTTCTCACAGTAGACGCCGTCCAACCTTATAAGTCTTCCTTGACTTCTGATTTGAGAGATGTTCTGTTGACGACTTTGCAATCCTCGACAGATACAGTAGCCTCATTGATTAACGTTCACCTGACGAATAATGGAGCCTATCTCCCCCGCTCTGCCGTGGATGTGTACAGAGGCCCTGACAACCGTAACAGCTGAATGTAAGCAGCGTTTGACTGTGATCTAAAAGGTCGCAGGTTCAAGGTTCGGGTGGGACCCTAGTTATGTCTAGGCTAGCGATGGCTAATGAGTCAGAAGTTGTCATTCCAGTCTTCTTTGTCCTTGCTGGCAACACTAGATGCAGTATCTTTTAAAATTTATATCCTTCTAACTAAAAACATGGACAAGTATAGTTAGGACGCTTGCCAAATGGCGCATCGAAGGAATTTTATTTTAGGATCAATTTAAGCTGTTTTCCATGCACTCAGAAGTTATTCGGTTGCATATCTGCATTCTTGAATTTTATGTGAGCTTCCAGTGGGGAATTATTGTTGGCCGCACCTTATCTTTATAAAACTACTTATCCTTAGGTTAGTAGGTAAATGTAAATGTAAATGTAAATGCCTAGATCTTTCAAATCCAACCGAGTTTCCCATTAGTATATGTTAGAAATTTTGGTTAAATAACTCCAAATTCCGTTAAATTAAAATATATAAGAGCATTTTTGGCACAAAGCATGGGAAGGATCTGCTGGTTGGATAAAATGGTAGGAGAGTTTAAGACGTTGAAAGTATTTTTGATAGAACTGGTATTCTGATGAATTCATTGCTCAGAAAATGGCCGAAAGTCAACTTATGAAACTGTTGCTGGTGGTGACAAGATGCAGTTTCTCATCAGGGTCCTGGTTCAACTGGATTTGCCAAATAAACTTCTATGAAGGTACCGTATCAAATGCCTGATCAGCAGCTGACGTTCATGTACTCTTTTTGACTACTTTCAACCTCTACGGAGAGGCCAATAATATACTGGCAACTCAAACTGCCTCCGTATGCATTTATACACTTAATTGTTTTCAATTGGTCGCTCTAGCTGATATTTGTCTAAAATATTAAGAGAACACCCTTCAGCATGGTAAGCAAAGGGCCAAATAGAAGATGCTAACGGCTTTCGGAGCTATCATACAGTAGACCCAGACCACCATGTAGACGACAGAGAGGCTTTCTTGATAATTTATAAGCTCCCTCAAGTTATTAAATATTGCTCGGACAGTGTATGTTAGCTGTGGCAGAAACGACTGCAATCAGGTCACGCAAACCGCTTCTGTGCGCGGATAAACAGTTTCCTCCTAATAATTTCCTACATGCCCCCAGATGTCATGGCCCAAAACCTCAACTGCAACCGCTCGCATCTAATTACCCTTCTCGGTGGCCACCAGTCCCACCCCTGATACATATCAGAAGATACCTGCAACTAATTTACTATTTTTCACCTCCCTTACCCTAACAATAGTGTGATCTTGTTTTTACTTGACAGCTATACAGGTGTACAGACCAGAAGAGAATTTATCGAAAGCCGGTGTAGGTTCGCCAAATTGTCTTTTGAAATTAGAAATAGACAGTGAACTTTTAATTTATGCATAAGGTAGAACTTGTGATTTTTGTGTCTATATTTTTATACACATTTCACTCTTTAGGTTCCATATTTTTGCTTAATGCTTTAATTTCACAATGCAAATATGACACGTGCTTATTTGGCCCATTTCGTTCTTTATTTCTGAAATTATCTTTGTCTGGGAAGCCGGTGGTTTTGAACGTAATTTTTTTTGCCACTTTGACGTGTGTTAGCAACGTCGTGGTCTACTAATAATTATGTGAATTCAAAACTCGGCTGCTTTTGAATTTTTATTCAAAGCGAGAAATACAGACTTTTTCAATTATGGTTGGCATATCGAGTACGAATGCCTCGATATTTTACGCAGTTCATAAATTGAGAACTATGGTTTTCAAATTGCTTGAATGCTAAGTGAAATCTGTTCAGAATTCGCAGTTTCTGCTGCTTGAAATAGACAAAGTGGTGCAATTTATAGTCAACAGCACGTTAGATATCATCATTTGCTTAATGGGAATGAAAGACCAAATTTTGAATTAAGAAAGATCATTCTGAAAGACTGTGGGCCTTAGCATATCTATCTCAATGCACTTCACGCCCAGTTACGATAGTAAATTTTGTCCTACATTTGAACTGTTGAGGTACTTTAAATTATGCGATAGCTTCAGCCACCTCAGGAAATTGACCTATAATATTTTTGTTGAATAATGCGTATTTTTTGCCCGCAAATATTTTCTTAGAATTTTAAACATGATGTATTTGATGACACAAGGTGTTTATCTAGAAGTCTATTTCTATACAAGACAATTTCAAAGTTTAAATTGAAAAAAATCCAAACCTATACTTCAGTTGGCCTTAAACAGCAGCAAGTTTCAGCCCTGCTGTAACTGACAATCATTTTGAAATCAATCATTTACCAACGGTTGCGCTCTATTTGTTTAAATTTTTGGTGTTCTCGTGTTCTCGTGTTACCGTTTTAGTTATTTTATCTGCAAATACACAAGGGGGATTGCCAGCCTGAACAATCTGCTTGTTAGCCAGCTTTTACCTTTTTTAAAGACTTCTTTTTCCCTTTCCATGGCTGAGTTTTGAAGGAATCTGAGGTCTCCCACTGGCCAATGCAAAACACTGGCCTATGTAAACGTTGATTTAAATTCTTGAAATGCAAATGCTATCCACACGCTCACCGACTCCTAGCATTACTCAAACCACACTTTTTCTGCTGTGGCTGTGGGAATGGGGTGAAACAACTTGAAAAGATTTCATGTTTAACAGCTGCCAGGCCAGATGATACCTCACTTTTTCTCCTAAAGTCTTGCTGTTTTTCAGAAAGCCCTGATGTTGGCGAATCTAATTAATACTCTTTGAAGAACGTTTACCGACTGCTAACGGAACTCGCTTGTCTCGCTCGGCCTTGGGCCTCATTTCCCAGGCCCCGGCAGAACGAGAAAAGTTGGTTCCGTTGGTTGTCGTGAACGATCTTCAACGGGTGTCACTATCTCTCGACCTAAACCGGCAAGACAATGAGCTCGTGGCTCAATGGTTAGAGCGTTAGACACTGATCGAAAAAATCGCGAGTTCGAGCCTCGAGGGATGGTACAAATAGGGTTGGGTATGACTGGCTGACGACGGCTACTGAGCCAGAAATGGCCATTACAGTCTCCGTTGTTTTTGTCGGCAATTCTTAATTCCTAAGATACCTAATTAAAATGTCCTTCATGGAGTCGAAGATTCCGGACGATAAGAGTCTACTTAAAATCACTGTCATCCCCCTAATCCACTGCTTTTGGTTGCTTATCCTTTCGTGCAATTGCCTCCTCTCATGAACTACTGAAACTTACTGAGCAAGTTGCGTAAGGCATTATTACACCATTCTCATCGAGTCACTTATCAGCAGGCGTGATGCACAATTCAGAAAGCATGTACTACTTGATTGAAAAAAGATAGGGCAAACTACTTCACGCAAATCCTTTGTCCGATTGCTTGCTCTTCTACACTACTGAAACCTGGAGAACGAGCTGTGTTAGACATCATCACGCCGTTCTCCTCGATTGTTCCAGTGGCCAGGCGTATTGCCCTAGATGCTTTTGCTTTAATGGTCCATTGTGCTCTAAGAGATGTATGTAAGGGTTGCTTGCGCATACATGTACATGTCTTGACTCCTTTTCTGTCTTTCGTACTATCCCACACCATTTTATCCTAAAGAAAACATATGCGCACGGCTCTCCTCACTGGACTCTCTCTTCACTGAGGGTCCATTTTATCTGATGTAATTAATTCGTCCGATATGGCAAGCAACATTGACGGTCCTTCCCAATAACTGTGGGGTTCTTCGAGGTTATATTTTATAGCTTCCCCTCTCTTCTATCTACAGTAAGGACTTGCGGCCTCAAATGAACGCTTTTACGTTAAATATGCTGATAATATGGCTATTGCTAATTTTCTTAAAAGTCAGACACAAATCCAGGCTGTGCAAGGTATCCTCGACAAAGTCGCAGTATGGTCGTTATCAAATTGTCTTATTCTGATTGCTCAAGAATCAGGTCAGTGTGTTTTCAAATTGCTATCCTCTTTAAGCTCTGAATCCTTAGCTTTCTGCCCAAAAGGTGCCCTTTTTACAGTACATCTAAGTTACTCTGACAAATAGTCTCTTATTTTTCCGTCATACTGAAAGACTTTTCACTAGAATTTGTAAACTCATTAATTATAGCCGACGTTTACGTTCCTTTGCCACACCTTAAGGTTTATTCTGGCGATTTACAGGTGGCTGCATTTCCCCTCATTATCATATGTTCTCCGATTACTTTTTTCAGACTTGCTTAAAATACACCTGCCAATTTCTAAACATTTCCTTTGAACGTTTTCTCTTTCTGGCTGGCGGCTTTCCTTGTGCCTTTAAGTTGATATCATAATAAAATGCTACTTTATAAATGGTCAGACAATGGAAAGTTTCGATGCTTCTGTCCACTTTCATTTATTGGCTGCAGTCTTTCCATATCATTTGCTGAGGGCTCCGATATGTGCTCAGCAGTTCACTACCAAACCAGCAGTCTGTACTGATATTTGTAGCATAATAGAAAAGAATATGCAAATTTCAGAACGCAGTTGAGAAGAAGAAGAAGATGCGACCACTGGAAAAAGGGTTTTATTTTCCTGACATTTTGGATTCTGGCATACTACCTCAAGCGTAAGGAAACCGAAATACGGAAGCAGATATGGGAACTGTTTGCATAATAGATTAGTATTTTGCACAAACATTTCGATTCTTGTGTATTTAAGTAATTTATTCCGTGGTCTTAGTGGAGCGGGCCATTTTGTACTGAAAATGCTGAATACTACCTTCAAAATTAAGCGCGCATCGCTCTTTCTCCTACAGACAAGAGAACTAAGGCTCGTTGGAAGTTGCGGCTTTTGCATACTTGGCCTATTATTCTTTCCGTTGATTACTAACACCTTTGAAAGTGTTACACTGTAGCCTATTTTTGTCAACAGAATCTCATTTGAAGAAACAAGTAATATATTTTCTGCTTGCTTTCCTTAAAATCAACCGACAATTATAGTCACATTTGAGTTTGCTTGCAATGCATATGGTAATATCCAGAAATAAAGTTGGCGTTTTGTAAAAACGCGACAATGTCTGAAGAAGTATTGACAGATACTTTCATCAAAGAGGTGCATTTCTTTATATTCTTCCCAGAAGCAAATGAGTATTTACGACGTCCTGTGCCCAGCATACTGAAAAAATGTGTTTAAACACTAAAAACACATCGAAGTTCTGGGGCTGCAGTGGGCCGATTTTAAGCACCAGAGGGCACAGTGGTGCCTTATGTTAATTGATTTCCGCTATGCATGGGACTTAAACAGTTAAAACAGGTCTGGCTAAGTAAGGTATGCATATGTTGCACAACGATTTGTACATCAAATGTTAAGCTGAAATTGATGCAGACGAGAATACTTGTTAACCATCTCGAACTATTGTAAATGGTGGAAACACAAATTCAAAAGTCTTTATGAGGGGCATGTTTAAATGACTAAAAAGCTGGCGCACATGTCTGCAAGAAAATGATGCCTAAATCTTTTTACTCAGAGTGGCTGTGAAAAACGGGCCAGCTAAAAGCACAAAAATGCCGTAAACGAACGGCTATTACTGCAGAAATACAAACAAAATTTGAACAAACGTAAACTTAATTAATTATCCAGCTAGAATTTTGCAGTGTTTTCAAAAGTTTGAAGTGAACATTTGGGTATAATTGCCTGCCTAGAAATCACAACTCTCTTGTAGGCTTCCATAATGCAATTATTTTTCAACAAAAGGGGCATGCGATTGCTGTTTTGCAGAAGTTGAGTTTAGACAACACCATATCCGCGTCAAAATACCTTCTAGTCCTTTGCACTTTTACACCAATTATTCTTGTTATTGTTGCCTATATCATTGCCTATAGCAGCTTGTGCAAATACGTGTAAAACTCCCACAACTGGACCAGCAGTTTTGCTGTGATAACTCTGAGTAAAGATCTATTAATTTGGTATCGCCTTCTGCAAACTTACTGACAATGGAATACATGAATTTTGATGTGAGCCTGTGAAAATTAGCTTAGCTGCTAATATTTCAGAAAATCAAAGTTTAAATTTTTAATGGCAAAAATGAAATTATTGGCTTTGCAATATTAGCAAATCTTGCACACGTTGGTTTGATTTCCATAAGCTACACCCATTAATCGTACTATGTAGGAGGTACCCGAAATGCAATTTGGTGTACAGTTGATGCTTGAAAGACTTTCTTCGATCGAAAACCTTTATTTGGTGATTATGTTTTACATTATCTAGTATTATAACTCATTTAAACTCATTCATTCTAATTGAATGCGAATATTTCAGTTGTTCGTGATCTTCGGGGAGTGGGACTTTGAGAGCGAAGGAGCGTACCTAAACAAAGCCATCTATAGCCTTAACGCTTGGGTCATTATCTAAGATGCCCTTGGCAACCTGAAGTGTAGATCTATACCTCGGGCTTAAAACAAAAGTTTGCTTTACTCTTGACCGTCCGTAGCCAGCCCCTTCAAAGCCTACGCAATCAATGTATTAAATTAACAAGGAGGCTCGCTCAGATTATGGTCTTCCTTCTTATGAGTGCCAAAGGCTACGTACGGGGGTTGCGGAAGATGTAGTAGCACGCCTGGGTGCTAGCTCAAGCTGCATCGGCCAACTGCTCACGACCCCGCTTCCGGTCCCCTACGTCTCGTTCAAAACACGTAAAATTCAAAGCATTTTGTGTGTGTGCTTCCTCTGTAAAATGACACTGTTTTCTCATTTAAAATAAGTCAGTTACAACTCGGCTCCAGCCATGAAGACTGTCCTAACATGATTTCATTTTAAAACTTTGGACAGAACATGCAAAAGCCTAATCTGGTCTGGCCAAGAAAACCTTGCACACGACAATCTAACTGGACCACGGATTACACCACGCTCTGGAAGGTAGCCCTACGATCAGCACAAGTCTGGAAGTTCGTTCGATGCTTCTGAATCTGATTGTTACAGTGGAGATAACTCCTTAAAACAAAGGCTGAGTCAATAAAAGCGAACATCCGTGTCCCAAGAAGCAATTGAGAAGAAGAAGAAGACTCGATCGCTGGGACAATAGGTTTATTCGCCTGACGTTTCGATATCCGCCGCGGATTCGTCATCAGAGACATGAGTAGCAGAAAGGTTAAGTATGCACAGACGTTTGCAGTATTTATAGGACACAGTCATTACTGCAAGCACACAGCGACAATTAACGTTAATTGCCTTCTTGTGCGTGGACTGCTTGTTGGACGGCACGCGGGCTCTGACCTGTTGAACTTTCGTCACGGGCGGTGAGCTCGGGCATGATGATTGCTCGGCCGTCTGGCTCCCCGGTGTTGGCGTACGATGAGGCGGTGGCCTGCCCAGTCCTCAAGTGACGGCTTGCTTTGGCCACATTGAATCTCAGGATTGAATATGGATTGGGCAAATCGTTGCACTTGTTGATGGATTGGGGGCCCGTGAACCATGACTCAAGTAGTTCTCGGCTCACCCGATTGTTACCTCTTGCGAGAATTTCGGCCTCATCAAATTTGAAGGTGTGGCTGGGTCTCATCGAATGAGCCGCAACTTGATAATTGGCATCATTTCGCTGCACTGCAGCCGCGTGTTCGGCAATTCGCGTCTTGAGAATTTCTGCCAGTTTCTCCGACATAGTTGCTTTGACCGCAACTGCACCAGATCCTGTAGATGACCCCAGATGTTTCTTGCCGTGGCAGTGGGTCTTTCGGCTTCATTATCTGACGCCTTATGGTTGCCTCCGGCCTGTGTGCGACTCCAACTCCAAGTGGTGCGAGAAGGCGGCCGACTGCTTCCGATACGTTTTTGACATACGGGATCGAACGCCAAATCTTGGGATCGGTGCGCTTTTGTTGGCTAGCTCGTTTGCGCAAGCACCGGTTGACGAAGTTGCGCGGGTGGCCATTTTCTCTGAACACCCGTCGGAGGTATTCTACCTCGGCAACGTTGTCTTCTTCTTCGCTGCAGTGTGTCTCAACACGCCGAGAGAGTGTTTTTACGCAACTGCGTTTGTGGCTGATTGGGTGGTTGCTGTTGTTATTCAGTACTTGCATCGTGTTTGTCGCTTTCCTGAATACTTTTGTCTTTAGACCACCAAAATCTTTTCGACAAACGAGGACATCAAGAAAAGCCAGCTGGTTGTTCTCTTCTTCCTCCATCGTAAATTGGATGTCTGGGAAGATGCTGTTAAGACGTTCCTTGAACGTGAGCACCTGATCCCGTTCGATGACGACGAAGGTGTCATCCACATACCGAGCCCAGAATTTCGGTTTGTGGTGTTGGAAAACCAGTTACTCCAGCCGCTGCAGGACCGCCTCGGCTATGAGTCCCGAAATCGGTGAACCCATTGGTGTCCCCTTAACCTGCTCGTAGATCGTTCCGTCAAACGTGAAGTACGTCCTGAGACAGAACTTCAAGAGCTGTAGGATTTTCGCGTGTCCCAGGCAATTCTCCGTCTCATCGTTTTTGTTTCGTAGGAGCAGTTCAACCGTCTCGAGGATACGAAGAACCTTATCCGACACCAGATATCGTCCCTCTTGATGGCTCATCAACCACGGGAAGTACTCCCCAAGCACTCCTCAAGAGCTCTTAAGGCCGATCGGGACATTGTCATCGTGCCAGCCGACAAGGGACGTTCTACGGTCGTATAAGACAGAACCGACTACCTTCAGAAGGCGAAAAACTTACTGGAGGATCGTCAGTTTTATGTTCCTTGTGAAACCAATCCCATCAAAAAGCTGACACGCGAAATAAATTCGACCTTGTTGGCTCTAGAGAACTCGGGTGCAATAACGCCGTCCGGCCGACGCATGGCGAGGGCACAAGAAACGGCCTTGGCCCGTTTCTATGGCCTCTCAAAAGTGCACAAGGAAGGTGCTCCTCTCCGACCCATCGTATCACTCAAAAGCACTCCAACGTACGAGCTAGCAAAGTGGCTGTTTCGGCGTCTCAAATTTCTGACCGCTGATTCGGAAATCACGGTCCGCTCGTCAACACAGTGCTTGGAGAAACTTAAAGGGGTAAGTCTCTTGCCAAGTGATATCATGGTTTACTTTGATGTCACGTCTCTTTTTACTTCTATCCCTCAGGACCTGGCAATCGAGACGGTTGAACTGCTCCTACGAAACAAAAACGATGAGACGGAGAATTGCCTGGGACACGCGAAAATCCTACAGCTCCTGAAGTTCTGTCTCAGGACGTACTTCACGTTTGACGGAACGATCTACGAGCAGGTGAAGGGGACACCAATGGGTTCACCGATTTCGGGACTCATAGCCGAGGCGGTCCTGCAGCGGCTGGAGTAACTGGTTTTCCAACACCACAAACCGAAATTCTGGGCTCGGTATGTGGATGACACCTTCGTCGTCATCGAACGGGATCAGGTGCTCACGTTCAAGGAACGTCTTAACAGCATCTTCCCAGACATCCAATTTACGATGGAGGAAGAAGAGAACAACCAGCTGGCTTTTCTTGATGTCCTCGTTTGTCGAAAAGATTTTGGTGGTCTAAAGACTTAAGTATTCAGGAAAGTGACAAACACGATGCAAGTACTGAATAACAACAGCAACCACCCAATCAGCCACAAACGCAGTTGCGTAAAAACACTCTATCGGCGTGTTGAGACACACTGCAGCGAAGAAGAAGACAAAGTTGCCGAGGTAGAATACCTCCGACGGGTGTTCAGAGAAAATGGCTACCCGCGCAACTTCGTCAACCGGTGCTTGCGCAAACGAGCTAGCCAACAAAAGCGCACCGATCCCAAGATTTGGCGTTCGATCCCGTATGTCAAAAACGTATCGGAAGCAGTCGGCCGCCTTCTCGCACCACTTGGAGTTGGAGTCGCACACAGGCCGGAGGCAACCATAAGGCGTCAGATAATGAAGCCGAAAGACCCACTGCCACGGCAAGAAACATCTGGGGTCGTCTACAGGATCTGGTGCAGTTGCGGTCAAAGCAACTATGTCGGAGAAACTGGCAGAAATTCTCAAGACGCGAATTGCCGAACACGCGGCTGCAGTGCGGCGAAATGATGCCAATTCTCAAGTTGCGGCTCATTCGATGAGACCCAGCCACACCTTCAAATTTGATGAGGCCGAAATTCTCGCAAGAGGTAACAATCGGGTGAGCCGAGAACTACTTGAGTCATGGTTCACGGGCCCCCAATCCATCAACAAGTGCAACGATTTGCCCAATCCATATTCAATCCTGAGATTCAATGTGGCCAAAGCAAGCCGTCACTTGAGGAATGGGCAGGCCACCGCCTCATCGTACGCCAACACCGGGGAGCCAGACGGCCGAGCAATCATCATGCCCGAGCTCACCGCCCGTGACGAAAGTTCAACAGGTCAGAGCCCGCGTGCCGTCCAACAAGCAGTCCACGCACAAGAAGGCAATTAACGTTAATTGTCGCTGTGTGCTTGCAGTAATGACTGTGTCCTATAAATACTGCAAACGTCTGTGCATACTTAACCTTTCTGCTACTCATGTCTCTGATGACGAATCCGCGGCGGATATCGAAACGTCAGGCGAATAAACCTATTGTCCCAGCGATCGAGTCTTCTTCCTCTTTTCAAAGGCTAAGTCGTTAACATAACAGATTTTGACTTTTGGGATTAATTGCACAGGCTTATTTCTTCGCTATCTATATAAGCAAGGCCGGTTGATTGCAGACTTCGAATGAATGCCATCTTATATAGTTTCCAATAGAATGGGTAACACTTACGTGCTAGCTGAAAATAAATGTTCGTCGATGGCTGGATTTGAACCATGGATCTTATTTTATCATGTCAGACGCTCTATTGACTTCACCACCAGCTCACACCCTGAAGGCCAAGTCGCTAAGATATACTCTAACGGGTGTAATCAGGTTAACTTATGTAAGCCGCCTCTTACAATCTTTGACAAGGTACTACCAGAAATAGCCGAAGCGCTTTCAATAACCCGTACGAAATCCCAGACCACCCAACATGCAAAAACGCATCTTCTTTCACCAACCGTCTTTGAACGAACACCACCCAACCAAATAAGCCTGCGCGTGCAGATTGCGATGGATGTCTTAACCTAGCCACGCGCGTAAGGCGTTTAGAAGGAAGCCTTAAATGGTACGCGGAGATACTAGCAGTGCTCAAAAAGCACAATCACATAACATCACCTGATGCGGCGCATGCAGGCGACAGGTCAGTGGTTGATAAACTAGGAAATCACGAGTCCAGCAGGGCCAAACCCAGACGCACACGCCAGCAGAAGGCGGTTGAAGAGCAACCTGCTAAAGACCAACCTAAGCCCTCAGTTTTATCGCAAGACAGCACCTGGAGCACGCCATGTGAACAAAAAGTAAAATAACTACTCCAAGAGCATGCGACGCATGCAGAGGACAGGTCAGTGGTTAATAAACCAGGAAATCACGAGTCTAGCAGGGCCAAACGCAGGTGCATACGCCCGCAGAAGGCGGATGCAGAACGGCCTGCTAAAAACCAAACAAAGCCCTCAGTTTTATCGCAAGACAGAACTTGGAGCACGCCATGTGAGCGAAAAGCAAGACAACCACTCCAAGAGGAGACTTCTGAAGAAAAGAAAGTTGAATTAGACCAAAGGGAAAACGCTAACTTTGAAAAAAATGCTACCAGCAAAATGTCCATAGAATCTTTCACAGATCTGGACTTCGAAACCCCTGCTGCTACTCTGCTTCAGTGCGATGTGACCACGGCCCAAGCTTGAGCCAACCGTAAGCAACATATAGTGATACACGGTGCACCAGAATCAACGGCTACAGTTGCTGGGGATAAGGTGGAGCACGATCGGTGTCTAGTTTGGCAGTACGCTAAATCACTGCTAAGCGGCATTGAGTCTGTAAAAATTCTCAAAACATTTAGAATAGGCAAGGATCAGCCACTGAATGGTTCAAGCTCTCGGCCACGACCATTAAAGGTCATTTGAGACACCAAAGCGCAGGCACAGCTTATGCTGGAAAGAAAGTCGTCTCTGCGGACCATGCATGCTGGAGTTTTCTTTCAGCCGGATTATGAACCCAAATGAATGCAGGAAAATGCGACTTTTGAAAACGATCTAAGCGACTGAAAGAACAAAGGCGAAACCGGCCTACAAATAAGAGGAGGAGAAAAAGTCCACATTGAATGAAATTTTCTTTGGCTGGAAGTATTCAGGCGGAAAACTTAACCAAGGTCAACCAGCTGGTTCTAGAAGATACCACAGGCAAAATTGACCGCTGCCTCAAGATCTATTTTACCAATTTTCAGAGTCTCTTCAATAAACTTGACGAACTCAAAACAATAGTATTTGAGCAGAAACTGGATATAATTGCATAAACAGAGACTTGGCTGACCGAAACAATAGGAATCAGCGAAGTCAGCATTGAAGGCTATCAACTGTTCCGCTGCGACAGATCTAAACGTAGGGGCGGAGGAGTGGCACTTTATGAAGGTCAATGAACTTTCCTGTTTTCAGAGAGAAATCGCAGACATAGCCCCACGATGATATGGACAAATATCTCATTCAACGCATAGACTTCACAACCCGACTGCGAGAAAGCCAGCGCTCAAAATGTCTAGAGCACATTTTTAGTAAAGAAGAGGGGATCATAAGGGAAGTGAAATCACAACCGCCACTTGGGGTAAGTGACCACCTGCGTGTGTTACCTACTGTTTCCAAAACCGCAAATAAAGAGGCGCAGAAATATTTGGAAAGCCGATTTTGAAGAAATGAGACGTACTGCTTCAGCAGAAAAGCGGTTACCCAGTACGAACGATACAAATGAATTATGGCAGCATATCCAAGGGACTGTAGAGCACTAAATTGAAGTCCATTGTCCAATGAAAGTAATAAGACCATGTGCCGGACCTCCATATGTAAACCAGCCGATAAAAGGGGTCATGAAGAAGAAACAAAGGTTGTGAAAAAAGTACGAGCATCTTCAAGATTCAACATCACTTGCTGAATATAAAGCGCAACGAAATATATGCCGTAAGGAAATACGAAATTATAGAACTGCCTTTGAGCGTCAACTTACAGCATAAGCCAAAATATGTCCAAATACGTTTTATGCATACATCCACAGTCAAAGGAAGCACTGGGACGACATAGAAGCTCTAAGGGATAACCTCGGGAACGTAGTAACGGAAGGACCGCGGAAAGTAGTGTTACTGTCGGAGTTTTTCAGATTGGCGTTTTTGATGGAATCCCATGAAGACAATTCAATAGTAGAAAAGGGCGAAGGCACAGCCATTATTGAAACTGATACCTTTTCTGTCACAGACGTAAAACATGTCCTCAGTCACATCAAACCAGACAAGTCTCCTGGACCAGATGGAATCCCTGGGCTGATGCTTAAAGAACTGTCGACCGAGCTATCGGTGCCTCTTTTAATTCTGTTCGAGCTTTCCATGAGAACAGGGGACTTGCCTTTGCAGTGGAAGACGGCCAAAATCGTTCCGTTATATAAGGGAGGTAGCAAGATGTCTGCAAACAGCTGTTGGCCCATAAGCTTGACTTGCCTTTCCTACAAAATGTTGGAGGTCCTTGTCAAGCAGGCCCTACTAAGATTTTGCGATAAAAGTGACATCATAGAAATTTCCAACATGGCTTTCGGCGAGGGCACTCCCACCTTTCAAATTTACTAACTTCAATTGAGGCATGGACAAGTGTTTTAGAAGAGGGCTTCGAAGTGGAGGTAGTGTGCATGGATTTCCGCAAAGCCTTTGACAGCGTGCCCATTAACGCGTTTTATATAAACTGAGCGTTCTTGGCATCAGGAGGAAAAGTTTGGACTGGATCAAGTTATTTCTAGTCGGTCAAAAACAACGCGTTTGCATCGGGGAGGATAAATCGGACTGGGTTGACGTAGTTAGTTCGGTTCCTCAAGGCTATATTCTCTGTCCTCTACTCTTCATTCGCTATGTAAATGACAGGCTTCAAGAACTTGACTGCGGTAAAATCATGTTCGCCGATGACGTTAAGCTCTGGCAGGTCTACAAGCGCCCAAGCGACCAAGATGCTCTGAAAAATAATCTTTGCTAACTGTAGACGTGGTTCGAGTGATGGCTGCTGGATTTCAAAGGGCACAAGTGTGCCGTCCTCCACCTGCGTCCAACAAACTACCCTATCCCCCAGAGCAGCGGGACATATCACCTAAAAAAATCCAAATTCCCGTAGCGTATACGCAAAAAGACCTCGGCATTCGGATACAGAGTAATCTAAAGCTCTCAGTACAATCTTTTAAAGCTGCAAATAAAGCCACGGGAGTGCTGCACGCTATCAAAAGGGCGTTTCTGGCCTTCGATGAAGATCTCTTGGGCAGAGTGTACGGAACATTTGTTCGACCACACCTAAAGTATGGCATAGAGGCGTGGCGGCAATGGCTCGGAAAGGACACAGCATGTCTAGAGAAAGTGCAGCGTCGGGCAACAAAGCTAGTAAGAGGTCTAAAGAACCACACTTACATAGATAGACAAGCATGCCTAAATTTAGTCCCTCTTCATTACAGGCAACAAAGAGGGGATCTTATCCTAGTTAACAAGATAATAAATGGTCTTGAGAAAGGATTATACTTTGAAGACATGTTTCCGTGGCACCTCTGGCCTCATCTCCGTGGGCACACAATGAAGCTGCTCATGAAGGTGTCCAAGCTAAACCTCCGCATTGAATTCTTCACGCAATGTGTCATACAATAGTGGAACAAACTTCCACACTCAGTCGTGGAGGCCAGTTCCCTTCAGATTTACAAACAACACTTGAATAATTACATGCTTCCCGTCTCCTCTCTCCAAGTCTGACCTCTAAAAACCACACATATATTGTAAAAAACAATGCTACTCACCGTTTGCCAATACTATGTTAGAAGTGGTAAATTTTTATGGGTGCTTGTACACGTCCTTAATAGGCTTTTCAAAGGCATTGCCTATTATCTTCACCAAAAAAACTGAAACTGAGAACTGAAACAATTGTTCGAGAAAAGCGAATAACACACGTCGCAATTTTGGGGTTTGGAATACCGGAGCTTTTGAATGACTTGAACATAACAGTGAAAACAACACAACTGATTGTGGGCAACTGAGGGACTTTTATCTGTTTATTGCAAATGGTTTTTCGAAATAATCATGTTAACGCCCTTTTGAGCGAATCCCATTTGTTGGGAAGTGTAAAGAACACGGGCTAGTTATTTATACAGGAAATAAAAAGGAAAATCGTAAGATTTCAGCCGGTAAAGAAAATTTCCCCTAGACATATGCTGTGGAATAAATAACTTACTTACTAGATAAAATAGAAATTCGGTATGTTTTGATCTTCCCAGCAGAGCGTACTTGTACCGTTATCTTCCTGTCCGACTTCAGTGCAAGCACTTAATAAAGATAATAGTTAATGCCTCTAGGTCTAGATTTAATATTACGTGATGCGCTTTGTTTTCTAAAGATAGACGAGAGCTTCCAACTTGTTCAAACACAGTGTTGCCAGGTTTGCTACAGGAATTGCATATATTTGTGTTGCTCAGAAGAAGATAAAAAAAGACAAATCAGGTGCGTAAAAGAAGAATATGCTGCATTGTCTTAGGTTAATCGTGCATTTCCACTATTTATCGGGCATGCTCAAACCAATTCAAAAAACAAACTAAAATTCAAATTCAATTAAAATTAAGAAATCTGTGTCCATTGCCACCTCCACTCACGCCATTGAACTTTCCTCATAGCATTTGAAAAACCCGACGACTGAATCATCATATGAGTGTCACGCTTCCTGCACATGGCCAACATTCATGAAATCATTTGGGTTCAGGAGTGTCATGTGATCAGCTGGTTGCTATTGCATATGGCGGAATGTGTCAGACATTAAATTCTAGGCTTGACTTTTGTGCTGGTTTAGCCAAACTAATTTGCGCTATCGCAAATTCACGCACATAAGCAAATAGCAGTAGACTTTCAACCGATCGGCAAGATGTGTTTGGGTTCTTGAATTTTTGGCAAACTTTTATTTCCAGTCTGTGCACTGCTCCAATCTTCAGCAACATAATACACTGCATTTCAGCTTCAAACTCAGCTGTAAAAGCCCCTGCAGGTATCAAAATTCGAGCTTTTTTTCTACAACTTGCCACAAAACTTCAACCCCGCTACAGTTAGGCTCTTGAAGCTAGTAAAGATACAGGGTGGCCCACATGCAACCAAAACCATATTATCACATATTATCACAGGGAGCAAAGTGTTCAAAATGGAAACCCTGAGCCTTGACTAAACCTTGTTCGTATAACTTTTCTTATCCATAACTTTATTCTTAGTTAAGCCAGTTTAGAAGTGATTATCACTCTGCTCAATTTTATTTGCCTAACCTGTTCCAGATCCGTCGCGAATTCCTCACCAGAGACATCAATTGAAAGCTGTAGCAGTAGTCTGCCTTCACAGTTACAAAGGATAGTGCGTCGAGTTCAAAGCCCAGTGCCACAACGATCAACTGCTTAACGCGTGATGACAAATAAACGTAGGTTCGTAGTCTAGGCAATCTAGTCGTGGCTATTAGATTGACCTACTGACGACAGCTGCAGCAACAGCAACAAAACCATAAATGATCACCCCATTCTGTGTCCTCAGGCGTCATCCGACCACCTGTGGACTTCTAAATTGAGCTTCAAAGCTCGGCGTGGCGAAAAATTTCGAAAGAGGTTTTCTTATCCACGCATATTTGGGCCCATAGTCTTGCAGGTATTTAAAACCAAAACAAACAGTTAGTAAGTACAAACGTTTTTCAACTATTTTTGTCATTAAAACTCGTGTGTGTGCAAAGGCGACTCAAAAGATCTAGAGTTTTACACATTTATGTCAGCGGTTCCATTCTTCTGAAGGAAATTCAGTTGCACGGAACTTACGAGTTTTATCTGTGTAGCCGAGAGCTTCCTTGAGACACAGAAATGGAATTAAGTAGAGTGGAATGAATGTAGGAGTAGTACAGTAAATCATCGGTTTGGAATGCCAGTCATAATGTGTTTCATATCGTCTACAACAGAATTGCTGCTTTGATATTTTGTTTCCTCGGATGGCTGTTTCAATAATGTGTCTCCATCTTTGTCCTCCTGCTCAATTGTATTCCCCTGGGGTGGATAATTCGGTGGTAGCCTCTGCACCTCAGTAGTATCTTCCGAACGAACTCGACTGGCCTTGAGACAGATGAGCATGATCCGTTTAGCTTGCTGACGAAAGCGCTTCCCCACAAGACAGTAAAAAATCCAATTTGTACAGGAGTTGATGAAACAGAAACTGCGACAGAGGTAGTATGCAAACCGGTGGATGTCAGGTGGTACGTGGACGCTGCTAAAGTTGCGAAACATGAGAAATATGAGAAGAGGAAATGTGCTGGACAGGTAACATATGTTCATGCACACCAGCAAGCGAGTCACCTGGCCTGTATTATCCTTGGCATTGTGCCGAACGCTGTGAGCATCAACTGGTCGTGTACTGCCCAATTTGTTTAACTCGACAGTGCTGCTCCAAATGGAGTCTTGAACTGTTCCGGGGTTAGCCCGCCGTAGGTTACACGTAAAGCTATTATAGGCGACTGAAGGTATTGATGTCCTTGGGGTAGGATAACGTCTCTGCAGTGGCTCCTGTGGTTTCTGTGCGAAGAAAGGACTGCTAAGGCTATTCCGTCGGAGTTTCGTCGAGTAAAATGCCCCACTTGATGTGCTTGTTATCGAATTGCGTGTCAGCCGCCTGGGCCTGCCAGCAGTGCCATATTGCCCCGAGAGGTTTTTTGCCGCCTGGGTCATATTCCAACAGATGACAATGGTTGAAATTGTCATACCCATCAGGGGTATGATGCCCCAGATGATGAGGTCGTTTAGGGTTGTGACATAGAAGGCGTTGTTGTCAAGCGGATCACAGTCGTTGTTTATCACACGCCAGTAGATGGGGTAAGGAAGCATTGGGAGAAGGAGGAGCAGTGTAATACAGATCCAAATGATCATATGATGCCAGGATACGGAACTCCTGGTTCTCGCTCTCAGCGGTCTGAACACAAAGTAGGCCCTCTGAACAGACAGTGCGCACTGCATGTAGGCTGACCAATAGAGGAAGTAATTGGAGGCCGCCTTGTGAAAAATGCAAATACCATCGTTCAGATCTCGAATGTCATAGCGGAACCAGACCTTGAGGAGAATCCAAACACCCTCAAAGAGAATGATAAAAAAATCCCCGATGCAGATGCTGCACAGCCAGAGGAGGAGATTTGCTTGGAACATCTTTGAGCAGAATAGAAAGAAGAGGCAAAAGAGGGTTCCAACGGTGCCAAACAAGATGACGCAAGGCATGTACCAGATCAGAAAATATGAACATAGGTTGGTGTACAGGTAGGCATATGGTAGAGAGTTCGACAGTTCTGGCTGGTCATCCATGAGGTCATCCGGATTAAAATAAGCGAGGAGTTGGGTCTCATTCATATCTTATACAGGTCGTACCGGCCGTACCATACTTTAAGTTGGCAAGGTAGACATACAGATTGTGAGAAGAATCGAAGCTGTCGATATAACGCCGTGATACAGGCTTCAGCACCTGTCCGCCAATCACGAACAGAGGAAAGGCGCAATTTGGTTCGCTTGTGCTTTTGCAGCCAATCCGCGTTTGACCTTCTAGCGACAACGCTTTGTGTTACACGATGCCGTCACCGACTGTGGCATCAGTATGAATATCCTTTCGACCTTTAGAAAGCAGTTGTATGGTATCGCCATGTTCCATGGTATAAGATAGTATAAACAATTACAGGCTTTTTCCTACAAAATCACAATCTGACGGACTCAAATAAACACAGGGTTATACTCGAAAGAAAGGTTAAATGCAAATACTCCCATAATTATGATGCATATTTTCAAATTTTTACAGTTGCTCAGATTCTGTCTATTTACATGGCAGTTTATGCTTAAAGCAACGCGATCCAACTTGTGTTAGCTTTGTCTACGGTCATTTTGCAAAGCTCAGTTCATTTACCTGGTACAGGTTCCTTGGCGTTCATTTGCCAACACTACGTTAGTAATTCGAAAGCATGCAAAAGTCCGCAGGCCTATTAAAATTTTCCTATTCCTCAAGTAAACGCTGTTGTTTTTTGGTTATGAGGTTATTCCACCGTCACTCGACATCGTGTAGTAGACCAAAAGAAGGATGTACTATGTGGCCAATGAGTTTTCAAAGTTGGAACCCATTCAACAATTTTTTTTCAAAGTTGACATCCCGAAAAGATATCGCAACCCCGCTATAAGCAGCTATCGTCAGCTCAAGAATTTTCGACCTGATTCCTGACTTAAAAGCGCTCGTTTGCTCAGTTAAACGCTACAACAAACAATCCTTTAATCAATGACAAGGACATTTATTTCACTACATTTTTCAGTGTTCGTTTCATATGGTAGGTCCTTATGTGAACATTTTACTGGTTACTTCAACATGGATTCTACATTTGTAAGAATCACAGCAATTGTACGGTCATCAATCAATTATTTGTCAGAAAGAGTAAAATAAGCATAATATGCTCAGCAAATGCCTCCTGAAAACGGATTGCATGGCTTTTCTTTCATAACCATGTCGAAATTGTTTTGACTTGCATGAATTTCCTCTTCATTCATTCAAAAATTTAGACCTGAAGCCCTAAATCTTACTAAACTGAACGAATAACAACAACGATTCTGTTCATTCTTGAAAAAATTGACACTTTCCGGTCGGATTTAGTGTTTCGGAGTTAAGTTTGGTTAACTCTGCGCATTAGGCCTTTTTCGACTGCTGTTTGATTTTTTCAGGTGAATTTACTTATGTCATGAATTGGTAACCAAAATACCGAAATATATTTTCAAATTTGAAAAAAACTGATTTTATTTTATTGTGATGCTGAGAACCATGGGACATAAACTCAAACTATTTCAATCACACAAGGAAGTCATCTCTAGAATGCACATCTTCTCGGCCAACTGAAAAAACCACATTCAAAAAATAATAATCACGCAAGTAGTTGACATTCGTGCAATGATTTCTAATGCTCTTATAAATCAAGAAGCAATTTACAGTAAACAGTCACAAAACTATCCTGTCTACTGAGAAGACGACCGATCACTGGGACAATGCTTTTATTCGCCTGACGGTTCAACATCGGTCGCGGAATTATCATCAGAGACATAAGCATAAAACAGTAGTAGAAACTTTTGTTTGCCTGTTGGTAGCTCATCATGTCATTTTAACGTTTTTTACTCGGAGAAAAGGTTGATTTTTCGTTTAATAAGGATTATCCGTGACACCGGCAAAGACCGTAGCTTTTAAGTGACATCTCACGCAACCATTGCATCGGTTGCACAGCCACTGTCAGTCCCTAGGCTTTAAACACGCTGTTGAAAATGGACAGCTTCAAACCAGCGAACTTGTAATTGCTTAATGACATTACTGACGTCGGACTGGACAATGTGCACAGCCACGGAATTTTTCCTTCACTTTTTATTCATGTTTG
Source organism: Ligula intestinalis (assembly GCA_036362985.1). NCBI lineage: Eukaryota > Metazoa > Platyhelminthes > Cestoda > Diphyllobothriidea > Diphyllobothriidae > Ligula > Ligula intestinalis. The sequence goes on from JAYGXS010000002.1 coordinate 40,094,629, forward strand.
GTTGTTGAAACGACAACAACTTTATTGCAACTCGAGGAGGCACGGAAAGCTTCCATTTTCGAAGTTTAATGGAATCTAGCGAGCGTTACTTTGCACGAGGGCTGCAGTCAGTGACCACTGTCAGGAAGGGCGCTTTTTAAATAAAGAAGCATCATGTAAATGAGGTCATTATGTATGTAAATATTCCTCTCATGCCTACTTCCTCCATTCGACGATAAAATCTGCACCTGATAAAAAAGAACTAATTAAGCAATATGGATTTCTGTTATTTATTTTACATGTACTCATAGATTTAAATAGATTTCACAAAACACTTGCTAAAAATATTCTTCCTTGTAGTCATCCCGTACCAAACTAAATATCATTTAACTTAGTAACTCAAAAAGAATATATTTTGGTTAACACATGTCTTTGAATTTCCAAATAACTTTGTGCTTTGACTGTGGCTGCAATTAAGTCTGCTTTGTAAATTCTAGGCGTTCCGTACCTTCAATTTGCATATCACTAACTACTCCTCTATGCGTTTAAAATGCTACGCCTTAGTGCTAAAGAAATAAAACACTGAATGCGAAGTATGTTGTATACTTCAAAAGGTACAGCTATAAATGGCGAGGTACGATATTATTTGAATCCACATTTCATAGCTCCAAACTTATTAATGTTTACATTTTTCTTAGTTAAATCGTATTACTTTTAAGTATAAAATTCACAGGAGATGTCAATTTCACAAAATAACTAAATGTTTTCATAAACTATGCTTTTAAATATCTTAAAATTTAGAATTTTTTTTAATTTATTAAGAAAATGTACACTGCACGATTGGTAATGATTTCTATATATGGCAGATATTTCAGGTGACAAAAAGTTTGTTCGAAAGTCATTATCGTTGCTTTATCAAAATACCTGGGAATTAGGCTTTGCGATGATAATCATTACAACTTACGTTTAAGAATACTCCCACTGGCCATATGGGTCATATTTATAGACTTGTTCAAATATCTACATCCATAAACAAGGAAAATACGCTTTCATAGCAGAAGCTAACAATGAATATGCAAAAGATCAGTCAGAATATGCCTCGAAAAAGGTAGGTCTTCAAAACAGCGTTTATCTGAAGTATTTCACTTATGCATGTCTGAGAACTTGAATTAAAAAAAAATTATGTCGAAGTCCTAACTGGGAAATGTAACATTTATTTTCACTCATCGGCTACATAGTCATCATGCCTTTGCTGCAAACGAAATAACTCCCTTTTCGTTGTGTTTGCTTACCTTTAGACTCCATTCTACGTTTTTAAATATACATGAGGCGAACCGTATTAATCCCATGCTTATGCGCAAACAGTCAAGCTTCGGTCAGTTCTGCTTCTTACTTAAGTGTTAGTAAAAACTTAATCACAAAATCGTATTCTTGCGTATAATTATAAATTTTTCTCACGCAGGCAGTTATTAGGGTTTTAACAATAGGCAAAAATGGCAGGAAGTTAAAACCAAGATTGCTAGTAAGTCTTGTTACTGCGTTTAATGACAAGAATTCACAAAGATGAGCGCATAACACTTTTTCATATCGATAAAATTATATTTTGTTCAACAATACGTTGCACCGGTGCACCTTGGCTCACTTGATTAGCATGGACAAAAAAATCGATCTCCAAAGGCAGCAATTTCGGTTTTGTTAATCTCCCACTTGCAGACCATGAGCTTTTCATCTGACACCGCATGCGAATGCACAAGCTTGGTCTCGAATAGTCATTTCCGCAGAAAACCTGCCAGAACATGAGATAATATAGATCGCCACTTAAATCTGTAGACATTGTGACTGACAAAATTATGGATAAGCATAAACTTCGTGCAAAGGGGACAAGCTAGATCAATAAATAATATACGCAGCATTTTAGTTGACCACAATTGATCACCTTATTTTGCATCCTCACGTTTCGCAAGTTAGCAGAGTCACTGTAAATTCAATCTACTTGCGCTGCTTCACGATGTATAGGGTATTCTCTCGGCGGCTACATCTGCATTATTATTCGTACGCTAGTTTCTGTGTGGATCATGAAGAAAGAGGCACCTCAGCAAACAAGGCCTTACTTCAGGAGAAATATCCGCTACTCTATTGCGGACACGAATGTGAAGTATAGGCTCTCCTTCCGCCGATTTAAAAATGATTGCCGCAAAGCAATGCGGGAGGAGTGCAGTTTTGAATGTCGTACAATGAGCCCCTGAGTGAGCCAAACTCTGAAAAACAAACTGTGGCCGCACTGACCAATCAATTTCGATCTTCTAGTCCACACCCGGATCGTGCATTGCCATCCCTCGCATTTTACGGAAAACACAGTAGACAGAAAACAAAGCGGATATGTTTAGTTAAGAAGATATACATTTCAAAAAGGTGAATAGTTGGTTAAACTGTACAGACTTCAGAATCTATATTTTTTATCACTTATTTCCGAACAAATGTTCAACAGTCAACAGTTTTTCCTGTTTACATTCTAACCAAAAATGGGCAGCTTGGTTTTTATATGCAGATTATATGCTAATGCATTTAGCACTGCACCCATCCCCCCAGGCGCCCGATCAGCTAGGCGATGGCCTGTTGCTGGCGGTGGGGTAGAGATTGAGGTCGACTCTCAGTGCATTTTTTTCCTAATTAAGCACAACCTGAGGTGCTTGAATTTATCACACTGCGCTAAAAGCCGTGGCTTGGGGGGTTGCCGATTCACGGCATAACTAGGACACTACAGTCAGCGTAGAGCGGCTAACTCTGGAGTGAAGGTCAGGTTCAATGGCTCCTTTGTAAGCTGGCCTTGATAGCACTCCCACGCCGCAGCCTACCTAGCAAGGTGGTGTTATTGTGGCGCGTGTTGGAGTATACTTCACGCTCACCGCCTGCGCCCTTCCCCATCCCCGGTCTTCTCGACTTAAGCCTTGACAGGTGTGGGAGTGGCACGCGAATACTGTTGATTATCCGCAAGCTACCCTGCACTTTAATCCCGCGGGAGTCACCACGTTGCCTCTGGTGGACATAGTTGAGAGCGACGGACGATCTGTTATATGCTGATAAAGCAGTATAGACACACATTTGATAAATTGACGACTATCCTTGAGGAGCGTACTTTGCATGTACTTTGAGGATAATCGAAGCAGAGAAAAAAGGAATAAATACTTTGAAGGTGTTTGACAGATTTGGTAATTCAATTGATCCAATTTCGGAAAATACCTGGCCGTACTGAGATTCAAATCCACATTAGCGAGGAAGGCTTTAGCACAGCCGACGCTCTACCAATTGCGCTACTAAGGCACACCCAAAGCCGGTATTTTTAATCATATTTGTGTCGATTTGCTTGCTCAGCCTACAGCACGCATGGAATCCACCAATACGGATACGGTAAGCTGAATGTCAGGCAAGATTTTCTAGGCAATCATCTAGAATCCAACAGATGGACTTCCAGACAAGCTTACTTCTTCGAAGGGGCTTGGCAGATTTGAATAATTCAATTAACCCAGTTGCGAAATATTCGGTGCCTGGGTGGGATTCGATTTGACGAATGGCTTTATGGAGGGCAAATATAGAGTTGCCCTGTCGGTCAAGTCAACCGATGATTCTCAAAGTGCCCCCAACAGTGCAAGGAAGGATTCAGATCATCCTTTGAAGAGACCTCGTTATGCTATTTGGAGGTCAGTATCCTTTTATGCACAGATTCACCGTCAGGTAGCGATATTTGTTAACCAGATAATTTGTCTATTCTAGGATTTCCTATTAAGCTAGCAGTAGCTGGCTTGTATTGTTCATGAAACGGAAAAGGAAAACCCTCAAGATAATACTGTACAAGTATCGAGGGAAAATAAGGGTAAGTCAAATCTCACAGAATTGAACGATGCATCCGTTTACGCTGTTAAACGCTATTTGTCCGCGATAACAATGAACTAGCAAATATTTATGTGATCGCTTTTTTCCGCCCTACAATATTGTATCGGTCAAGAACCGCAAGTCTCTTGGAAGTGAGAACAACCAACTGTTCGTTTCCGCAGGCATCTGCCTGGATTGGCCTACCGCCAACATCCTGTTACGCGGCCTCATCCATGGGGATGCACCAGAGTGAGTTACTGATGGCGCCTGCCTCAAAGCTACGACTCCGGCTCAGACCCGCAATAGCCTCTATTAGCACGTGATGCGCCCCCCATAGGCTGCTGCCATCGCGGTAGGCCATTCCCTGCACCCGGGAGTTTCTGCCTGGTTTTTGTCCAAACAGCTTCATGGCCGACACAGCATGATCTCTCCCGAGATGCACTGACACTCTGATATCTGCATCCGCGGCTTTTGACAGAAGCATTATATATGGCTGACAGCCCACCCAAACCTATTAGCCATTCATTCCGAGTAGGATTACCTCTCTTTATTTCTCTGCTGGTGTGCAGCTTCTCTTTCAATTTGCGACTTGGCGTGTAGATTGTGGTACTTAGAGTTTCTTCAGAAAAAAACGAGAAAAAGGGATACGCTTTGTTTTGGAAAATATAATCCCAAACTTTTCAGCACAAAACGTCCTCCATTTCACAAGGAATCAAACTAGGTGCACAAACTCACAACACCGGGAAATCAAAAGCAATCTTTACTCGTCCATGACTACAGTAGACGAGATCGTGGATAAAAGTCCTTGGGTAATTCGTTAAATAAAGACCAAATTGGACTGCTTTCAAAACGACGCTAGAGTCTTGCACTGAATACCTACTTGAAGTCAAAATAAACCAAGAGGGATAGGAATCTGTTTATAATGGGCGAAAATTATCAGAAAATTTACACACGAGCGGAGGAAGGGAAAAAATGGTAGCTCAATTTGAAAAGCCCACCTCCTATGTGTAGCCATAGTATATTTGTGTGGTAGAACCCGCTGTAAGTCTTATGCAATGATCTGTGGATGTCCGAATCGTATTCCAATCCTTATCTCTCTCACTGTGGTATACCGGTGCTCCCCAAGTCAACTACTGTTGCATCTCCGATGTCACCCGAGTGGGAAGTCGTGTCACAGCGTTGTGTTACCAAGGGAAACAAGATCATTTATCTCACTGGTTGCATGGGGATTAGAGTGTCCTGGAATAAGCCTTCCGTACTGTCGTTAAGCTTTTCCTAATTCAGTATCAATTTGCGTATGTTCAAGTGTAAAGCATTAATTTGTCGGAGTTTAACCATAAAATGCATATATTCATACATTAAACAATATTTCCTGTCTATACTATCATTGGTCGACAGACGAAATGCACAAATAGGCTATATACGTCTGTGAATCGCAAGGGAAAGAGCGAAGACGAAACAGTTCACAACCAACAATTATTTCTCCATTGGCAAGAATTTTATTCGCCAGGCGTTTGGAATTCTGATACGAATCCATCGTCGGATTATTTACGGGATATAGTCACGAAGCCACTGCATGTCAATGAAAGCAGCCGACTCCTGCATTCATCTCAGATGGCTGCACTCCAAGTAGCTTGCAAAGGCTAGCCAAACTCTCCAGGTTTGTTGAGAGCGTCCCGGAGGCCATCGGTAACCTAACAGTATTTACAGTTGAGGTTGGACATGGACCTGAGGCCGTCATCAGGCATCGGTTAATGAATTCTAACGAAAAATTGCCGTGATATGAAAAATCTGCAGACATTTACCGAATATGATGCATTTTTGTTCAATATTTCGCAGGTGCAGCTCAATCGACAAGAATCGGTCACACAGTTAATTTTGGCCTTTTCAAAATGCTCGTTTGTGGTGACAGTGCGCGCTAGCCGCGAAATGATGGACGCATGGTTTCCGGCCGCAGTCGATTAAGAAGCAGGGCGACTCCCTCGTCCAGATTCTGTGCTTAAACTTCGTCTAGGCAGATAAATTAGTTCAGAGGTGGGAGGGGCAGCACAAATGCCTCCTTATCACGGGGTCGTTTAGTTAACTTGCCTAGCGATTATTATTCAACTTACCAACACGAGGGATAAACAACATAGCTGTGGGCACTTAAGCCATTAATATAGTAAGTGCAAACATCCGTGACGGACGCAGTATCGCTAATTATGACAGGTTTGCAGTGACACAGCAACGGCATCCTACAAACCACGCATCCCTTACGCACACATCTATTGCACACGGATCGTCTCCATGTGATGATTTTTCTGACCGTTGATTCCAGTTTGAATGTGAAGCCTCAAGCGAATACAATTTATCCCAACGACCGTATCAGCTTCTTGTCAACTCCTCTCTGCAGCTCGCATTTTCGCATGCAGTGACACCTTATCTCCTTCGTACACACAACAATCTCTCGTCAGAAACTGATAGTACGCGACAATTCTGGTGGCTTAAAACGGTGTCAACTGATCAAATAGGACGTTCAGACTCAGATCGGCATGTCTGCAGCCAATGATCCCTTTATCACTGTACTTTCAGTTTTATATGACCCCTGAGCTCTCCAGTGAATTCTAGCAAACATGAAGTTCGAGATAGACCGATCCGCGCCAGTTTTTGACGAACCACCTAACTCTGGTAATTATCCTGCTTACACACACGCGCACTGTCGCCTTCCCATCGGACCACCGCGAGTGTGAGAAAAGAAGGTGACGTAAACGAGATGCAAACCGGTCGCCCTACCAGAATCTTCACGCCTAATCCTGACCTTCGTGCAGGATGTGAAACTCAGCGTTGGCAACAGCCAGACTTAACAAATACGGCAAAAGGACAATTAGGATGGACGGAAGCGGCTCAATCAAGTCACATTCAAAGTGGTTTAACGAAATATTACCTTTTGTAAATGCACTTTAAGGCGGAGAATTCAATCCCGATCGCACAAGAAACTGATCAGGGTTCAGGTAGACCCCTTGTTTCACTAGTTCCTTATTTGTTCCCTCTATTTATTTGTTTGTTGTATGATAATATTTTTGTGCTGATCGAAGCGTACCTTCGGTTCCGAGGAACCACTCACACGCCTTAAATCTTAACTGGGAATCAGACATCCCTGGCTAGCACATCTGCATTTCATCCATCTGAACGAAATTCGCACTTCTTTTTCACTTGCTATCTTTACTACACAGCAACATGTGGCAGCTGAATATAAACCGCACATTGTGCGACTTCAAGACGAACATCCATACATCCAAGTTAAGCAATAATTGAATTTCAGTTTGTTTATATTCTTCAGATGCTTCCTCCGGCGACTTACTGAAGATTATTGAAGCCAACTGATTTAAGCTTTGATGACAATTACGTAAAATGAAGTAAAATAAAGTATAGAAAAGTGATTGATTTAAAAAAAAATTAATTGGCTTATTTTGGAGAGAAAAACACTCATTTCGATTATTTTTTAGGTGCCTACTTTCTAGTAATTCCGATTGAAATAGTGTATTTACATTGTAACAGGTTCAATGAGGACATACAGTTTGTTTACATCAATCAGACGTTCTCTCCGATTGCATACTAAACGACCTTTGATTTGACAGCCTTTAACTTTGCTGACCACTATGTAAGATGTGAGCTAATAAATATGGAAGAATAAAGCATAGCCAAGTGATTCATTTTAAGCGAATTCCTTGTTTTCTATCGGAGAGAATAAGCTCGTTTTGATTATATTGTACGTGCCTACTTTCGATAAATTTCCATTGGAACAGCATAGTTAAATGGTAAACAGTTCAATTAGGAAACTTGGGTAGTGGCATAAATCGAGTTATGATCATATTGTCAGATAAATAGGATGTGGGAAATATATGAAACTTAATTGAGTAAAACTGTATTAATCTAATTAGATATGCATGTTTAGCGTGAATGGAAAAATGATTTCTAAGAGTCCTAGAGAGTGAATAATGGAGAGGAAAATGCTCGCTATTTCCCGATGCTCAGAAGTTATGTCTCTATGGATTGCGATAAATGGGGGTATTCATTAATACCAGCTTGTGTAACTTGATTTTTTTATTAGCCGCTGTTTCAGTAGTTTTGGTAAGTGCAGTGAGATGATGTAACCACTCGGAAAACATTATTCAGGTCAATAGGATGTGCATAATCAACCACGTGTACGATAACGATGCTGGTTATGTTTCAGTTATTGCCGCTTCTTAGCCAGACTATGATCTGTCTGTTGTCAGCGGTCATGAATGAGAGGACTGAAACTTGTGTTCTTTGGTCTGCTATGTAAAGGTTATTGAATTTCATAGCGAATCGTTAGGGATACAGGGACTTCACACTCTGGTCGACTGCAGAATATATAGTATACATTGCACACTAAGACGTCCGCAGCGCACAAGCACCTCATAAAAGATTTGGTGAGACTGTAGTAGGCGTTAGCGCAACTGTGGGAACCCGTTATCGCTGACTCATCACGCCAAGGCTGCAGTCAAACTGACCGTCCGAATCCTCTTCATCTCTTGCTCAATGTTTGGCGCAACCTACTAACACACCTAATCCTGGCTGTAATCACACCGCAGCGTAACCTCGCGCGGTCGAACAATTACAACAAAGCTGAATAAGACAAAGAAAACTAACGGTGGTGGCTCAAATTTCTGCCTCCAGACATCACTCCGGACCTAGTCCACCTCGTGGATAGACGTGCGCTTCGACAGTCAAGACTTCTTTCTACATCTTCTCTTTTCCGTCTGTACAGGATACATTCTTCCTATCACCCTGGCTTTCACATGACTTCTCCCCCATCTCATAAGTAACCAGGCCTGGAAGATTGCAGCCATTAGGGTTAACGTTCTTAGTCTTAACACGGCTTGATAAGGCTTCGTGATGGTGTGGTGTTGAACACTGTTCCCACTACCCCTGTCGTAATTCAAACGGTGAAGGCCTTAGCAGCCCAATATACAACATGGACCATTAAATGGGGACAAACAAGGAATCCGTTCTGGGTACCAGGGCTTAGCTAAGTACAGTGCAGTGGCGCAGTTACGAAATAGTTGAAATAGAGCAAGTCTAACACAAACTTCGTTTGTATGTTCTGTTGTCTGATATTTGAATACACCATTCTTCATGTAATGCTCTCGCAGGCCACTCACAATTGAGAATCTACATATCCACAATGTTTTTGTATAGTAATCCACTAATGCCATCAACATAACCTGTTTCACAAGAGTAAACACATATAGAGGTGGATGAACTGACTTCTCATCGTTACGTCCCCCGTAAAGTACCCGAACTGTTACCGTTGGTAGGTTCGTTAAACAGCCTAGCCGTGGAGTCTCCTTAGGGTTTCAATCGGCACGTCTACCTCAAACAGAACCTTCCACCTACAACTCTGTCCTCTTTGCCATGCGGTCTTGATGAAGCCTTATCGAGGACAAACGTGTAATCCCAAAGCCGTCCAGTTCAGTCTTCCTTAGCAGGATCATAGGGACTGGTTGAAGACGCTAGTCCTTGCTAGCCTTTTTGAATTGAGCTGCTACCTTCAATAAATATTGGGCTTCAAAAGCCGAATATTCCAGGGTAGACCACATATATATCATTATAAATGAAACTAAGAAAACTATGCTCTGCTAGCCAAATGAAAGTTTGACTGTTAGCACCGACCATGTCCACAGCAAAGTGGGCGTATGCACGATAACTTGCGTGCGACGGAGTTTGCGCTTTATTCGATTTACGCAACATAGTGCGCTGTCTTTTCCTCTCCTCCCGCATCTACCTGAGCCTGTTAGGAAGACAGTACAAACAAACCAAGGTAGGATAGAACGCAGCTGGAGAGCTCCTCACACGTGTCATAGCTGCCTTTCTCGCGCAAAATGTACCATGATTTCGCCAAAACAACATAAGCGGACACCTCAATTACCAATTGAGTGAGACTACCACAGGAACAACAGTAAGCAGGGCACATTGCAGGCTGACTTTCCATTCTAAGCTCTAAGAAACAGCAACACAACAGAGACTAATTATAGTGGGTATACACCAAATTATTATCCGAGGTCGTGGAGGTAAGAAACAACAGTCAAAAAGAAGGGGAGGGATGGGAAAAATCAAAGGGGTATACGTTAATTAACTGTCAGTGATGTAAAAGGGTCATCAGGGCGTCAGCAGCGAAAATGGGGGCAATTACAGAGTATGTGAGCTAATCAACTGTCTTTGACGGACGTCTGGACGTGACTGCGCAAGACTCATTTTTATTGTTGTTTTTATTCCCTCCCAAAAATCTTGGACAATGGATTGGTGCATATCCACTATAATTACATTCTGTGTTGTTGCTGTGTCTTACCTCTGAAGATGGATTCTTGTAAGAGCTCGGAATCTCAGGCCAATAAGCATGTTGTTCCGGTGCTCGACAATCTTTATTCTTTAACCATGCAAATACGTCGAACGCAGATTCTTTCAGCCATTCATGAAAAAAAGCATGTAAATATAGATACAAACGCATCAAAACCGAATAAACTCTCCTTTTGCTGCCTAAATAAAAGTGTGGAGGACTGTGAGAGTAATTTAATATTTTTCTAAATCTCGCTTCTTTGTAGCCATGTAAACAAAAAGTACTTTAGTTAAATACTTCAGAATGCATAATGAAATAATTGAAAAATCGCCGTTATGTATACAAGAAATAAGTAATTTCTTCCACACATTATTCTCAGACAAAAAGTATCCAGGGCGTAGATTTCAAAAAAAATTCAGCAAATTTAAGGTACCATTACTTCAAGTACAAAATTGTGAAAAAGCGTAATTTTCTACCAATAAAGAATATTAATGTGCATATTTTCTATAAAAATATTTGAATTTATTAGGGCAGTGAAAATGGAGGACGAAAACACATAATACTTTATACGCTTTTTTGTACATAATACAATTCCTGCTGGTAGTCAAAATGAGTCTCATTTAAAACTCAGTGTCCTGATGTGGGTAAAATATATTGAGATTAATTTGCATGCTTATCTGTATTAAAACCGTAATTAATTCATACTTTCAAGTCAAAGGCACAGTTTGTAATTTCGGCTGACTTTTTTTGATAGCTTTCAGCCTAACTGTTACTGGACATGGACAGATGAAGGCGGCGTTCGTAAACATATGAAAATCTAGCATTATTTTCTCATTAGATCGAAAAACGTACTAAGTTGAAGCCCTCGGATTAGTTGAAGTCACATGTTGGCTCTCGAGTGATCATTGTGTCTGCAACCCCGAGGATGGGCGCGATGTCAATAGAAAAAATGGAAAATCATTCGCGCCTTTTCCGTTTTTTCTCAAGATGTCAGAAGCGGTATTGTGTGATTTCTCGAAAAAGACGTTTGGCTGCCACCTAAAGGCACCTCACAGTGTCCGAATTACACATCCATAAGTTCATACCTCATGCATTCACGCTTCTGGATTTCCGGATTTTTCACAGGAACGGAACTAATTTGTGTATGCATTCTTTTGCACAGAACTGCAAAAGTTTCATGATTTTTAAAGAACCATGCAAAAGTTTGTACATTTACTTTTTGAAGTAACTCATACGTGCTCCTTTAAATGTTAATGACATGTGCTTATATGCAGTGCCAACAGCCGGGGTCGCCGCTGCTTTTAGGCTATAAAAACTGGCTTGACGTCGGCCAATGGGTTGGTACTCTATTTATTATTAATGCTGCAACGTCTGATACAGTTAGGTGGTTAGGCACTAATGCAATTGGAGTAAGTAAAATGCTTTTGTTCTTACAACTGACTAGACCGACTTATTGAACTTAAAGTACGCCCGACACAATTCGGCGCCAATCTACGCGCATGCATTTTCGTCTGACCCTTTCCTACCACAATTTGAACAGTTAAGTCCGTCTTTTTACAGTTCCGCTCGGAACTCGGCCACCCGCAAGGAATTTGATTGCTTAGAAAAAGCAGTCGATCGGTGTGCGTCGACTCATCCTCCGTATTTGGAAATCAGCTTACACATCTCCTAGCCCAAAACTCATGATGAGTAATCATAATTCTGTTCTGAATAGGATTATACACTTTGTTAATCGAAAGATCCAAAATAAAAGAAAAAAATACTTCTATGCCCTTTCCCAGATGGCATATCCAATTTAATTTAGGGATGGACGACCAATGGGACATATAAGAAGGCTGGACAAAAATATAACCTATAACATTAACCTATGAAAGAAATAAACTTATGGTTGTTTTCTAATGCAACTTAAACACCGAAATAGAACAAAACTTGTTCCCCTATGATTTGAGCGCACGACCCAATGGCCAATCAATAAGGGTTTAAAAAATTAGTGAACTGCCACAGAAGCAGTTAAAATATGATTCACGTGAGCATAACGACAACAATTTGCTGAATTTACCGGGTGAGTTGTAGGTGTAGTTAAACAATTGCCTCAGAGCACAGATATACCTTGGCATATCTCCAAACATAAATTATGCGTCATCTGGTTAAATGTTGGCGGAAATTCAGAAATACGTTTTCAAGTTCAAAGAATTACTTGAGTGTGTTTGCACTGGTAATTAGCCTGCACCAAAATCCTCAGATACTTCAGTCACATCTGGACGTCAGATTCTAATCCAACTTCTATTAGGTTGTTTGCAAAACGTATACACTTCATAAAATAAACATTGAAGGCATCTGATTCTTGTTAATTGAATTTTGATACACTTTAATGTAAATTAAAAAAATTAAGAAAATTATTATGTCGAATAGCAGCGAATATGCGTGCCCCAGGTTCTTGCCGTAAAGAAGACGAAGACGCGATCTCTGGAACGATAGTTTTATTCTGA
>JAYGXS010000002.1:40122306-40198881 GCA_036362985.1 Ligula intestinalis
AAGGCCCAAAGTCAAAGCCAACAGATTTAAGGCAAAATTCGGACTATGAGGTAGAGTTGAAACAAGGGTTAGAGCAAGAAGCCCAGTCAGTGTCATAGAGAACATCAGCTATGGATAAAACAAATGTTGAAAACTCTTTTCGGAAGCAGCAGCATATTCGTGTTACGATGTAAAAGATACCACAGGTAAGATGACAAGCTTTTTTAGAATTAACGCTGTTCGATTTGAGGCATTATGAACAGTTTAGTAGACGATCCCAGATGTAAAAAAAAGGAATATAGTCAAAAAGACGCAAAGTCTCTGAACGGATTAACTATGACGAGCTGAAAGCGCCCTTCGGTTTCTCTGAGTTTGAGTTCCTTCAAACAAGGGTGGACTGTTAGTCTCTTACGTAATAATGCGAATTTTTGAGACTTATGGAAATTTGAATTTCGTTTTAGACTGCGTTCAAAAACCATTTACTGAGTTCAAATAAGCAGGTCCGCAGCCAGCCTCGTAGGCTCTTGACAGAGCAGTTTCATTTTCTTAGACAAACTGCATGTTGTGCATATTGGCATTTAAGGAGAGAAGTTGAAATGTCAAAGTACGCTGCATCGGAAGCAGGGAGAAAACCTTCCCCTGGGAGGAAATGAGGCCTAAGTGTTATCTTTTAGCACTGTATATGGTATAAAGTATTTTTTATTGAATATCAGTATCAGTTGTTAGAGGGCTATGCAAGTAAATTACCTTTGAGTTCCCTATTTGTTAATATGTGTCGTGGTGGCAGAAAAATTGTATTTCAGATTGTTGGCGAGGCTAGTTGTCTTGGGTCATGGGGTAGAAAATGGGAGCAGACAGTGAAAAAACTCCTAAGAGATTTTTAGGAGAAAAACTGCCGCTCTTTTCGAGGGAATGTGTGGGGTTTAGAAGACAAAAGAGAAAAAATATTTTATCACTTCACAAGGTAACTGGAAAAATGAATAGTTTCTGAAATTCCCAACATTTCGTGGACGATGAACATTATTTCAACCCGAATATTATACTTAAAGACTTAAGTTTAAAAGTTTTATCGTCCAGTTTACTGCTATGGTAGGATTTTTCTAGTGATGGGGTAAGTTCTGTTTTCAGAAAAGGCTAGGGTTAGGGTTTCCTGTAATTTTAGGGGTAAAATTGTGACATTAGTAAACGTACCGATCTGGCGTTTATCCTTAGATCGTTTCTTTTTTGAGTTTTCACAATCCTCTTACCGACGAACTTCTTTTGGATTTGATACTTGTATGAAAACATCGATGTCTGTAAGAAAAAAGTACAAAAGTTTGCATAAATATTCTCCGCAGTGTATAAAGAATCTTTTCCGCCAAAATATTTGCTTGAGGGAAGCAGCTTTTCGTTTTGCATAGCCTGTGGTAATTTGATTAACGACTTTAGAATTCTTCATGTAACCTATGCACCGTAATATTGCTCACAAGTAACGCAGCATTTTTGCATAAATTATAATATTATATAAAGGCAACGAACGCCTTTGTAGAATTATTTAAGGTTAAATAAACTTGCTTTCGTAAAAAGACGTAACGCATGAAAGGAGAACCTACAAAAAGTTGATGGAAGTCAAAGTTCTAAATATATTTTGAGTAAAATTTGCGGACCAAAAAATGACCTCCCTGCAGTCAGGTGTCTTAAGTTTGGTAAACAAAATGAGCATACGTAATTGCAGTGCAGGTTCACGAATAGGACAGGTCCTGGTTAACAAATTTGGCTTCTACTGTCTTTGTATGCCATCGTTGAACTGTAGACCAATAACAGTATATTACACAGACAAAACATTTTCGGGTTGCTAGTTGGAAATATCGACATATACGAGGAAAGAAACTTAAAGGTCCTTGAAACCTAGAAAAAGTGGCCAACGTTTTCCGAGATCGCCCCCACTCTTTGCTTATGCCCAGCACGGTTCAGGTTTTTTCTGTCTTACAAAAATCCTTCAGTCTATTTTCTGCATCTCAACACACTCGACCTTTCCGGTGCGAAATTTTAATTGGCATGCCAAATTCTCCGCAAGGAATTTCATGGAAGACATTCCCACTTTTGGCACGCGAATGTGTTTTTACGAGCTGACAATCATGACCCCATAAAAACAATAAAAGGAGATAGGTTAAGCGTTCAAGCTGGTCAGGCGCTTCATACAGGTTTTTCAATCCATAGGTTTATCAAAAATTATACTGCCTAGTATGTTAACCTGCAGATGAATTAATCACTCTGAACGTGAGAATACATATTGATAATAAACAATACTTACACCAGTGCAATCTACTAGGCTTCCTTAAAGCCTGTTGCTTTGACTTCAAAGAAGGCAATCACGCATGGTCAGCAGAGAAAAAAACTTCATTATTTTAAGTAGCATCCTTTTTCTCAAAGCTTGCACACGCACTAGTCCTTCTTCTTCTTTAGCCCAATATCTTTCAAATCCGAGAAGACTATAAGCTAATCATAAGCGTAGATAGTTGTTCTTACTTTCTGCTACATGATGTGTACCATAAAGTTGTCCTAACAATCAGCAGTTAAGGCGCAATAAGTCTTCTATGGAATTTGAAGAAAAAAATAGGAAGGACAAATAATTGGATATATATTTGTCCTCGGATGTTATATAAGTCAGGCAATATCTCAAAAAGAACAAATTAGAAACGTGAATGTATGTGTGAACCCTTGAGATTGGGTATGACTGGATGATGATGGCTAATAAGCCAAAAATGGCCATTCCAGTTCCCGTTACTATGTCGGATTCATTTCATATTAAAAGGTTAAAAATGCCTTCTATCGGATACGGTCTTAAAATTTTAGCATTCATTCGAAAAAGAACGAAATGCTATCCTTTATTATTTTACTCCTTTTGGGAGGTAGTCTTTTCACTTAAGTATAATTAAAGTGCCTAAATTTTGATAAATTTTCAATGCATTGACATTTCGATTCTAGTTCATAAATGAATGCACGAAATTCTAACTTCAATTCTTATTTTGTAAATGATCGAATCATCGTTGAAAAATTTGCTTTACGCTGGTTGTCAGTGTAATTTTTAATTATGTCGTTGTTCAAATTAATTTTGTGAGTGCTACGGACAATTTTTGCGCTCTAGCAACCATATATTTAGTAGGACTGTGTACGAAACATGCTAAGTGATGCAACTGTCCGCCGATATATTATTAACTAGCGTGGAGGCCAGGCTTTGCCTTGGGCTTCCTTGCAGGTTGTTGTCCCGTTATGTAGGAAAACCATATATGGGAACCTCTTTAAACGAGATCTTCCAGAATTGATGGGTCAACTGTTCGCCTCTATACACTTCTTCAGTACCAGAATTAAAGTCGTCATTTCATATAAAACTACAGTATGTTGTCTATCTAATGAAATTTCAGCCGATATTCTCAAATATGCGTTTGATTCGAACAGTCAAATTCAATATAATTACGTTTAATTGCAATATTGAGTAGAATACGGCCTAATTTCAATATGTTTCAGTCAACTTTAGATGTCAACTTTTGAGGGACCTTTCTTCTGACCACCAACAAAATTATATTTTGTGAATAATGACTACTAAATTAGTATGCATTTTTTCATTGATTTTAACTGCTCCAATTAATTCAGATGTATGTTTTAGAAAAGTGCACAAAAATATTCTGTTTTGTAGTCCATTCTATCCTGTTTTCATTTAAGATGGATTAAGTATTACTGGCGGCGGTAGCGACCGCCGAGTGCTCACACTACGTTAACCCGCGTCTTGATTAGCCTTGATTGGACCCGTGATATGTAGCATTAATTAGGGGTACGCATACTTAATTTTGCCCATCGTGCCCTTATCTGGCCCTCATTTTGACCTAGCGCAATTGATGTGTTGCTTGTTACACCGGCATTTCTGATATTACCGCTGTCCACTTATGCATTGATCTACCCCTGCTTTATCATTCTACGCTAGCGCAACCAAGTCAAGCGTTTTGATACCCACAAATATTGATACCAGGCCGCGAGAGCACTGCGAGTCAGACGGCTTGGTCCCCACCACCACAACCGATCCCTGCCCTCTTATATATGTTGACTACTGCACTGTACTTTCAACTCCAATATTCACTGCTGATGTGTTCGGGTACGGGTCCGGAAGTCCAAGCTAATGCGCTTGCTCGTACAGTTATCACACATTCTTGCTCTTTCCCACACGATCCTGAGACGCAAATATTTGCTTACATATTTTATGCTGCTTCGGCATGTTTTTTCATCAGATAGTAGTTACATCGGTCAAGGCGAGTGCTGTTTTATCTTCCAGCAAGCACAGCTTTTCACGTATTTCCCTCAGACCTGGGGTAGTATGCGTACGTGTGAGCTTATGCAAAACTAAAAGTCTGTTACTCTTTCCCTTTCCACTAACACTGCATACACGCCTCACGAAGTTGCAAAGTGAGGTACTGACAGTGCTCGGAAGTGTCTCTTTTAATCGGGGCGCGCATCTCTTACGAGTACTTAAATGGCGCACGGCTGCTATTGTTCTGAATTCATGGCTGGGTATGCGTGTACAATAATAGCCGACTTGCATTTGCCACCACATAGAGCTGATCTATGGTCTAATTATACACTCGTTATCATAAGTTGGTTATATTGGCAGAGCTGGTAGTGACGCTAAAATGTTTCGCAATTTTGCTGGAAAAAGTGGCCCATCCAAACCGGTCGCATCCCAAGCGCGAAGCGAAACCCTGCGTGCTTTTTCGATCTCGTCATCTCTTTCAATGAAAAAGGAAATGGAACATTTGACCTAACTATCAGCAAACCATTAAAACGAAAATGTATTTTACCTCAAGATACGTCAATTAAAATTGCATAATACGCAAAAACTGAAAGAGAAAGACAAACCATCGGTGAAATCACTGAACTAAAAAATTAATTTGTCTAACCTTTCTGATACTCGCTCGATCTCAATGTCAAAAACTGCCCCAAAACAGATGTCCTAGGCAATAATGGGATTATTTATTACGTGGATACAGTTTTAGTGACACAAAATACAAAACACTTCCAAGATGTTTTTGATCGCAAAAAATAATGAATTTTGAATAAGTTTCTTCTTACAGCAAACAAGATAATTATTCGGTTAAAGTAACTGCTTAATTAGCATCAACCTTTTTCGATGCTTTCTGATGTCCATATATATGGAAATTTATTTTGCATAAAGCTTGTACATAAATGAGAAATCTTGATCTCATTTGAACGAAACTTTCTCCAGCATTAAACATTTTAGTGTAGGAAGCTTTATATGGTTTTTTTAAAATTCCTTAATAATTTGGAACCCAATTTGCGTTTGAAGTTTCGGTTAGGGCCCCAACCAAAACTTCAAACGCAAATCGTGGTCACATATATTCAGGAATTTTAAAAAATTCACAGCTGGGTATATGTGTACAATAATATCCGACTTGCATTTGCCACCGCATAGAGCTGATCTATGGTCTAAATGTTAGGGTATTTACATTTACGTCAAATCACTTATTTCTCCATATTTGTAAAATAACGTCGGATAGTGCTCATGAAATGCTGCTCCGATGTTAATGTCCTCTTAAATGCTGTCAATCAAGCCAATCTACATACTAAGTTAACGTTGCTGGGGGTAACGATAGGTTCGATTCCTTTCTAGGACGTTTCCCAATGTTGATGACCGGACGGTAGCGTCCAAAGGAGCGTTTGCCGAAAAAAACCTAGTCCGGCCAATATGCAAACATTAGAAGAAGACCACTCGATCACTGGGACAATACATTTATTCACCTGACGTTCCGAGAATATGGTGGCGAATAAATGCACACACCACATCCACTACATATAGAGGCTTCTTTTAAGGGGCCGTGGCACGTGATCTCCTAAGACGACGCCTTGACCAAGAACCTTCCCAACAGCGAGAGCGGGAGTATTATCCCAAACCAACCCGATCTTGCATGTGGAATGTCAAGTCAAGTCAAGTTTATGAAAGGAAATATAGGCAAACGCCTTTGAACTCGCTCTTGGTACATTGGATTTGAGAAATGCATTGGCACAGCCGAACATTTCAAAGAAGTCGATGACACAATTGTAGACGACTTCTTGCTTGTTTCAAGTAATACGCTCGCACTCAATTAACACGAGCCGGCAGTGTAACAGAGCAAGATGAGCAGAAAGTGAAAAAAACTCCTAAGGCATGGCTCATTATTTAAAATGGAATGTCAAGTGGTTTGTGAATGTTGGTGGCAGCCATGGCGAGTAATTGTTACATCCAAAGGACCATACGAGAAGGAGACCTCAGACTCACGGGAGCGTCCCGAAGAACCGGAGATGCGCCCATGATAGGCCTTTGCTGTGTCAAGAGGAGAGGAAGTCGCCACGTCGTCAGCAGTCGGTTGATATGAGAAGGGTAGAACAGATTGCTAGTTCAGACCACCTCCATGTGCATAAAATGATTGTTCTGCTCCTGTGGAGCAGACAGCGTAATTCTCTAGAGCCGGCGTTTATCCAAAAGATTAAGGGAACACCTTTCGGTGTTAATATGAAGAGTGGAATTCCAAAGCATAAACAGCGCCATTCTTGCACACAGTGTACAGTATAGCGAGTTTTCCACGCAACATTCATGACGAAATTTAACTTGGTAGATTACCATATAATTGAACGGTTCATTTTGATCAACAAAGTGGGTTGAATAAAAAGAGCGGCTTTATTTTGGAAAACTGCCGTCTACGTTAAAGCTATGAAGCAAAGTAGGCACTCTTTTTGACTAAAGCATGAGTGAGATTATAGTAAGGAAATTTAAAATGCTATTAATAACGACAGACCCAAACCTTTTACTTCTATGCATTATGCTATGGGAGAATTCTAAAATAAATAATAAAGTTTAAACAATATCCCTTCCAGAAGAAGAAAATTTTGTCTAAATTCGTTCAGATGCAAATGAAGCCACGTTTGGGTAATCACATTTGTTTTCAGACACAGGTAACAGTTTAAGTTTTGCAAAATTATATTCAGCTAACCAGTGACTTTTTGCAAAAAATGATGTAGCAAATAGTTCTCGTCGTGTTTTGTTTTACGCCATTACTCTACTTGGCGACCAAACAAACTGGCCGCATATGTTACCGCGAAGGTAATTTGAAGAAGGCTTCATTGAATGCAAGTGGAATAGAAATTTGCGTTTTTGTAAACTATACGTTCTGCTTATGCATTAGTTAGGAACAGAACAGACAGAAAAATAAAAAGTGTTTTTCAAAAATGCCCATGTATATGCCAAGTCTTCTTTGAATTCGCCAGCTTATAAAAAATATTGGAATTAATACACCAATGCGGAAAAAAATCCATTATAAAAAAGTACGTTATGCCTTTCCCAGTCAAATTAAATCGTTCATCGTCAGGTAACTTCAAGCAATTTTCATAAGTCTCCAATTTCATTGTGACATTACTTTGGAAAAGGTAACAAACAGTGGTCACCATCGACCACGTAATTTTCCTTAATTTGTATAAGTTTGATCATTACGCCAATACCAGTGTAAATGTTTTTTGGAAAACATTGAAATAATAATGAACCGCATAAGGCCTATTGAGTAGTTAAAATAACTCTAGGAATTATTAAGTGCTCGTAAAAAATATAAATTTTCTCGATAATGCCGTGGTTCTAAAGATGTAAGAAAGGGCTCTTAATAAGAACAATAATCAAGATATTGTGTTAAGTTGAAAACTTAAAACAACCACTTTCTATATAATAAAATATTTTTTTAAGTCAAAATATAATGAAGTCTGTTCTTAACGGTATCATATTTATTGAATATCATCGAAAAAGTGTGTCATTAAATTGTTTGCTTTTACTTTATTCACTGACCAATTCATAATTTGCGCATCTCTTTAAAGTTTACACCAAAACCTTTAAAATAAGGTACATATAAAGACTATTTACCGAAAGAAAGTTTTTTGGATATTAGTTCTTAGAATGATGACCATGTTGCTTCTTTGTAGAAATGCCTCGAAACAGCAAACCACATTGTCAAGAGAAAATCATGTGATCAGTATAGCTCAGCAACTACTATTCCTAAGATTAATAAAAAAACTTTCCATAAAAGGTAACCTCTTAGAAATTGCTTTGATTAGATATTCGGCTGACGAACTTCTGTGTATATTAAATTTCTCCACCGTAATGGCACAATAAAAGCTAAGAATTTGGATTATTTCTTCAAGTTTTCTGAAGATAAACGATTCAATTTCACTGAAAATAAAAGACATTTCTTTTTTCTTCATAATGATTTACCTTTACCTTGAGTAATTCCACTTTTAGATATTAACTGGCGAATTTAAAAAAAAAGACCAAATACATTGCCATTTTTTGAAGTTTTTATTTTTTTCGTCTGTTCCGTTTCTAAATATTTCAAAAGGGGATTGTTTAGTATAAAAAAACTATTTTTCTTCGCGACTTTCATTCAAAAAAGCATAATTTGCGTTAAGTCTACGAAAACATGTGAGGCATTAGGTTTTTATTGAAGGACATTTGAGATTGATTGCTTCATTACAACAAAAACTCTTCTAATAATGCACTTTTTTGCAAAGAAACTTAATCAGATAGCTAAATAAAATTTCTTGAGCAAAATTGCTCAATTTTCCTGCAAACAAATTTGGTTCCTTTAACTTGGCTTCTATTCAATCTGAAAAATGTTGTATAAACTTTTCCAGTTCTTAAAGGGATATCTTCTGTACCTTTTTATTTATTTTGGATTTCCTTCTTAGCATTATCAACATTAACGTGAGGTTTGGTTTGCTCTTTCGTAATAGCATAGGAAATTCCTTCTACGTAAGCCTACGCCCAGGTTCCCCAAAACTAATTGTTATTTCTCTTAATAAATCTCAATAAATGTCAATTTAACTACGTAAAAGTCTTCTGCAAAATTCAATAAAGTGAATGAATCACACTCGAGTTTTCAACTTTATGCCAAAGTGTCCAGGCAAATTTTAGAATTATCGTTGCATGGTCTTCGGTGGCTACTGGAAAACAGAAATTCCTCAGGTGCATATCTAATTAAATCACTTTTTAATTAGGTTATTTAGTATAAAACTCGCTTTTATTGATCTTACGAATGAAAATAGTAGAATTCCATTGTGGACGTTATTGATTCTCGACACAGTGGTTAACTGTTTGAAAGCATATCCTTATCTAATCCACATGGTCGTCTTCAGTAGAATTAGCAACAAAAAACTCACTTTTTCGGTAAGTGTTTTTTATCTCTAAAATTTTCAAAGGTTTTGATGTAAACGTCGGAAACGAGCGCAATTTACGAATGTACACATGAAGACACTGAAAGCGATGGAAATCATGCCAGACTTTATTAGACGGTATTTAATAAATAGTTATCCAATTGTGGCAATATGAATAAAATATTTCGACTTAAAACAGTTATTTTTATATAAAAAAATGGCTTCATTCATTTTTCAACTTACAAAAAGATTTAAGTTAATTTTAAAATGCATAGCTTGGGCATTATCGGGAAAATTTCAATTTTCTTAACAAACGCTTAGTGCTTCTTACAGTTCTTTTAAGTAATTAATATGCCTAATGTTGCTCATTTTTATTTGAAGTTCTCGTAAATGCGTTCACGCTGGTATGCAAGTCATGATCAAACTTTAACAAACTTAGGTATGTTTCATGCAGCACTCGAATACTGTAGATTTCGAACATCATGTGGACCCGAACAAAGCTCTCCAGGAGATTGTCCTACATTCACCGGCCCTGACATTTGCACTTCTTTTTTCTTCCTACCTTCATAGTTTATTAAGTTAATTATCGTAAAAATATAAAAGGCTAAGAATAATTGATCAAAAACGAAACTATACTCGCCAAATTATATTTCGACATTTTACATGGGAATTTTCAAAAGGTTATCAGGCCCTACTAGACTATTAGAAGGCTCTGCTAGCAACAGCAGAAGAAAGCGCTACCAATTTGAGGAAGCCCGTCTTGTGTGCAGAAAAGAACCTTCTGCAAGCTCCGCACCTGGCGTTGTCAACGGTCGCTTAACTTAATGCACTCATATATGCTTCCTCTCACCCCAAAAACCTCCACGATGCGTAGCCAGTCTTTGCTTATCAATCCTAACCCTCCCTCCTTGAATGAAAAGAAAAACAGGTTCTTCCATGTGCTCCGTTTACATATGCATTTACCGGCCCGATATTAATTGATAAAAAGCTTATATAGGCTTGCCAAATGTCCTTCTGAATTCCCTAATGAAAATATCTGCAACAAATATCCGATTTTTGATGTTGAAGATTGCTAGAAAAGAGGTATATTTAAAAAGTCAACATCCTAATCAGAGTGTTATTGCTCGAAAGTTGTTTCGCGATACTCAGTCTTGAAACCATACTTACGCAATAGTTTCTTCCAAAAAAATAAATTTCACAATTTCGCTCAAACATTCATGAGGTAGAACAGTTGTTGTTTCCATCGGTACTGGCGACGCTTGCTTATATCTAAGGTAGCCGTTCTAGTTGCAAAAAAGTACTTGAATTTTTCATATACACGTCAGTTTTTGACTTAATTTTAATTAGGATCTTCGACTTTTACGTCATATTTACTCCGTCATTTGTCTGGATTCTGCTGCCCCTAGCAAATCTGTCAAATGTCGAATATATAGCCCCGGGTTATCAATGATGCAGAATATATCAAGACATTTATTTTTCTGTTCCACAAAAATGACCTTTGCAAACAGTTTGTGTCCTCCAATCAGAGGGCTTTTAGAATGCAGGCGAAATAAGCTCGGCCTGCTTGATCAGTATTTAATTTTCTAACAGCTTTAAGGTTCAACAACTAGGCAGAGAAAAGTAAAAGTAACGGCTATCCCCTATGGAGCGGATTCCATTTCGCATGGCAGCCATCGGATGATGGCAATATCTACACCGAACTCTGCAGCGATACTGTCATTTGCTTTTGGCACGTGCTTTATGTACGGTCGAGTGTGCCAGAGTGTTGATGATCCTACCCATTTATTCCCCGTTGGCGCGTACAGAGGCAGCGGCTGACGAAGCTGTTTTCATATCTTTTCATTTCCAGTTGGCCCCAAAGATAGCATACTTCTCGTACTCGGTCTTCAGATTCACTGTAATGTGTTTATTACTCTGGAAAAATGCTCTAAGATGGCCACGTTTATGCCTCATTGTGTGGTTGCTGCGGTAGCTGATCACGACTTTGTCTTCTTTGAAACAAGAATCTAGGGCTCGTATACTCGCTTCCCTTCGTGAGAAGCAGTCTTCCCTACAGATGAATCCACAAGAGTTTGAGTGATCACTCCAGGAATGCGCCATGCTCAAACTGACCAGATTTCAGCATTTTCAAACACAAAACTGGGCTTCAGAAAAGTGCTCATTATTTACCACCCACGCATAAATGGTCGTTCTGCCGAAGGAAATATAGCTGAAGGCGCTATCAGGTGACCTTGCATCTATATATCGAAAAGCCAGGTCCGTCCACGTATGGCACAATGGCCTTCGCTCCCGACAAGAGGCGTCAACATAAAAAACAATAGCATATTCTAGAAAACAACTCTAAAAATATTTCTGTGAAGGCGTTTGCTTGTTTTTCTCGTATGGTTTTGTACTTTTTTTGCTTATTTTGCTGATAACGGATAAAGGCCCTGTTTCTAACATATCGTTGGAATTAGATGCTTACATGATGATAAGCCTGTAGCTTGCTACGCAGCTTGAAAGGCTTCGCACAGTTTTCAATTCTTCTTGTTTAATGGAGAGTAAAAATGGCAATAAACGCCGGAGTATATGAAGCCCTATGGCATTTTCTTTGGGGTGTTTATTCGTGATGACTGAGTGATTAGTGCTGGTACATATTTTCCCGAAGTGCAAATATAAAAATAGGCAATGCAGCCTCGTTACGTGGGCGTTGGCCGCTTCTAACTCTGTGTGGGCGAGAATAAAAAACAAAAGTGACGTTTGGATGAAAAAACCGTGAGGGCAAAAAGAGACCTCAGTGTAAACAAATTAATCAGCAATAAGCTGAGATCGGCTTTTTTGGCTTTGATGCAACGCACAAATTTAAGTCAGAAGTTTAGTTTGCAGTGTTAAGCAAAATTTGGCAATGTTGATGCGACCCAAAAACAACTTAGATTTGGTTTTATTTTTTTTTAGAATTGCTTCAAAAGTTAAAATTCATCCCTCTTATATACTTGCATGCAGAGTTTACAAAATATAAGTTGTTTTTTTTGTATGCAAAATATCACATATTGATATGTGCTATCAATAAAACTCCTAAAGGGCTCTTTGCGTATTGTTACGCATTTTAAGCATGTTGCATACTTGAGAAGCAGCATTAATAGACGGATAAATACAAGGCTCTGTGAGTAGACATTTGCAGCCTTATGAAATCAAAAATGTTTTTGCTCCTAGTTTACATTTTCAAAGGGTCGTACTGCCATACCACGAGAGCACAAGAGGCTACATTTTTATGTATGCCCTCAAAAAGATAGACTTAAATGTATAAGAGCACATAAAATCAATTAAATTTCTTTAGTGTCCTTCAGTAGACATTTTGTCACGGCGCAGTTTCGGCAGGTGACCACCAAAAATGTCTTTCAAAAACCGGCCATCTGATGTTCCTCGAATGGTTTTTAATTATCATGCTGGATGAAAAGCACGAAAAAGCTAATAAAGTACGCTTCTATAATTGAAAATCTGGTTTAGAAGTTGCATTTACCTTTTCAAGACTGCTGCGCCAGTGCGTGCACACAGGCTCTAAGAGAGCCTCTAAGAGGCATCCACAAAGTCCACTACCAATTCATGAACTGATAAAACTGACACCGACTAAATCTCAAGTGACATTTATTCACTCCCGCTCGCGTCAGCCAAGCGGACAGACGCTAGTCGGATGCTTTGACCCTCACCACATTTCTGCACAGAATACAACACTTTTACTGGTGTCTCTGCTCTAAAACGGTGCATCCTGGCGCATTAAGCGCAACTATTACTCTCGACTCTACAAATACGAAACAGAGCGTTAGGCGACCTAGTCTCACTTATTTAAAGAACTGAAATCGCGTATAATCCTTTGTCGTCAGGTCGCACCGTTAAGATACTCCGTTACTTGCCTGCTTCAAAAAAATTGTGGAAAAAAAAGTAAGTCAAAAATATTGGTAGCTAATTGCAGCCTAAGATGCATGAGCGGAAACGAATGGTGCGGATGCTGGAAGCAAAGTTGTAGGTGACAAGTCATGGTGCCCGAATTCTATTTTAGCGTTGTTGTGATAGTAGTTGGCGGTACTTTTTGTTCAGCAGGGTAGCTGCATAAGGAGATGATTTATCGGTGACCGTCTGACTACTGGCCATGTCGACCAATCTCCAGCTCAAGTACTCACCTCTATCCGTTTAGCAAGATCTTAGACTGCTGAGATAAGTATGTTAATTTCAATCACTTGCAGTACTGACCAACCCATGCTCGGTCTTGGCGTGTACCGATTCGAGATATTTTCGCGGAGACCATAAGCTAAAATCAGCAATATCCGATATGCTTCGCAACTTCAGACATCGGTTAAGTCGATATCGAGGCCAAGTATAAATCAAACTCCCGCAAAGGTTTCATTGGTTTCACTGGTGTACTGATTGGTTTTAAGACTAGAATCCTGGGTGTTCTTTGCCAATCATTATAGCTGTGATGCTAAGTGATGTAATTACGTACCTCTTCCAAGCATTAAACTTTTCAAGCAGTCTACAAAAGCAAAGATAGGTCAACTGACAAATAAAACTTCAACGAATTGTACAGATTCATAAAAATGGTTTCCTCTTCAGCGATATAAAAAAAATCTAGTTGTAGCATGAAAAATAACCCGCCTACAGATTCAGAATAACAGTGACAGCTGTCAGCCTTAATATCCTACTTTTGCAAGACACTTTTGCAG
Organism: Ligula intestinalis; assembly: GCA_036362985.1. Classification (NCBI taxonomy): domain Eukaryota; kingdom Metazoa; phylum Platyhelminthes; class Cestoda; order Diphyllobothriidea; family Diphyllobothriidae; genus Ligula; species Ligula intestinalis. Next base: position 40,136,199 of record JAYGXS010000002.1, read on the forward strand.
ATAATGATGCCCCAAGTGAATCCTCTTTACACCATTGCAATTATTGTCACCAAATTAAGCACGTATCATGAGTTAATGACTGATGGAAGAAAAGTCATGCCGTTATCTAGGAAACGCAGCAAAAAAGCAGGTATCTTTGTGCATAAAAGATAAGAGCATTTAGACCTTATGGAATCACAGTGAGTATTGGAATATATTTTTTGCAAGAAAATAATTAAAAAGCAAGGGTATGGAGATCTGGGTACCTCTACTTGCAGAAGAATCCGAAGACATACAAGCAAATTGATCTTTTTTCAGACAGTAGTCCCCAACTTGGAGAAATGTCACCCAGAACTGAATTCTCACAATCCGCATCAATAACCTTGTAAAGGTTGAGGCCGAAAAATTCAGTATGCACGGCAACGCGCTTGTTTGGGAAAAAATGTCCGTTCTCAGCATGGGTTTTTCCCAATTATGAAGTAATAAAAAACAATAATCATAAAAATTGATGCAGAAACTTTTATCTGAATTTTAATTTAGTTTTCTTATACTTTACTTTTGAGCATTAACTATATGCCACTTTCGTAAACAATAGGAGGTCACCGCCGAATATCTCACAATTTTGTCAATTGACTCATTCAAATCTGCATATTCTCTACTAATAATATGATGTCAGTTGCTAGACCGTACGGAAGGTAAACCAGAGTGACAGGAAACTTTAGCTTTCTGTATAGGAAGCCATGTATACAGTGACTTCTCAAACTTTCGGTATATGGTCAGCAGCTAATGGTTCAGGGTTTTGTCAACTGCGCCTTTTTGAATTGTTGGCCTCGCACCCCTCTCCGACAATTAGTTATAATAATCCTGGGCGTGGCTCCTGACCAGTTTTTATGTACCATGGCATGCATTTACTGACTACAGACTTCAAAATCTTGAAAGTTCGTTTTGTCGGATTTGAGTTAAGGGCCCATAAAGATGGATCCATTAAGACTTTAAATTCTCTCTGAAAAACCAAGCACCCCTCAGGCAGAACCTCTCCAAATAGAATGTTCAGTTATTGCAATTGTTTCCCCCTACTTACTCCACCCAGGACAAGAAAAGTGAGTTTTGGCCTCAAACAAGCATGATAAGGATTTTATCTACATTTATCACGTGCACACTATTCATTCAATCGATTCTGATTCGATTCGGACCGCACTTATATGAAATTGGGGGCATTAAATGACTCGAACGTTCCACTAGTCGAAAGTTATCAAAATTACTCACATTGTAGAACTGCGAGGGCTAAACTTAAAACTGGATATATGTTGTAAGGAAAAGATCACTTTGATGCAGCCCCACTGTCTGTTCCATTCTACCCCATATTGGTTCGGCCAGAAAATTTAACATCCCGCTGTTGGTTTATGTCACCCAATGTACCCTAAAGGAACATCTGCTCTTACCTTCGCGGGAAGTGAGATTTTAGTTTCCCGTCAATAATTCTTGTGCTGAAAGCAGAAAATATCCACTTTAAAATATCAAGGTTTCAACTTGAGGGCGCCATCGCTCCTTTGCAGTAATAAAGTGATTCGCTGGAGAACAACATATCGCGTAGAGTTAAGGCTAAGAAGGTTTAACCCTAACGGCTGCAATTTTCCAGGTCCCGATTTCTTAGAAGATGAGAAGGAGAAATCTTGGGAACGCCAGAGTATTAGGAACAATGTGTTGTGTGCGCAAGTGTTAGGGGAAAGTTGTCACTTGGGCTGGCATGACGTTCGACCGTGAAGGCCTTGTGAGAACGTGTTGTCGTCACAGCGGACAACGACGCTGCCTACGTCCGTCGTCCCAGGGACGTAATCCCTAGTGTCCGTTAGTATAGGAATTGTCCGAACGGGCTCAGAGCGAGCATTGTGTAAGTCAGCTTCAGGATGCTGGTTGGACCGACCCCTTTTGGGTGCATATGTGCGCCCCAATGGCGCAAAGGCGAAGTTGGCGCGTCGCATGCAGACAAAGGTCATCGCGCTGGGTCGAGCACGATTATACGACGAAGATTGTCACTGCGAGACCACGTCTGTTGCGTCAAGAGGGCATCGGGCAGGATCGACTAATACAAACATGTGGCAGGTGACTGATAGACAAAGCGCTAGAAATTGCTTATTTGGCACGCCCGATAGCACAGTTAAAGAGGCATCTCTCGCTTTAGAGGTGGCTTTGCACAAAAGTCCAGAGAACGCAGGGTTAAGGTAAGGGTGAATTTATAGTAAGAGTTAAGTTAAGGTTTACGAGTGAAAGTGGAATTGAGACAAAATCGTATGCTTCGGCCTGACATTTAGTGCAACGATAAATGCATTAGGTACCTATTCCAGTGGCCTTCCTTCTGGTAGGAGCAAAAAATCACTTCCGGTCGACAAATCCAGGTCTTCGAAGGCCAAATGTCTCACTCAATACTGACACACTGTTTAATAATATTGCCGTCGTAGATGTATGTGCGGTAATCGGTTCAACTCCTCTCCTGTTTTGCAGACGGTAAGTTTATTCATATGCGTTCTAAGAGATTTTTAAAATAAATTTGGCTTAAAGGTAGGTATAAAATGTAGGTTTTCCTAGTAAACTGGACGTCATCAACTAGCTGAATTAGATTTATCTGTGTGACGATATGGCTTTCTTGACAGCAAAAAGTAGATATAAGGATAGGCTAGCCAAAGTCTGACAGACGTCGGAAGCTAGAATAAGTGTCCGGTTAATGCAAGGATGTCTTGGTACTTTGAAGAATCCGACGACGGCCTGGAGTTCATGAACAACAGAAGGCTTCTTGCCGTTGGAGACTTCCGTTTTTGCAGCATGTAGATGCAAGTAAATTGCTGTATTTTCAGTACATATCAAGAATCATTTGACATATTTTTGAATCGGGACATCTAAATATTTTCTGCCAACTGCCATTTAGTCGTGACGACAGCGCACTCTGTTGGCAATAATGAAAATAGGTAACATTGTCCTTTGTAAAGCGTTCAAAAAACCACTACGTAATTTTCCCCTTCTATTTTTTTCCAAGTGTTGCTCGGAGAACTGAGTAGGCATCAGAATTGGCCGGAAGAGGCTTGGCCGCTTTTGTAAACATATCACTCCTTTTCCATGACACTCCAATTGTTTTTGTTTTATCGTTGTACAATTTATTTGGCAAGAACTTGTTAAGTCTGCTGCTGCGTTCCAATGAGCGGTTGAGTACCTTTATGACCATCACGTGGTTTTAAGAAGAAGCGCAAATTACGCTATCTAGGGCAGTTTTCTGGAAACAGGATCTGTTCTTAACCAATCATGCAGTGGAAAGCCTGCTTCCACCATCAACACTATAAGCACCACCCCAGATGAAACTACCGAACTCCTAGAGCAGGTGTTCATGCAAATCTAGAGAAAATCCACCTGGAACTCGACATAAATAAAAGATTTCTGCTCAACTTTCTCGTCTTCCGTGGGAAATACTATTTTCGGGATTTCGGGATTTGGGACCAGCTAGCACTCTGGCGGACACTCGTTATTAGCTATTGGATTCGTTTTCACAACATCCCTAGCCTCAAAAGCCACGGCAGTCGCTAGTCAAAATGAGCAACATCTACGTGACCACCTTCCGTCAACAATTCGCAGGGATTCGAGCTATCTACAAACGGCTGAGTCGTTCCAATACCCTTTCCATACAGTTAATCGCTTTATACATATTGCATAGAGCTTAAGTATCGTTAAATTTTACTTCGATCTATGATGGGAAGCAAAACTAAGCGTACAGCGCAACGTGTAAAAAGTTTGCCGCGAGTGGGATTTGAACACAAAACCCGTGGTTCGCGGGCATCGGTTGTTACCATTAGACCACGAGGGCGCACGGTTTCCACTGATTTATTTCAGGATCTAAGCCCAAATCGCAATTTCGAGGGTAGAAACCGCATGGTTGGCACAACGAAATCACGCCCTGCTTAACGGCCTAGAAGTCCTCGGAGCTAAATAGACACAAAGTACGAAGACCGAGATGGCATATTAGACATGCATTTTCCATCATGCAGAAGGATATGGTATGCCTTAAAACGGAAGTACCGGAACTGAAGTGACTTTTGCATATTCTAACGCATGGGTCGATGTCGGAGACGACTAAAAGTCGAGAAAAGGCCAAGACGAGAAAACAGAGGAGGTTTGCATAATCCATAAGCAAACTACAACCGAACCAGTAGTAGAACTCGACCTGGTCACAGAGTCGGAAATCCACGAAAATGTAGAAGACCCGGGAGACGAACCCATTACGTTGGGCCAACAGGCAGACGGTGTCGCCAATAAACTATAAGACAACGATGAAGGGACTGAACGTTTTGTTAATTCAAAGGGTGTCTTACTTAACATAGTCCCAAAAAACGCATGAGGCAGTGTCTAAGATATCAGTAAGAACTAGTCTGGTTGCGTCTCCCAAAAAGCCCAAGACGTCACCGGCTATCACACACAAAGGTGGCCTTGGCACAAAAGAGGAGCTGTCGGGTCCTCCGAATTATCAAAAGCCAGAGCTTAGGGATCTCACAGCCCAAGTCGAGAATACCCACATGTCGGTAGGGTCCACTAATAAACCTCTTAGCCCGTTATTTAATCGCAGTCAGTGCATCGTCACACAAGGCATGTCTGAATCTTCTTCGTAGACCCCAAATAATAGAATTGACCATTATATCGATTTATTTCGCAGTAACATTAAACTTTTTCTAGATGAAAATGAAGAAATGGTGGTCCCCGTCCTAAAAGCATTTAGGATGAGCCTGAAGAAGGGTCCATAGTCGGACTCCAGTGAACACAGACCAATAAAATTTACACTCAAGCACAAAGAACAAGCGAAGCTACTGTTGAACAGGAAATCGCAACTACGGAACAAGCACCCAACGGTTTTTTTTCAGCGGAAGTACTCACCGGCCAAGAGGGAGAAGTGGAGGGCACTGAAAACCGAACTCCACAGGAGATCAAATGCGGGCGAGAGGAACCTGTGAATAAAGAAAGGGGACATCATCACCGCCCAGAGGTCATTCCTTTGGACACAGCCAATAACGCTGAGTTTTACAGACAAACAATAGACCAAAACTCAGGCAATAAAGTAGCTAATTCGCAGAGACCTTCCGGCTCCCTCGACCCACAAATCGCTCAGAAATCTCTGCCGGCGAAGCTGCGCTTTCTTCATACGAACGCACAGAGTTTGCGTCAGACGATTGACGAGCTCAAAGTTTGTATAGCTGACCTACAGCCGGATGTCATATCCATTACAGAGACCTGGCTACAGGCCGACGTAAAGGATACCAAAACTGTACCCGAAGAGTACCAAGTTTTTCGTCGGGACCGGATACATAGGAGGGGAGGAGGAATAGCAGTGTTCGTCAAGAAGGGCATCATTGCGTCAGAACGCAAAATTGGTTCTTCTCATGATTGTGAAGCGCTATGGTTTAAACTGAAAATGCGTGGTGCACCCATTTTACATTTCATGACGGTCTATAGACCGCCAAATCAATCTCCAGAGGATGGCGAGACTCTGCTTGGACTAATTCGTGAACTGGCTCAAAATGAAAATGCGCTGATCACTGGAGATTTTAACGCACCACTGATTAACTGGGATGGGCTATCAGTTAAGGGCTCTCAGGAGTCTTTTAGCTCCAGATTCTTAAAGCGGGCGGGTGACCTCTCTCTCATGCAGAATGTTGGATTCCCAACAAAAATAAGAGAAGCACAAACAGCGAACTGTTTCGACCCCGCATTATCTAAAGACCTGATTGATACAAGCGAAATTAGGTCAATTTCGCCTCTTGGAGAAAGAGATCATGTCATGATCCTGTGGGATTATGCTTCAAACACCAATCAACTGGGAATACGTAGGTTCGGTAAGACTACTGGTGCGGAAATAACACCGCAATGAGAAATGAACTAGCAGCAATAAATTAGTATGACCTTCTAACCGGTAGTCTGGATGCCGACTGGAACACTGTCAGGGATCTTATAAGCCAAGTTATGCATCGAAACTGTCCGCTGAAAAAAGTACAAAAGGCGAGAAGGCCCCTTTGGTTAACGCAAGCTCTGAAGAGCCAAATTAACCGCAAAAGCAAACTCTGGAAAATGTACGCATCAACACTCCAGCCTTCACACTACGAAGAATTCTGCCGAAAGCAGAAAGAGGTTAGATCAACTTTTCGAAAATCGCGGAAAGACTACGAAGCGAAAATTATCGAGCGGGCCGTAACGAAGCCAAAAGTGCTCTACAGTTACATCAACAGCAGGCTAGAATACAAAGGCACAGTTACAGTACCAAAAGGTGACAATAGTGAGGAAATTATAGACAATCTCGAAAAGGCAGAACACTTTAGCAAGTTTTTTGCATCAGTTTTCACTGACGAACTGTATTTTAATCCGACAGACTTCCATGCAGAGAGTAATTGCAGAATCATGGAGGACCTCCATTTCACAGAAGATAATGTAAGAAATGAACTTCTTGCGCTTAATAAAGCTAAGTTTCCGGATCCAGACAAAATACCAGCAAAGGTCCTGCAAGAGCTGGCTTCGGAAGTTTCCAGACCACTTACACACATTTTTCAGTTGTCCTTTGATCGAGGCCTCCTCCCATCCGATTGAGAAAATGCGAACATATGCCCTATTCACAAGAATGGATCCAGAATCAGCGCTAACAACTATCGACCAGTGAGCCTAACTTGCATCTGTTATAAAGTTATGGAAAGGATAATCAAAAAGGCCACTATGAAGTTCCTCGAAGAAAAAAGACTTCTTTGATGGTGCCCAACACGGGTTTCGAGGAAACCACTCCTGCCTGACTAATATGCTTTATTCTATGGAGCAGTGGTCCAAGGCATTAGACGAAAGTACCCCAGTAGATGTTGTTTACATAGACTTGAAAAAAGCCTTCGATAGTGTCATCACCAACTGCTACTCTTCAAGGTTGGCGAATCCGGGATAAGGGGCAATTTACTAAATTGGGTAGGAGATTTTCTCATAGGCCGATCGCAGTCCGTGTGCGTCGGAAACGCAAAATCCTCTTCAGTGCCAGTTGCGAGTGGAGTGCCTCAGGGCTCCGTTCTTGCGCCACTATTGTTCTAAATATACGTTAACGACTGTAAAAATGGACTAGTCATTAATGTAGTCTTGTTTGCAGATGATGTTAAGATATGGCAACCCATCAGAAGCGCCTATGATGAACAAACACTGCAAGAAGGACTTGACCGCATAGGTAAATGGTCCAAAAAATAGTTAGTGGTTTAACTTTGAGATGTGTGTCACATTGCGACTCAAGACGATAAAAGTGAGCGCGACGGATGACTCACACAACTACGTACTCGATGGACGGTGCCTGTCGAACGTCAATGAACTAAAATATCTATGTATGGCTATTGTGCCATCCCTGAAGCCATCTTTACAGTGTGCTAGGGCTGCTAAGAGGGCAAACAGTGTTCTGTTTGCCATTAAGCGAACTTTTGTCGACAAAGACAAAAAATATTCGGCAAAATCTATGGAACATTTATTCGCACAAAGATAACCAGATGCTGGAAAACATTCAGCAAAGGGCAACGAAAATTGTGAAGGGCCTAAATTCTTCATCTTACGAATATAGACTAGAAGCACTTAACGTTTTCCCCCTTGAGTATACACAAATCCGCAGCGACCTCATACAGACGTACCGCCTCGGGAGGAATCGAGAGTGTGCACTGAAGTTTGATGACTTCTTCACCTTCGCCACTTCAACCAACCTTCGTGGGAATTCCCTAAAACTGCGAGGAACACTATCCCATCTACAGGTCCGCAAGCAGTCGTTCTCACAACGAGTCATCGGTGCCTGGAACGGACTGCCCGAGAAGGTCGTAATGGCGAACTTCACAGATGCGTTTAAACGGAAACTGGATGAAAATCTGCTGAACGCTTACCATTCATATGTGCAAGGAAGCAGAAATAATTAACGCCCCGGAAATACCCAATAGATAAACCTTATCATTTGTATATTTTACTTACTTTTTTACAGTAACACCTTTTATGTTGGATGTAGTATGTACACAATAGACTATTCTGACTGCTCACACGCACACGTTAAAATTTGTACATGCAAATATGTTACTCACTGTTTATAATGACATATTTTACGTTGGATATTTCATGCATACTGTTTTCAATAGGGTCTTTAAAGGCACTGCCTACTACCTTAAATATACTGAACTACATTAAACTATTTATTCAGCAGATGCTTTGGACAGTGATAAAGCTTCAACTCGATCAAATTAAGGTTGTTTAACGGCACCAAGCGGAGAATTTGAATGCACGATAAAACTGTCTGAATCGTTTCAACACCATAACCTTAAGTTTTATCAGCTCCTGGAAAACGTTTTATGCAGTGAAGAGTCTATATTATATCCCCTAGTGAGATAAGTTGTGAATCTTTCAAATATGTTGACAGGAGAGCCAAACACCAATTCTGGATCAAGCTTTCAGAGACCGACTATTTAATGTCCTGCATTAAGCTGACTAGACCATTTTATTCAAGATGCATCCACTAAAAATCAATTTGACGGCCGAAACTCGCAAGTTTGCTATTTCTTAGATGCACCCACGAAAATGGGCAATTTCCTGACCATCTAGATACCTGCTTGATAAATAAGAGGACGTAATTGCTTCGAATCGGCTCCGCGCTCTCACGATATATCCACTTGTGACCTTCTAAGTTTGGGCTACATAAAAAGCAAATTATATGCCATTCTGCACTGTGACTTGCCATAACTTACATGGAAGAATTGTAATGGCCTGCTGCGAGGTCAATCAAAAAGTCAGTGAGTCTTAGCGAAGCATAGGTGTGACATTTGCTGGATGCACTCATGTGGTGGTTGATGGCATTGGAACGAGATTGCAAATATAGCAAGAAAATATCGAATAACTCTTTTGTTGATGATGGAAAATATTATGTATCGTACTGCCTCATCTAACAGCAAGGAATTGATTTAATATGTCACGAATTCAGGCGAAGATTCGCAGCTCAGATATGTGCATAGATTGAGTAGAAGTAGTTTTATTGGTCTGAGTTCTCGAGCTCTTGCGGGAGTCCATCGTCGGAGATAAAACCGTCAACAAAAGCAAGCAACATTAATAAGGGGAAGAGACAAATTAATCCTCAACGAAAGCAAGCAAAACGCATAGGGTAAAGGTGCCAACTAACTGTCAAAAAGCAAAATTTACAGGGGAAGGGGCCACTAAACCGTCAACGAAAGCAAGCAACATTTATAGGGGAAGGGATTAGTTATCCGTCATAAGGGCGGGGGGTGGGGGGAGGGAGGGAAAGACAGGACCACCAGTGCCGTGAGTGTGGAGATACCTGCGCAGAGCAACATATGAGGGTGCCAGCTCGATGCATCGGTTAACCGAGTTGTCGTCCGACGCCCAGGCTTCAATCAGTTCTCGGCCCGTTTTGCTGCTTGCGTGGACAATTATCCTCGCAGCTGCGAAGTTGAACTCGTGACCCGTCTCGTAGGTGAGGGCGGCCACTTGCGAAGATTCATCACCCCGTTGAACAGGCGATTTAAGTTCGTGCATGCGCGAACCTATTATGCGTCCAGTCTGTCCCGTGTAATTTGCAGGACAGTTTAGACATAGTATGCGATACACTACACCCGACTGTTCACTGGGATTGAGTCGATCCTTGATCCTCATGACCCGGCTGCGCATTGTAGCCTTGGGACAATGTGCGATTCCAACGCCTTTTCCCGCGGCAATACGCTCAGTCGCTTCCGAAACGTCATTGATATATGGTAGCGCATGACAAATCGTGATGGGGGTTCTGTATGGGTCCTCGGAGGGAGGGAACGTAGGCATCGGCTTATGAAGGCCTTAGTATAGCCATTCTGCATAAACTGGTCGCGCAGATTTCGGGCCTCACTTGCTTTTTCCTCCGGGTTACTGCAGTGAGTCTGGATTCTTTTGAACAGCGTTCTCGCACAGCTTTGTTTGTGAGCCATCGGATGGTTGTAGTGAAAACTTAAAAGCTGTGTCATGTTCATTGCCTTTCTGTAGACCGTCGTTTCTATTTTGCCGTCCAAAGTTTGCATTACGAGCACGTCGAGGAAGGGTAGCTCCTGATCCTTTTCTTCTTCTCTGTGAATTGTATGGCTCGGAAGATCGAGTTGAGGAAATCATGAAAACTCTGCAGCGTGTTCCTTTTGACGATAACGAACGTGTCATGAACGTAAAGGTGCCAAAAGATCGGGGACAGCTGGGTGAGGGCAATCTTTTCCATCTCTTGCAGGACTAATTCTGCTAATAAAGCGGAGATTGGAGAGCCTATCGAAGTTCCCTCGATTTGCTCATAGATGAAGCTAGTCGTTTTGAGTGGGCTCTGGGTTTTGCCGTACAGCTCTTAAGTTTCCTGCGCAAGTCATCTCGTGCCAAACCCGGTGAAATGGACATATATAGTGATTTCACGTCGAAGGAAACCATAATTTCGTCTGATTGAATCCTCCGACCGTAGAGGTCTGTCAGAAATTGGAAGACTGAACGGATTGAGGTATCAGAGTTTTTCTTGAGGAATTTTAGTTTCGAGTTCATCCATTTTGCCAAATTTTAGGTGGGGCTGCCTTTTTGGAGCGTTCGGTTTATGGACCTTTGGCAGGCCATACAAGCGATGTAGGGCAGTATCTATCGGTTTTATCAGACGCCATTCCTTCTCAGTGATCACACTCCAGCGCTTGAATTCTCAAAGTAATTTGTTCAACTGATTTGATACTGCTTTTGTTCCTGAGCTTTGTGCCTGTCTGTAGGATGCCCTCTCATCAAGCAGGGCTTTGGTTTTCTCGTCGTAGTCTTCGCGATTCACGACGACCGCTGACTATCCCTTATCTGCTGGCAGTATGATAATACGATCGTCCGTCCTCAGTTCTTTAATAGCTTTTACCTCATTCTTTGACACACATTGGGCTTGTCGGTGTGTCGTCAGTAAGGAGGTGACCCGTTGTTAAACGGAATTTTCCTCATCTTCTTTTTTTTTAGTTCTCATAAGCATGGCTTCTACGACTGCAATGACGTCGACAGGGTCAACATCGGCGTTGTTAAAATACGCTTCATGCTGGAGCACGCGTAGTTGCCGTTCCGGTAGTTGCTTGGAGGAGAGGTTATGTATGAAGTGTGAGATTCTTCTGTCGGGCGGTTGTAGCTTATTCAGCTTCCGATACAAGATAGCTCGCTTCTTGGCTTGTCTGAGATGTGCCAGCGCAGCGATTGTCTGAGCAAGCTATTCAGTGCTTGGATCACCGAGAACGCGGGTACATTCTCTTTTGTTCTGCTCAATCGCAGCTTTGTATTTGCGTGAATGCTGGTGGCGATCATCGATTAAAGCTCTCGTCATCTGCTTTGTAAATCACTTTGCAATTTTTTGACCCATGGACGTGTTAACGGGCAATTTTTATCTCAGGCATTGGGGTGTCAGTCCGGCCTTCATGTATTGGTGCAATAAACGTCAGACCCGAAATCTGCGCGACCAGTTTATGCAGAATGGCTATACTAAGGCCTTCATAAGCCGATGCCTACGTTCCCTCCCTCCGAGGACCCATACAGAACCCCCATCACGATTTGTCATGCGCTACCATATATCAATGACGTTTCGGAAGCGACTGAGCGTATTGCCGCGGGAAAAGGCGTTGGAATCGCACATTGTCCCAAGGCTACAATGCGCAGCCGGGTCATGAGGATCAAGGATCGATTAAATCCCAGTGAACAGTCGGGTGTAGTGTATCGCATACTATGTCTAAACTGCCCTGCAAATTACACGGGACAGACTGGACGCATAGTGGGTTTGCGCATACACGAACACAAAGCGGCTATTCAACGGGGTGATGAATCTTCGCAAGTGGCCGCCCTCACCTACGAGACGGGTCACGAGTTCAACTACGCAGCTGCGAGGATAATTGTCCACGCAAGCAGCAAAACGGGCCGAGAACTGATTGAAGCCTGGGCGTCGGACGACAACTCGGTTAACCGATGCATCGAGCTGGCGCCCTCATATATTGCTCTGCGCAGGTATCTCCACACTCACGGCACTGGTGGTCCTGTCTTTCCCTCCCTCCCCCCACCCCCCGCCCTTATGACGGATAACTAATCCCTTCCCCTATAAACGTTGCTTGCTTTCGTTGATGGTTTTGTGGCCTCTTCCGCTGTAAATTTTGCTTTTTTGAAAGCTAATTGGCACCTTTCACCTGTACATTTTCTTGCTTCGGTTGACGGTTAATTGGCCCCTTCCCCTGTAAATTTTGCTTTGTGACAGTTAGTTGGCACCTTTCCCTGTGCGTTTTGCTTGCTTTCGTTGAGGATTAATTTGTCTCTTCCCCCTTATAAATGTTGCTTGCTTATGTTGACGGTTTTATCGCCGACGATGGACTCCTTGAAAGCGCAGACTAATAAAACTACGATTCCGGTAATCGAAACTACTTCTTTTCAATTGATTTAATGTGTCTGGCAGCTTGACCATCGATTTCGGCGATGGCCACTATGAACTTCACAGCAGGTTGCAAGCAAACACAATGGGATGCACATGCATTTATCTTTATTGAGAATAGACTTGCGTAGCATTTAGCGCAGTGCTCTCCCTCGATAGCTTGATCTGTTTCCCTTAACCAGCCAAGGAGACCTGAGGCGGGAGAGGGGGCTATTGGTTGGCGCATCCGATGCCGTCCCTATGCGTGCTGCCACACTGGCTCGCTTCCCAGCTGACTGGGAGGATTATAAAGGCCGCCTTAAGGAGGAACCATTGCAGCATGACCCTCTGTCCACCTGTCAGCTACTCCACACATACGCGGACTAGACAGACTGCGAGATTCGAGCTAGCTCATCATGTGGAAACCATCCGTGCCACGATGTTTGACGCACTGCGATGACCTCGGGTGAGTCGGACTGTCTACAGTGAGGGAGGTGCGCTGTGTCGTCAACTTTACGCTCTATTTCCAGTCCCATGCCCCAACCCTAAACATTCTGGATGGAATCCTGTCCTGAATACAGAACTGTTAGGTAATAGGGCTTATATACGCATATATGCGGTACTTACTTATTTGAGGACACTCATTTTCACCAAGCTCTAAAGCGAAGATATCAGTTAGTTACCAGGAGCCCCGTCAGATAATTATCTCGAAATCTCACTCACCCTCATTAAATCATGTTCCACACGCAAACAAAAAACATTGCTAGTTCTACATTTACGAGACCTACACTGGCGATGCTGACTGCTCATATTTGCATAATTGTCTGTCCAAAAGTACGTATGATACAACTTAAAATGCAACTTTAGCAACCATCATGTTTGTCTGAAAATGTTTCTTGATTGCCTGTGTGTTTTTTAAGATTGCAACCAGCGCTCGCGGAAAAAATATCGCATGAGTTTTCGACCGAAAAGGGATTTTCTGTGTGCCTATCATGCCACTAGTAATCACGCTTGCCCTGCGGCATTTCTCACTGTGGAAGTCGATTGAAAAGAAGGTAAAGAAGACTTGGTTCTACGTTTATACTCCTTTGTATTTCCTGCTACCTATTTGCATCCGAGCTGGACGTGTTGAGCCCTTAATACACACTGAAAGCCCACAGCTCTACATTAACTCATCTTTTTATTTATCTTTATTGTCTCAATGTTCATGCAGGCACAGGTATTGCTTCGTGCATTTTCAACTTTCCCATGGACTGCATTGAAGCCGCAGATATACGATACTCGCAATATAAACTTTATTTATGGTTTATAAATGTACACCTTCCAAATCCTCGAGGCAGCAGCTCCATGTTTTAACCTTCATCAAGTAAACTTACGTACCTATTCTTGTCACATCTGTGATCATGCCTGATCCAGCCGATCTCGATGATGTCACTGACGGTACCTCTCTTTACGTGAGGATGGGCGGTAAAGAATCTGGAGAAGTCAACTCAGTCACATCTCCGGTGCCGGAGACCGAATACGGAAAGTCAGAGGACCACTTTAATGCCCTAACGGACTGAGCCAAGCTAGGTTTTGAGTTGTCCCCCTCTTCGACGTTTTAGTTTAGGTTACAGTTTCAAGTCAAGGTCAGTTAAACTGAGCTCCTAAGACTGACGATGAATAACGTGTCCAAACCACCTCACTCGTCTTTCTCGAATGGCCTAGGATAACCAGGTGATTTTGTCGCAGCAGGTGCGGACTGTCTCATTTGAGACAAAGTCGGTGTACTTCATTCGAAGGATAGTTCTCAAGCAGTAGTGGTCAAAGACTTCCAACTTCCGTTTTCTTCCACGCCCAAAGCCCAGCATTCGCATCCATATAGAAGATAAGACCGGACAGATGCACCGTACGTGGGGGCCTTTGTGCAGATATAGATATTGCGTCGGGACCGTAGGCACTTTCAAAGGCTGAAGAAAACTCGTCGTGCTGTTGGAATTCGGGAGAAAATGTCATTTAGCAGCAACCTCGCTTTGAGGTATTTTAAATTGTCTACTTGCCCAAGGTGACAGCCAATAATCTCAAGAGGTGCCTTCTTTTGGACAAGGATGCAGCAGGAAAGCACTTTGGTCTTCCCAGCGCTAATTGACAAACCGACTGATTGCGCAACCTCGTTCACCCGGGACACCATAGACTATAGATCGCCAAAGCTTGAAGCTAATAAAGCGATAACGTCGGCATGGTCGAGGTCAGTCAACGGACATCCGGGTGCAGGCTCAATACGATTATTTTCCTGTAGGGCCTACCCGAGAACCCAGTCAATGACGTAGTTAAAGAGGATGGGCGACAGAATACAGCCTTGCTGAACGCGAGACCGAATAGCGAAGGGTTCTGAGAGGTTGTTGTGCGCTAGAACCTGCGCAGTAGTGGAATTGTAGTATGCCTTGATCATGGCGATTGGTTTTGTTGGTACACCATCAAATGCCATTATCCGCCGTGAGGAGTCACAAAGGATAGAGCCTAACGCAGCGGCAAAGACAACAAAGCAGATGGCCGTTGGTTGCTGGTAGCTATGGCGGAATTCAACGATCCGTCTCAGTGTGAATATCTGATCGGCCTTTCCACACCCAGCGCAAAATCTGGCCTGGTTGACTCGCGTCCTGGAGTCACATACAAACTGGAACCATCTGAGGAGAACAAGGGCGAATATCATCGCGGCAATGTCGAGGAGGCTTATGCCGAGTTAGATTCTCACATCTTGTCCTATCTTCCTTCCTGTGGACAGAAACAAAGATGCCTGAGCCCCAGTCATCAGGAACGGTCTCCTCGCTCCAAACTTGTTCAATCATCTCATGTAGCCAAGGAGCCAGTGTTGACACAAGACTTGTAGATTTCAGGGGGTATGCCCTACTCCCCAGGTGTTTTATTATTGCGCAGCTTTTTTATGGCATCAGTGATTTTTCCTTCAGAAGGCGCGTAGCATGAGACGGGATAAATAAAAGATAGAGGGGGCTTTGGCGCGGATGGGAGCAGGGGGCAGTGGGCTCTGTATCAAAGTTAAGGAGGTGATCGAAAAGCTCACGCCAGCGTTTGACCTTGGTCACGGTGTGAGCAATAAAGCCACCATTAAATAAACGGAGTGTTTTGGATGAAAGCACGCGTACTAAGACAAGAAGCTGCAAAAACTGAGAATAGCTGCAAATTTGAGGTGATCTAATAGCACGTGTTTCATGGTAGGACTTCAAGAGCGCATATACCACTTCAGACGCTCAAACAAAATGTGACGAGAGAGCATTTACACAGGAGGGAAAGCGGTTTGTGCTACACAATTTAAGGCGAAATATCAAAAATATAAGGTGTAATCGACGAAACAAGAAGTTTATTTGCCTGACGCTTCATATTGTGGGTTTTACCCATCAAGAGATCTATCCACAGAATGACGCTATTATCCTGAATGTGAGCTCTGAGTCTCTCATCATATGTTTGCGATAACTGAGCGTGTTGTGCTTGTGCCAGGTCACATGCGGTATGCGTAGACGGACTATTTCGGGTTGTCAGACATTTGCATCTCAACAGAATATGCCTGACCGAATCTAAAAGTGACCCCGTGTATGGGTAGGGTGGTATAAGCGTTTTTGACGGCTTTGCCGATGCATTTCTTAAATCCTATGTACCAAGAGGGAGTTCAAAGGCGTTTGCCTATATTTCCTTAAATAAATTTGACTTGACTTGACACTGGAGACCTCGTCCCAACGGTACTTTAGTACAGCTTCTGAACATAAATAATCTGGCGAGCTCTCAATATTTCATAGTATGCCTTATGCTGTGGCTTAGAAGGCTACTCTCTGCCACCCCATTAGAGGGAGAAGATCAGTTTTTCTAGATATATTTACCGACGTGATGAAACATTGACCAGCAAAATATTTACGCTTTGGTAATTTTTACCATACTCACTAACAAAATTGGCTACACCTCGTTTCCAGCGTTCGATCAAAAAAGCACAACTGTCTTTGCGCGGTTGCGCATGATCTAATGCTAGATCTTATGTTTACTGTCAATAGCCCTGATACCTATCCTGTCAAAACCGAAACAATAGACAATGGGAGGCGAACCAACTAGAAGCAACATGATTATTGACAGACTAATATACAGTTTTGAATTGGGCCAAGTCGGTGCCATCTCTGTTGCAGCACGAAGCACTCCTCAAGTTCCGGTATAGAAGAAACGCTGTCCACAAGGATAGGCAAGACTGAGATGAGTACGGCGCTTGCCCAATTATTCCAGAGAATGCATAATTTGATTTCATAAACTGCAGCCAAACTATCACAGAAGGGGAAAGAATATGAATATGCCCAAATATTGTCATATATCACTCATACGATAGACCACGCACCAAACATTTAGCTGCACTAGCAACTTCAGGGTGGTAAAAAATTGGAGTTCTTATTGGAAAAAGACTAAAATGCCTCTACTTAGTTTTGTTTCTGTGTAGCATAAGTTGGGTCAGGATTGTAACAAAGTCGCTCTACCTTTATCAATCATCAAGCATCTTAAAGGTAAATGACAGCAAGTCATTTTTGACAGGTTGTGTTTTTCGTTGGCAGATAACTAACTTTAAGTGTACAGCTGTTGCAGGATATTTCTGGTTGAGCATTTCAAACTATTGTCATTCTGCAGAACGAAGAAAATAGAAATATGAGTAATGCAGTACTTAGTATAATAAATCTGTCTGTCTGGAAGTTATCACCACGCGCTAAAAGTTGATATTTGCGAGGCCATCAACTGACGGCAAAACTTGTACTTTCCACGGGCCTGAGAGAAAACCAGTATTGACGAAGAATTAGAGCGACACTTATACAAGCCATTTAAAATTGAAAAGAAATCGATGTCCCCTGTGGTAGGCTTAGACGCATGACAAACTTTGACAACCACGGGCTTTTGCTCAACTCCTATCGCTGTGCGATCGAAGCAAGGAGGATGATGGAGGACGGAGTTGGGCAGATGTTGCAGGAGCCTGCTCTCAGTTTAAGCTTATTCAAGACAGAGGCACCAGCGCCACGCCTGCAATGGTCAAAAACTTAAGAGCGGATGGTTTAAGGGATTACATGAATCCCAAATCCATAAGATCTGCCAGATTTTGGGAAATTTCCACTAAAAATTGCAGAAGAAAATTGGGAAGTACATGTTTGCTGTCGATAAACTCTTGTCAAGTCTGCACGTTTTTATCGCAATTAATAGAGCGGCTGTCAGGTTTTGTTGGGTAAAATAGGGGGTCAGAGGTCACATCAGAGTTAGTGAGGATAGGTGGCTGAGACAGGGCTCTGGGCTGCTAGATTAGTGACTTTAAGTCATTATAACTGTGGTGCCATTACGAAGCTCTTCTAGGTTCACAGGACTGGCCTTCGTAGTCTGATGCCAGCCGCTTCTACAGTAGCCACCACATGCTGTCCAAGGATTTTTTAATAGCTTGAAGGCAGCTTTAAGATCACTGGAAATGCCTCTTTGGCATTCACGCGATGGTCTGAGTCTACCAGGTGTGCTAGAATGGAAATGTATATACCCTATATTTGGCGCTTTTCTTATCATGCTGGAATGTGTTCTCACACTCTTTTGGTCAAATATCGACTCCCGAGACCAACATATTCTGCCCCAAAGGAGCAGATAAATTAGCAAATGCACACAGAGGTGGTTTGGACTGGAAGTTTTTCTTTGATCTCCCCGTATAAGAGGGAGCAGTCAAGAAGAGTACATGGGCGTTCGCCGCTGGAAATATGGTTGCTACATCTTGACACAGGCGCCTCCTCAGAAGTTCGCTCGGTCCAACCCCTTGAAATGGAAGCCTGATGAATATTCGTTATTTTTCTCTGCAGTTAACACTGGGGGATTCGGCGACCCTTCAGTCATGTTGATAGCGGTAAATCGACCGGCATACCCATTTTGTAGAAGAGTTCTTCAGCAATCCTTAGCTCCTCTTCAATGCTATCAGTCAAGCAGACCATATTCATCCTTTGTGTCAAACATCGTACCAAATTATGTTTGAAGTTTAACGGTACGACACAAGCAAAGTGTGCTTCTTGACCGGACCACATCTTCTTACGATAAGCCTACGTTGAATGCTCTCGCCATCCCTGTTACTCAATAGTACACCAAGGAATGGGCGTGATCTGGACTGATTTGTTTAGTTAATTACGAATAAAATCTGCAGACCTGACAAGAAATTATCGTGAGCAAATGTATACTTGTCAGTTTATCTTCGGAAATTTATGCTTAAAATTTCTTCATATCTAGCATATCTCATGGATTTGGGATGGAAATCATCTTTTAGATGGACCGCCGTTTAGTTTTTGACCATCGTAGGCGAACAAACTCCCTGTGACTGCCATTCAATTGGCATGGCGCTGGTGCCTACATCTTGAATTAGTTTAAAGTTAGCGCAGACTTTTGCAGCATCATCCCTTCTCCATCCTGCATTACTCTTCCTGCTTCGGTCGCACGGAAGGTTAGAGTGATTTAAGCAGGTGCCCCTGGTGCTCAAATTCTGTTATCCATCAAAGCCTGCCACACACGACCTTGTTCCTTTTATCTTCATATGGCTTATGCAAATGTCTCTCCGATTCTTCGTCCATACTTATTTCCTATACGCCATAATAAGAGCGTACGAGTGCCGCAAACCTCTCAGGCCTGTGGAAAGTACGAGTTTCGCCGTCAGTTGACAACCTTGCAAATCGCAATTTTTAGGGCATCGTAATAAATTCCAGACTGGCAGATTTATTGTGCTTAATAGCGGGCTGATTTTCTCCTGCGATACATGTACTGGGCCAACTCGGAGGGCAACGCTCAACTTCTGGTGGCTGCTAGCATATGTGCACCTGTGGGTCGACTATTATCTGTTCTGGTCAATGATATTTGTGATGCTGATATGCGTATGAGCTTGCTAGATGCGCTGTGATGACTTCTGCGCTCTTGCGGGTCGGTTGTCGGTTATCACGGCTGAAGATTCACGCTTGTTAGGCTGCCAACTCCCTCCAACCCATTCTTCACTAATTCTGTTTAGAGTATACTATTCCTTGTCTATGGCCTCTCACTTCCTCGCTAACCCATACAGTGCCCGCCTTGAAGGTCACGAAAACAAGGCTCTCCTCTATTGACTTGAACCACTGCGATATACCTACTCCACTCTCTTGTCCCTCCCCCATGCAGCAGTCATTTACCCGGGCCCATCAGCTAACACATACTGAAATTAGGCGTACTGGCGTGCATGACTCGAAGAACTGAGTCAAAGGCATGTC
Organism: Ligula intestinalis; assembly: GCA_036362985.1. Taxonomy (NCBI): domain Eukaryota; kingdom Metazoa; phylum Platyhelminthes; class Cestoda; order Diphyllobothriidea; family Diphyllobothriidae; genus Ligula; species Ligula intestinalis. The sequence continues at coordinate 40,155,879 of JAYGXS010000002.1, forward strand.
ATGAGTGCAGGGAAATAGTCACAGACTCGGTTCAAACCGACAATCTCATTTCGAGGACCCGTCTGATCCTAGTCTTGGTCTACTTTATCCATAGCTCATCGCATTTGCTCGCACAGTGGGTGGCGTGGAGCATGGTACATATATTTGTAACGCTCACGCTGTATACCAAAGTTAATATATGCAGCACAGCAACATGACAACATAGTGATGATTACTATTGTTTTTTATTGTTCAGAGAGAAAAAACCTCCATTCATCGTGACGCTATCGTTTGCGCATTGTTTAACTGGTATATATTAGTTTACTCAGAGGTTGTTCATTAAATGAACTTCTCCTCTATGTTAGTCCTAATGATGACCCCAGTATAAGTATTTTCTGATAAAAGCAAAAAAGGTTAGTTCCAGCAAACATTTTAGAAAGAGAACTTGCTATTGCTGTAACTATAAATTTATTGGCCTGATGCTAGGCATTCGTGTTCCAATCCATCAGCAAAAAAAATCGCAGGTAAGGGTGACAGATGCGTACAGAACTTAGTATTATACGCACGAGCAAATGCGTAATACAATTATTAAGTCCAGTGATTACCTCTGGGGGTCGCAATTGATGAGTTGCTGGTTGGGTAGTCCGCGTTTGAATCATTAACAGTCACGAGTTCATCATCAGTGTTGGCTGTTTGCGTGATTATTACGCGGGTTACAATACTGTTATCGGCAATCTTTCTGAAATTTAGCACGATTTTCCCTGCATTTCAAGTTTGCGCTTCTTATTAATTTTATGTGGGCGGAGGATAAGCCCATAACCGAACTAGGGCATGACCTCGCTTTATATGTCAAGATTATTCTAAGACTTGGGTCTTAGTGGGTTGTCTGGGTTCAAGTGAATATATCGCTAGGTCCTCCGACGACAGGACCTGGCCTTTTTAACCTGACGTCATAGGGCACCAGCTAACCAGTGGCAAGGATTAATGTGCAGATACACAACAAGCAAATGTCCAAGTCTGAGACAGCTATATCGGTTTTTTACATGAGGTTTAATTCGGAATTTACCGTTGAGACTTCATTTTTGCAAGCCAAATGCGACTTGCGACCGTTGGTTTTTCAGTTTTCCGACATTTTAAACGATAAAACGGAATATATTTATGTGCTTTTTAAGCCATAATTGGGAGCTTAGGCATATACTAACTTTAAGTTTCAGTATATTCGCTCAAGGAAACGACTTTATCGACCTTAGTTTTATGGCCACTGGAAGAAAACGGTCTGTTTTGTCAGGGGTAGTGTTGAAAAGTGTACAAGAAGGCTGGATGCGACTGCACACGCTGACTGAAAACAAGAATTCAATTGCTGTTGACACTCCAGCTTGTGACACGTTGATGCTCGTGGGATATGTTTAGATTACGTGAGTGGCGGTCGTCCTCGTAAAACAGCCGTAGTGCGTTAGTCACTCATCACAATGCGAGTCCTCGATCTAACAGACGATTGGCTCAAGCGTCCACAGATATCTGTTTGGCGCCTGTATGCGTACTTTTTTTCTTAGTAAACACGAAAGCATGCAAGTGGTAATCGGTGGAATGACGTCCGCTCTGCCACAATGATTGTAGGTCAGGTTTGGAGGCAGTCTGGGCATATCTTTTTCATTTAAAGTGTGTATATTTCCTTTCTTTTATCTGCACAGATTTGTGGCACACCCTTGTATTTATTGGAACATTTTAAAATACTTTTATATCACAACTTACACGTACATAAAAAGGAGATCAGAGGTAAATGCCTACATTTCCCTCAAACTATAATGAAATTAAGTGAAATAATTGTACACAGTTCAGGCAATTAAACGTCAAACAGTAAATTTTGTACATCAACAGGTGTTCGAGTATAGTTTGCAGAAGGATGTTTCGGGTTTCAAAAGTAGGACAGATGTGCTATTTGTACCTGTTGCCATTTAAAAGTTGGACCTAACTGCCACAACACGACCCCTTACCAAAAAGGCTACAGAAAGTTCTGCTGCGACAAGTGCTGACAGTTGCCCAGAGCATACATTTTGAAAAACAAATCAGTATGTCTCCTGATCGGTTTAGAGCTGTCTGCAAACGTTTTGTGACTAAAACAGCTATGAAGTAGCTGGTGGAAATTTAAGTTAGATCAGACTGTCAACACGATAACCAGGAAGACCGCTATCTTACATTATTACTTATTTTTATGCTTATGGAATCAAGCATTTTAGCTGTTTGACCGTCGGATACGATGAGGTTCCAATTTGTTTCTATGCACTAGGGGAGGTAACCATGATGCAGTGGCTAGACTGGTAAACGTCAGTGTTATCCTTAGTAGCAGAACAAACGCTGGCCTATTTCTGCCTATGCAACAGGCATGTGTGCAAAACAATCTACATGACTCATATTTAGCTCAATCAAATACCGCATTGATGACAATATTTAGTAACGTGGTTCGAAACGCGATTTTCGGCCCCGGTGCTTGCGTCTTCCCGCCTATTGGCCACCTTCCAAATATCCACGCTTATTGCGTTCTAGAAGTTACAAATCGCTTCAAGTTTAGTGTAGCAGGCAAATGTCACACAGAAACGACCAAAGAATTCATACTCTCATCTATTACACCAATTCGTGGACAGATCCATTTAACATAAAATTGGACGCGGAGGTAGTGGACAGATGTGTGTCAATGACTTAAACCTGGCGCAACAGCGTTAGCTCAATTGAAAGGTTTAAGTAAAACAAAGAAAAAATCGATTGTCCTTAGCTGTTAGGATTCATCTCTGCAATGCATGCAATTAGCTTGTAATACATTCCATGATATCCACGCGACAATGTGGCAATTGTTAACAAACGTTCATTAGAAAAAATCGTCATTTGCTCGGTGCCAAGTAAAATACAGGACTATGTTCATACAGCCCTAACTTTCAAGTAGCATTGTCTAGCTTAAGATGGTGGTGGCTGTAGCATCCATGCCATTTTCATGAAAGAAACCTTGTTCATGACCTTAAAGTCCTCCAGTATTCCAGTCAGATTGTTAGGCAGTTCAGTCTGTTTTACGTGATAACTCATACATTGAGAGTTAAGGTTTTGTTTGAACACCTGGCATGGGAAGTTCTGACCGTAAAAAAAAGTCTGAAGCATTTTGCCGCATAGCGATTACAGCTAGCACGCCATGATGTACCATTCGTCAAAACATTTTCCCGTATGGGGCTGGACTTCACAGTGAGATGGCAAAATTTCAAAAACCGACTTCCATGAATGCCATTAATACGTCATAGTAATACAGTTTTTGCATCAACGTGTAAGCTATCGTGTGGTACGTAAACAAGTTTAAATACATCGCAGCACAGGAGCCGACATGAAAAACGATGACGCATATTACCTACGTCCCTTGCGAATGAAAAGTTATGCAAACTCAGTTGTCGGGATGGGTAGGCGAGGAAGGTAAAATCCGGTGTCTGCGTTGCCACTCTTCAAATGAAAAGTTTTCAGGCATAGTAAAGGAATAACAGCAATGCAAGCGAAGATGCAAAACTTGAGATACACAGTATTATATAGCATAAAGAAGAAGACGCGATCCGTTGAACAAGAATTTTATTCACCTTACGTTTCGGATTTAGATTTGAACCCAGCCTCAGAGACTTAAGGCACCGCGATTTGTAGCATTTATTACATGCATTCCAATGCTTTCGTAAACCTATGAAAATTAAAAACTCTCTTGTTCTTCACAACAGAGGCCAATCATTCCTGTTGGTAGATATCCGGTAGAATTTTGTGTAAATGGTAAGTTGGCCGCCCATCTTAGCACTTAGCCACTAGTCCTGTGGTTACTTTTAGTTTTATTATATTTCGTTTAATTTGTTATTAAGTTCCTCAGTCTTATTTAAGTTTTAGTTAAATTTAGTTGTTCACTTACCGCCAACATTAGATAAGTTTTCTGAAATAACTACTATAAACTAAACTTAACTAAGTAAAAGAAGTTAAACTAAACAAAAATAACTTTACTGAAAGCCAAACTAAACTAATAAATCAAATATTACACTAAAAATAAACTTAACTAATACCATGGGTCCTGTAATGCAGAAGTCTGGGGCTAGGGGTATATAAGGTGGGTGATTAATTAAACGTTTACCGAATTTAAATGCACATATAAACTACATGCAGTTCCTGTGCATAACTATAGTTTCAAGCATGAATGCGAAAAGAGTTCTTTGTCCTGCAATTGTGTGCACTTTTTCTCAAAATACTTTCAACATTGCGTATAAATAACCGGGTAAATAGCAAAACGCGCGTCTTGTGCAGTTGCAGGCGTGTTAAATTTGGGATAAAATAGTGGCGAATGTGAGTACTGGCAAGGTCCATGAGAAGAAACCTAAACAACAAACCTCAGCGGCTGACTCAAGCGCTGAAGAAAAAAAATAAATAAAAAGCAAAAGTTGTGGAGAAAAGATAGAGCAGATGGAAATCCGGAATCCCTTAAAGCATACAAAACGCAGAGGAACCTCGTGAAGCGACTTATCTTCAAGGCGCGCCAAGACTTTGAAAAATATTTACTAAACCGGGCACTTACAAATCCGAAGTTATTTTATGGCTCCTTAAGAAAGGCAACACGAAACCGGGACCCAGTTCCCCTTTTGAAGGCAAGCGACGAAATAGAAATGAGTAAGGATTGAGCAAAAGCTGAGCATCTTTCACAATATTTCAACACGAATATTACGACTAAAATCGGATTCAGCCCCCCAAACTATGGCTTAGATGATGGTCCAAAGATTGAAAATGTTGCCTTCACCGCAAAAACTGCTCTTCAGGAGTTGTTGGCACTAACTGACTCGAAATCATCTGGTCCCGTTGATATCCCGCCTAAATTACTGAAAGAGCTTGCTGAGGAGCTAGCCAAACCACTTTTATTGCTTTTCAGTACCTCGTTTAAAGCAGGTTGTTTACCCGCCGATTGGAAATCTGCACGGATCACACCGTTGCATAAAGGCGGCAGAAAGGTTTCCGCAAACAGTGATAGACCAATCAGCTTCACTTCGACCTGTTGCAACATTATGGAAAAAGTAGTAAGTTGAGAGCTAATGCGTTTCGTAGAGCAGCATAACCTTCAATCAGATGCGCAGCATAAATCCCGCAGAAGCAGGTCCTGCGTGACGATCTTGCTCGATTGTTTGGCACGCGTGACTCAGGCAGTTGATGGAGGAAATCTGCTTCATGTAATTAACGTTGACTTAAAGAAGGCTTTTGATAGCGTCCCATATCAACCACTTCTGCACAAACTCAGCCAAATATGTGTTCGAGGAAATCTGCTGAAGTGGATTCGAAACATCATACTTGAACACTCCCAAACTGCCCATATTGGGGACCAGCAGTCGGCAGACGTTGCAGTCGAGAGCGGTGTCCTTCAAGGCTCTGTCCTTGGTCCTATACTGTTCATTATATACTTCAATGACTCCGTCCGCAAACTGGGATGCGATGCGGCTATGTTTGCCGATGACATTAAGATTTGGAATGTCATCAGAAATTCAGCTGACGAAGAACGTTTGCAGATAAACCTTACCCATCTTCAAGCTTGGTCTAAAGACTGTCCTTTGCCGTTTAAGGAGAATAAATTCAGTATCCAACGAGTTGGCCGACCCAGCTCTCAGTATCTCATGGAAAAGTCTAAATGGCATCCAATTGCAAGAAGTGGACACGCAGAAAGAGTTGGGAGCATGGATCTTTACGTCTCTCAAGCCCTCGCCGCACTGCGCAAAAGTAGCCAAGTCTGCGATGTCCGTCCTGCATCTTTTCAAGAGGGCTTTCTGTGCCTTCGATAACGACTGCTTTGCTAAAGTCTTTGGAACATTTGCGCGGCTAAAGTTGAAGTTCGCTATCCAGGCATTGGAACCCTGGACCGCAAAAAATATAAATTACCTCGAGAAGGTCCAAAGGCGCGCGACCAAACTGATTACCGGTCAGGGCTTTTTACCCTACAAAAGACGTTTAGCTAATCTCAATCTATTTTCGTTAAGTTACAGACAGCTACGTGGCGACCTGATACAAACATTTCGTATAATGCGTGAGCAGAACTGTTGTCTTCTACCTAGCGACTTCTTCGAGTTAGCAACAACGACTAACTTAATAGGGCCACTCTTCAAACTACGCATAACAGGGGCCAGATTAGACACACGCAAGTTCTCCTGTGTTTATAGATTAGTTGAAGCTTGGAATGCTCTCCCCGAGGATATTTTTATGTCCCCATCTGTGGACGCATTCAAGAGAAAGCTAGACGTGCATAGCCAAAACGTCCTCTGCATTTAGCATTGGTGAAAATTAAATAATAACGAAGAATAACTTAAGTCGTATCCACAGAATCTTGTTGTCCTAGGCTGCACAGCTCTGTAAAGCTCTTCCTTAATGACATTATAAAAACATACTATCTGCTACTTCTCAATAACATGTTTGTTTAGAAAACTATCGACTTCCACTTTTTCCGTTAATTAGTCGGCAGACTCGGTAACCAGCAAGGATGCACGATGGGTGCGTCTTCGACACTCGGTTACATTCTCATGACCTCCGCAATCTTTTTATCGTGGGACCCTTGGGATAGTGATAAAAACCACGATTGGCTCCTCCTGATATGCTTCAAATACTCTATGCACAGGTGGTCCGATTCAAATATACTCTGCAGACCCCTCCACCCCCACAGGCGAAATTTTTTCTCCTTAAATCTCTCAAATGGCATTCAAACCCCTAGATTTCTTAACAATACCTAAGGAATTTTTTTCCCTGTCGGCCCTCCCATACCCCATTCAAATTACTGGCAACGTTACTGTTCTAAAATGTTCTGCTGATTAAATGCATTGAAAAACTGTCCTGTACCAATAGAAAGTTCAAAGGTATTTACCTATATTTCCTTTCATAAAACCTGACCTGACCTGATCTCCTGGGTTCCAGTGGCCATAACCTCCACAGAAGTTTTGAACCACAATCATGACCAATAGGTTCTATGCCAGTGAATCGGGATAGGTGCTATGGAAGTGCAGAGACGTTTGACACAAATTGGCGTATCCGCTGAGGTATGTGACAGATGGCTAAAACGAATACACTTTTATTTATCCTCTTTTGGGAAAAAACACTTAAGACTTGACATAACATGCAGATGAATATCCGTAAACACGTAAGGTGATGTTATGATGAGGCTGTATTGCCTAATGATTCAAGTGGCTGCCGTTTGCATAGTCAGTAAAAGAGTTGCTAACGTCAAAATGGTTGAATTCGTGTGCATTTTTGCCATGAACTGGCCACGACGTGATTCGACCGTCTCCTCAAACTTCAGAAAATTGTAACATACCAACTACCATACACGACTGCTCAGTCATTTCATTTTTTTAATTAAGACTTTTGTCTTCCTCTAAATAATCGCGATATTTGGAAGGAAGGGAAGAACAAAGATCAAAAAGAGAAATGGAAAAGCCCAATCTATATGGCTTTTTCTATGAGCTGTCGAATACATCCGATGAAAAGAAGTAAATAAACGAGACAAAATGGTTATGCTTTTACACATGAATTAGCAATTGCTTTCGCAATTGAGATAATGGTTGTCCAGGGCTCAGCACAGAGATGGAATTGTGAATACTGCTAATTTTCTCTTCATCGGTGTTCCCGAACTACAGGGTGTCCACGAAGTCTGGGAACAAAGGGGCTAAATACATACCTTTAGAAAAAACCTTTTTTTTTTGAATTATAATGTTAAGAAATATTTTCAATATGATTTTTCATTCTTTGCAATGCATAACTCGATGCGCCTTGCTAAATTCTGGTGAACTCGATTGAATAGGTGTACATCGCCGTCGATTTCAGCACACTGACTGATAATGCGTTCTCTCAAGTGGCGTAGATTTGCAATCTTCATTGAGTAAACGTGTGCTTTCTCTTTTTGACGCCTTGTCAAGCCACGGTGTGGGCCTTCGCACTGCAGCTGCGCTGAGAGCCTAAGCGTTGTTGATTAATCATAGGACTCTGTCGTCCCAACAAAAATAACATTAATCAATAAAATATTAAAATTCCTATGAAGTCAGACTTTGCGGACACCTTGCATATATTCCCAGGCCAGACAATTAGTTCTGTAGCTGCGAACCCAAAGACAAGAATCGCCTTGGAGCTGAGGGCAATCCCAAGAGGTTTTACTGTCGAACAGATGGTACATCCATACGTCGGCTGATTTCCAGCACTCGTCCGGTTTGTCTCACATGAGTGAATCGGAAACCAAAATAAACAAATAAACCAGACTAGAGATCATTGTCAACCGAGTTAAATTAATTACCTTATGATGCAGCTAAACGCGTTGAGTTCAAGCCAAAGTACACTTACGGCAAGAAAGCTCATAGGGATAAATTCAACCATCTGGGCAATTGTTTTCGCAAACAGCCTATTTTGCTATGCAGTAGGTGATGGAGCTCGTGAAACAGTAACAAATATCTGAACTATTATTTATACAGGGTTGTACTTTAGATAATTATTTAGCATAATCCCAAAATATATTAGTCACGCAAGCGTGCCATCTTTTGAATGTTCATCCTATTGGATATTTACATATATAAAAATCCTTAAAATAACTGTATAAACAGCTTAAACTTTTGCAATAAGTCGAGATACACTTATAAATTTGTGTGCACCGAAGAGGGAGAAAAAAGTGAGGGCAATTTCATGGAATAAAGTATATTTGACTGACTTTGAAAAAACACACTTGCCGTCATCTTTAGAATATGGTGCTTTCTCTTCCATAGTCCATGCGTGCATGCTGTGAGCCATGTGTTATGTGGGTACTCACTGCACGTGCGTTCGTATGCCTAGTGGCCGCTGGTTGGCTCCCATATAACATGGGGTTCACGGCAAGGCAGATTTATTAAAAGCCCACGGAAGAGAAAGCATATTACTCTGATGATGGAGGCGGGTGTGCTTTGAAAAGCCAGTCAAAATAATTTTTAGTCCATATAATTGCCCCACCCTTATTCTTCTTCACCTTCGGGAGATGATGAACAGGATTTGATGTCTGGATCTCGAATTTTGGCGTATATTACTTATTAACTAAAATATGTGTTTCCCACACGTACAAATATAAAGTCGTTTCTATGTGATCACTTTGCGGTGCTTTGGTATCAAGATTTTGCTCTCTAAATACTGCTAACGTTTTACTGAAATGCAATTGTAGATTACTCTGGGCTGTTAAGACAACAATTCACAGGCTTGTTGAATTTCACCATGAATGTCGAACACGATGCATTTAGGATACGCAGTAAAAAAATATGATGATACGTAACATGAAATTTAATAATCGTAAAGCATTTCGAAATCGAAAAATTCAAGTTCTTCGTGTAAAGATGGGAATACACAATTTCGAACACAATTTGTAAAAGAAAGGCTTTTAGCATTTTTTAACCAATATCTTACACTAACTAGCCTTATATTCATACAATGTTCTGGTGAAAAGCAAAGGTCACCATATTGCATCGTTTGAAGGCTCTGACTTCTCAATTTATTCTTTCCTTCAATTACTTTTAAGCTGAAAAGGAAGGCTATCAATATTACTGAATTCTGTCGTCGGATTTGATGCCATTATTGGTAAAAATATCCCGGCATGAACTTCTAAGTAGGCTAGGTTCAAGTTCCTGGGGAAAGCCGATATAACAACATTCCTGTCTCCGGCTAAACGTTTCTTTCAAGTACACTGGGTTTTCTCCAAGCATATGCTTTGTTCTTCTATCGACTTAAACCATATAATTGGAGGTAGGGCACTCAGTTTTTTTAAAGGTCTGCAGGGCGTTCCTCCAGAGCGCAAAAAGGACCCTGCTCTTGATCCAATTAGGTCAAAGCGCAGGTTTCCATTGGCGAACGAAAGTCTTGTTGAAAGCTTCTCAAACAATCAATATTGCCCAGTTCGAAGGAGAGAAGACAACACAGCAGTTTGGAAATGTTAATACTGTGTTCGGGTCTATAGCAAGCTTTATGATAAAAACCAACACCAACCAAAATAGTGATTGCGTTTCCCTCACTTTCGATCGAACATAAATCTTAAAACATAAGCCTAACTTGAAGTCAAAGTGCTTGCTACAAGGAACTAAACACACTACCAGCGGAAGGGGTTCATAATCCTGCATTTGACAGAAGGCTTTTCTTAATCCAACCAGATCAGTTTGCAAAGCGTCAACGCACGCTAAGCAGCACGTACTTCGCAGTTGCTCCCATTTTCATCAGGCTCAAGGTTTTTTAGCTGCGAGCTGCTTGGGAAGTACGTACGTCTTAGTGAAACACTGAACTCATAGAGTATTATCAGAGCCCGCACTCACGTTTTTTACCAGGGATTAAACAGAAGTCAGTGGTGTTTTACTCACTGGTCTATTTAAACCAAAGCACTAAACTTAACAATCATAACTCAAAACTCATTTAACGACAATCGCGTTTAGGCAAATAAATAGTGTGTATTTTATTTATTTGTCTATACTATTCCAAAAAGGTACCTTTCGCTTGCATAATGCGTTTCTTTTTTGCAACACATTTTCCAAAGTTCTCTACAAATCGACGTTATCTGTGCTTTGAGCAAATTTCTGGGCTCTAAACTGAACTAAACTATTTTTTCATGTCCACTTGTTTTTCTATGAATAAAAACCAGTCGTTAGTTGAGAGCTAAGCCAAACAAAATTGACCGTAATTGAACTTCATTCCACGTAAATCAGATTAAATAGAACGGGTAAAAGCAGGTTGATGTTCAAGAAATCAATTTCAAAAAAGTCAGCCCTTTAGGCTTGTGTGATTTAGCGCTCCAATAATCAGTCATTCGACATACGGGAAAAAGTTTCTTTGAACGTATGGATATTTTTCGGACTTCGACAGAAGAAAACATGAAAAAGTGTATTGCCAATTGGCTTTTTTTAATTTTAAACATATACTAAGATAATAGTTATGGTCTGGTTGCAAAAATTATGCAAGATATAAAGGAAAGGGAAAATGTTTGATGTTTACCTCATATTTTTGTATTTGCGCAGTCACTCTGTTGTTCAGCTTCTATTGCACAGTGGAACCTAAACGAACGAAAAAGTAGAACAATGGCTCTAATAGAAATAAGAATACGTCCTTTTTTGAATATGGTTTATTATTTCAATTTTAAATAAAGACTGAAAGTCGACCAAACTATCCTATTGTTTTTCTTGTTTTTGCCCTGGAGATAAAACATGTCGACATCCCTAAGCCAAAAACTTTCGTGAAGACGCAAAATATTAGGGAAGGTCTTTCAGTTGATCCAGAGTACATTTATCATTGGCTCTTGTCCTAGAGGTTGATTGTTTTCGACTGTGCGGTTTAACGGTTTGTTGGGTTTAGAAATAGGACCCAAACGACCACCTTTATGAGAAGCATTTCAAGATTGTTACCGAGTTGGCCAATTTTTCGACATTGTATCGTACTTCTAAGGGTTTGATAAACATCTAGCACAAATCAAATCCTTGTGGGTATTTGATGAAAAATACTGAAAAGCACAGTGTATCCAAAGAATTTTAAAGGACGATCTGAAACTCAGCGGACTTTTTCATCTCCAAAATCATACTCGAAAATTTGAAAAATTAATGTCCTATTGCTGCGGGCAAACGTGGATGTATGTAATTCTATTAAATAAATATATTCGGATTTTGGTAGTATTGAACCGCTTATTATGATAGAACTTTGTAAGAACTTATACTACCTCGATGTTAAATTTGACAACATTTACTGCAATAATCTTTTGCCTTAATCAACCCAAGTTTTGAAAATGCTTACTGCAAAATTATGATATATTCTCGTGAATTGTTCCACTGCGTACACCCAAACTCAAGGTTCCTACCCATCTTCTATACTCCTATTTATATTCAGAAATGGAGGCAATTTAATAGCAACCTATATTAAGGGACCGTTTCAAAATGTTAATCTATTCGTTTTGTATACTTGCATATTTTGTGCATGGGGCAGCATTATGCACTTTTAAAACTTAAGTTGGCTCACTAACAATGATTTTATAATTTTCATAAATAACTTAATGATTATTAGCAAATTATAAAAACTTTTAAGGTTTCTTATATGTTTTCACTTCGCGTTAAGTGTTCTTCTATAAATTCGAAGTTAACTTGATTTAAATTTTTCCTGCTTGCAAGTTTGTAGAGATTTTTCGTAAATTTTGGCGGATTTCATAATTTAGCGCACATACTTTATTCTTTCCTGCTGGCCGACATGGTCAAATAAAATTTTGTGCGTGGTTAATTTAATTGAAAACATAACCGGCGCTTAAATTTAAAATCTGTCCCTAGGGCTCCTCAAAAAAACACGTTTATCATTCTTCCAACAAAGGCTAAATTCTGATATTGAAGACACAGGACAACAATGTCCGTTATCAGTCCAGAATCTTCACAGGCGCTATCAGCAACTTCTGGAGGAATCCACTACTTTGTCCGCCACAAGAGATCTTTCTGTTTAGATATTGCTATAAAAATGAAACAGAGATATCCGGCTGCCGGTAAGAATGCTTTTGTTTGGCCACCGCTCTGATGTCCTTCTGAAAGATTCGGCAGATCAGAGGAAAGCAAATATGCCTATAGACTATCGTTCTTTCTGAGATTAAATCTCCGTCAATTAATAATTTTGAATTAAAACTCCACAGTTTTGGTAGAATTCCTCCAGAGGTCTTCAGTTGCTATCATGACCGATTTCTATCCTCATAGAACACGAAGTGTGCGGACTATTGAAGTTGTCCTTTTTCAACTTAGGCTTCTTTCCCTTCAGTTTGCAAACCAGCGTTAAGTAGTTTCTTGGACACATCGGCTATTAGACGACATATGCAAGCGAAAATACGTTTCTTTCTTGATCTTCTTCCTTTTAACCACACAGAAAAGGAGACGTTCTGGCGCCACATTACGCCGGCAATAAGTATCAAAAGAGCCTACAATGACTCAAAAATATAGGGAGATCTTCTCGTAACCAGCTTCCTCTTCTAAGAGTAGAATTGTAAGCAAATCAATATTGCAAAACTGGGCTCAGATTTTTCCGTCTGCTCGCATACCTCGTACTTAAACAGATGGAATGTTTTTTGTACGATATATCAAGTGTTTTGTAGTTTATAGGTCCAATCTAGTTTTATGGTCGTCAAGTATGACAACTACTAGGCTCATTTTATTCCAGTTTCCTGTTTGCAAATCAAGTTAATACTGATGGTTAAATGTCTCTCAAATATTTACTATTCCTTCCTTGTGCGAATTTTGAAGTAAAAGCAACGTTCAGGAACGCTCATTTTCTAAAGGTAACCAATTTTTGCCACTTAGTGGATGCTATTGCGTGGTATATCCCAGTACAAGAGCAGACGAGAAAACTGAAGACTTATCCACTATGCGTCTGGCGAACGAACAGCTACGCAAGCCTATTTGTCGGGAGATGCACACGAGAGAAGGACAGAGCGATGTCTGCGTTGCCATCTTTCATATGAAAAGGGTTCAGGGATGGCATAAGAATCATGAATATGCAGGCAAATTGCGCAAATCGATACACAATTTCACATACGTATTGGAGAAGAAGGAGATGCGATCACCAGAACAGGAAATTTATTCGATTGACGCCTTGGACTCCTGTCTGCGCCCTACCTCAGACGCATTAATAACGGGTACTTCACGCATAGGGAGTTGTGGTATTTTTTAGATGGATTCCAGTGTTACCGCTGACCTTTGAAAATTAACGGCTCTCTTCTCATCGAAACATAGGGCAAGCAACCTGGAAGAATGGCAGGATCCGTCATTGTCGTGGGTATACCTAAGCATTTTCGATGCATCCTATATATAATTTCAATCTCTGTGCATATGGTACCCTAATCGAAAGCTCTCCTTTACTATGGGTTTACGTATGAACCCGAAAATGGGAAAGAAAACAGTTACTTCTCCTGCAATCGCATCTACTGGTTCCCAATAATCCCACTAACAGCGTATATTGAGTCTCAGACAAACAGCAAAGCGTTTTTCCTTTGCAATTGTTAAAGTTTGCATAAAAATTCAATAAAAGTGAAGACCGAGAAGGCTCATAAGAAAAAAACCCTGTCTTTACGAGCGATCGTTACTTGGAACATGGTTTCCTAACCAAGACCATAGTGGCAGGTTTTATGCCAGTGAATGTGGACGGGTTGTAGAGAAGTGAACCATGGATTGACGTTAACTGGTGTGCCCAATGGGTCGAGGACCGACGAATGCGATAAGTTGGCTCGCTTTGGTATGAACAGAGACGATGAGACTAAGGCCCGCGTATGCTTATCTTAGAGATGGTGAATTCAACATCGCAAACTTGTGAGAGTTGCTTTGCATAATTGATAGTCCTCGGGGAACTGGCTTGAGATCAAAATAGCGTTGACAACGAAGCCCAGACATTACATGCATAAAGAAGCTTAGTGGGCATGAAGACGAAAATTGAATCCGGGTTCGTGAAAATACTTATGAGAGAAATCAGCGGACACGGCGTTATATCAAAAAACTAATCAGCTCATTAATTGTCCTGTTCAGACGTTGATATGTCATTAATTTTCTGTCGTCTCTTAACGTGGACATTTTGCTATATCCTGGATAAAATTATTTTTAAAAGATGCTGGAAGAATGTAATCACACTTTGCTGCCAATTATCGAAAAAACCGTAATATTATAGTTAGCGTGGAGCATGGAAAAATACTAACATTTCAAAAGGGCTAGAGTAAGAAAGGATTATGAATTTATTGTTCCAGCTTTGAGGACATAAAAAGGAAAATATTCTCTATGATGGAGACTTCAGTACGAGAAACAACCCCCTGACACACAACCTATGAGCCCCCCTAAACACAATGCATAGTATTGGCCGATCATTAAGGCTGATCATATGTGTCGGGGAAGCAAATGGATGCCCTGCACAATGCCATTTCGGACGGGCCTTTTCACTATCTTCTTGCTGCGCAGAAATGATGTCACGATCTGTGGGGTTGTATTGGTAAACGAATATAAGTCATCAACGTACGCGAAAAGTCTAATAATTTGATATATTTTAGAAAGAAAAGAAGGGTGGCTGAAACATTTTGCCTTGAATAGTTTCACTGCTTATCTATGTGGATGCTTACAACCGATATATTAAGTTTAGTCCTTCGCAAAAGAGTTAAGATAACAAGTTGTGACATTTGCAAACTTTATCTTTTTCCGGATCAAGCAATAGTAGTGTTCACCCGGGTGCACCCGAACAACTTTTTGAGGTGAAAGCCCTGCCTGAAAAACACGAAATAAATGTCAGTATTGAACTTCAGGGAATTCAAGCTGGGATGCACTTAGCAGGTTAAATGTCAAGCAGTCGTGCTGTATCTGACCTCTTCAAAACTATTGAAGATGCCTATTGTCCAAAAAAATTTAAAAAATTAAGAATAACCGTGAGGGATGAGATGGGAAGCAGCATGTGCTTCCAGCCAAAACTTAGCTCTGATTCACTTTATCATGGCGACCTTCTCTTGTTACTTTCTTATTTTTCGAAGACAGTCTTGGACGAGCTCAGGAATCTTCTAAGGAATAAGACGGACATATATGGAGAGGGACACACAACGGTTATATCAAGCTGCTGCCTTTCCGAAGAGAAACAGCGAGTCTTAACTTCTCACCACCAGCACACTCTTCGCCTTGCTCTGTTTGTCGGATTTTCGTTAAAAACCGGGGGTTGGGCAGTGTGTGCTCATTTTTAAAATAAGAAAAGTCTGTCTTAGGAATTTTGCGATACCACTTGGGGATCTGAAAGTGCCAAAATAAGACAAAAAATTGATTCATTGCGTGCGCTTTTGAAAATTATCTGAAGAGATACTTTTGCAGCCGAATTTTGATTGCACCGTCACGCAACAGACCACAACCGACACGCATTCTCGTGATGATTAGGTCGTTCAGCCAGATTAACCAAAAACGACGTCAGCCTAATCAATTGAGCCACAGCTACTTATTTTGTATATAATTACTTTTCCGCTGATGTAGAGCCGAAGAGTCGAAGAAAATGGGATTTTAGGAGATAGGAACTACAAAATGAGACCCAAACTGAAGAAAAATGGTTGGAACGTCGTTGTGGGATCTTGGCTAAACATTGACTCACCTATAGAAGCGAATATGCGTGCCCTAGGTTCTTGTTGTAAAGAAGACGAAAACGCGATCTCTGGAACGATAGTTTTATTCTGAGCTTTCGGCTCCACACGAGCAGCCTTCGTTAGAGTAAATGAGAGAAGCAAGCGTCAGCTAGGCATAAATGGGGCTGGTAGGGGAGGGGGTGGTGGTGGCAATTATTGATTGGTCAAGTCCATTCTCACGTTATCTCATCGTGTCTTTGATGCGCGTCCCTGGAGTTACGGCATGTGACCTTGTGGTAGTGGCCTGCATGCATATAGAAGAACTGGGCCCTGGTTTCTGTTCACGGGCACGGATGGCAAAATAACAGGCCAGTATATCTACATGCCTGTTTATGGAGTTAGGATCTGACATTCAGGCCTCCAGCAGTTCGAGTCCAGTCCTATTACTTACCCGTGCCATTATCCGTGTGTTCGAGAAGCCGAATTCATGGCCCTGCTTCAGAGTGTGGGAAGCGATCTGGGACCTTTCCGCACTGCCCGTTCGTGCTCCGCTATTGGTGAGCTAAGTCGTCGCCCGGTCTGCCCGGTATAATGGCAAGAACAGTCGCAACTTGGCATCTGATAAATGATGCCAGACTGCTCACCTAAATCCGGCGGGTCTTTGATTTGCATGACTCGTGCACGCAAGGTAGCTGTCGGGCGATGAGCAATACACAAGCCGAGCTCTGCAGCGATACGCTCGGTTGCTTCTCACATGTTTTTAATGTACGGTAGAGGGTGCCAGAGCGTTGGTGGTCCCCGTTCCTTTGTTCCCCGTAGGCGCGTTCGGAGGCATCGGCGGATGAAGCTGTTGGGATATACATTGATGGCAAGTTAGTCCCGAAGATGTTGTAATTCTCGCGCTCGTCCTCTCGGTTCACTGCAGTGTGTCTTTTCACTCTGATGATGGCTTATCGTGTGGAGCCGAACGCTCAGAATAAAATTATCGTTTCAGAGATCGCGTCTTTGTCTTGTTTACTGACTCACCTGTTCTCAATAAACCAGTTCAACATTTGCTGCAAAGGTTTTGATCACCGGGAACGAAATCGCGCGTCTGCCTTTGATGTTACGTAGTGACTCTGATAGAAAGGTAAAAAGAACGTTGGAACTAAGTGTGGTTAAAGGCCATTTATATAAACTCCATGCATGAAGAAGATAGTGGACCTCACCAAATAACTGAAAACTCGCATGTGACGTGATTTGATGGCCAGCTCACCGACCTGCATCACAAATGTACACTTTTCTTGTCTCCACCTGGTCACATTTTTAGTGCAGAAATACGTACTCTTTTCTGATATTTATAACTTTTTTCATAACGTTAGCACCGTGGTACGAATTAAATGCCATCGCTACCCATGTGACCTATCCACTTATGTTAACAATTATGATTCGCTCCGCGCAAACGAGCACTGATTAGAAAAATCTTGATAAAGTAAAGCGTAGGGTGTCTTGCTTTTAAACAATATCAAGGATACTTTTGAATATATGCCATACATAAAGCGTAAAAGCAAAGGCATCTCGGTTTTTGAGAGATTTCAAGAAGTCTAGGTTTTGCGCAGTCAAAGTTATTTGATAATCATGGAGAATGGAAAGAACAGCAAATTCTTAATTTTCCATTATTTCTGGAGGGAACAGGTTGCTATGACTCACTTGGGGATTTTTAAAAAGTAGGGTTGAATATGATTAGTTGGTGTGAAGAACTAGGATAGAACGGAACGTAATTTCACTAGGAACAAACGTTCGCGTAATATATTAAGGTGAGACCTAAATACTGACACCTAATTTCGTCTATTCGTACCCATAAGAAGTAGGATAATAGTTATATCTGCCTTTAGCAGCAGTGACTTTCAAGCACACTATATTTAGGCTGACTTGCATTGCATCCTCTGCACTGTCTCTTCCTTCAATCACCCTCTTTCGATAGCAGGAATAAGTCAAGATGATTGAAGTTGAACGGGGGTGCAGTGGCTGACTAAGACCAGAAGTTCGTATTGCTGCGTCCTAAAGTCATGCAGGCACATGAATGATATGTGATTTGTTGTCCATTTGTATCGCGTAGGCATATAGTCTATAACACGTGACTACGCAATCAAGGTGTGCTTATATGTGCAGATAGGATGAACTGTTGTGATGATTGCTAGGGTGAACGTTCAAATGGGCTTGCACATTTATGCACAGATAAATGCAATGACTGAATGTCATAGAGAAAAATGGGGACGTAAGTCATCAAAGGTGGGCACATATCGGCCACAAGCACGGGCGTGGTACTGATCGATAGGAAACATTACATGGCAAAAATAGAAGAACGGCTGCCAGATCTTTCTGTTGCCTCGAAATAAGAGAATAAAAGGGATCGGACCGTGAGCATCAAAAGCCAGTTGGCAACATTGCTCAAAGTTCTCCACAAAGAAGAGCTTCTGTCTGACAAAGAGATTGAAGGACTAAGACCAGCGGGTACGACGATATTAAACATATACGGCCTTCCAAAAATTCAAAAACGATAGCTTCTCCAGCACCCGGTCTTTAATATGAGAATTTCGCCTTATTTACCTTTTTCAAAATGACTGCGAGAAAAGTTAAAACCTTCTCAAAATCGCTTGTGTCTGCGGTGTTTGAAAAACACCTTCAAATAAATCGAAGCTATCGAGGACACTTCAGTGGCGAAAGGGTTGTTGCCATTATATGTATTATCGCTGTTTACCAACGTAAACGTATTAGAAAAAATAAGCTACCTAAGTTACTTAAAACGGAAATCAAACAACCAGAAAAGCATGAATATTGAGACCCCCAAATAAAATATTTATGCTTTGTTCACAAAATATCCAGTTTCTTCCTAGCAAACAGCTATACAGGCAGATAGACGCAGAGGCAATGAGTTCACCGATTGAATCGTTTCTCGCAAATGTCGGCGTGGGCAGAGTCGAGCGAACGAGTCCTAAAGGTACTACCAATGACCCTTACTTCTGTGCTCGATATTTAGAGAACATTTGCTGTCTACGCAGATATCAATGGTCGAAGTACAATGTGAAATAATGCACACGCCTCATTAACGTTTGCTGCAGAGTCTGAGGTGAACAAAGCAATCGTGTTGCTGGATGTCCTCTTACAGGGAAATGGTTCTATCCACACGCAAGGTAATCTGAAAGAAATTCTGGGCAGACTGTCTCAACAGTGTTTTCAGTTTTGTTTCCCTAAGTCTAAAACAAAAGTAAGTTCAGAGACTGGCGACCAGAGTGTGACATATCTGCTCTCCTAAAACGGCTAGAGCCGAGCTACGGCAGCTGCATAAAACACCACCCGAAAACGACTACCTAGGGAAACTTGTAACCTGGAACACTCGGGAGCGTGTCACAAAGCCTGCTTTTGCAATTGCAAAGCATAACTACTTATTTATAAGACCATCTTTTCTACGAAACATGACAGGCAAATCGGTAAGACAACGTCTAAAGACAGCCGTTAGTAATGCTTTCCCAGCAGTTAAACGGCGCATATTCTTCGCCAACTCTGCCTCGTATGCGTGGGGGATACAAGCGGGCTGCAGTTGCAGGCCAAAGCAATGGAAAAATCTGTCGAAAAACGAGGTGTCTTGAGAAGAGGGTTCGCGAATCCACACCTGCCTGAATAAGTTAAGAAAAAAAAACAACAAAGTCTAAATTTTATTTTCGAACATCTAATCGCTACGCGCCATCAAGCTGACGTCAATAAACTCCTTCCGATTAACAACCGGGCACCCACTTTACGCTAACACACTACCGTCTGAGAAAACGGCTCCTAGAATCAGGCGGGACAGTGAGGATTCAGTAAAGAAAACAAGCACTTGGTTTTAAGAAAACCCTGATATAGGCAGTTTGTCTTTCTTTGCCTAAAGTGTACCCAAAACATAACTGACCTCCCCTACCAACCCCAACGTCCTCAACACACCGACGTTCGCATGCAAGCGCCCTGGAGCCAAAGAGCGTGACTAATCATTCCCCCCGGGGATCATATAAAGAGCAAACAAAAACTGCCAAATTAATTCCTTGTGGCATTGGAGTGGCCCGACAGTGAATGACTTAAAGCACCTGTGAGTACCAATCTTACTTTTTAATCCTATTAAGAAGTGTTTAGCCAAATTTATTAATGCCTTGTCGGTACGAATGGGAAGAGGATAAGTTTACATAGAGCCTTCTTTGATTATGGAAGGAAAAAGGATAATGGTTTTGATTTTGAAAAGGAGGAGAATGTTGGAATAGAAAACGATTAGGCGGCCAATGAGCGCGATTAAAAACCAAAAAATATGACAGGATGTTTTCATGCCTCAAAGGCCATTTGTATTACCACGTTTACCTAAAAGCGTGTTCCCTTCCCTTTCTATATACAGTAGACGCCGTTGATCGTAAAATATTTCGATATATGCGAAAGACGTATACCCTTTCGCTAATCGGAATTGACTCCAGTTGTGATACTGATTAGTGTTTAGTATATTCTGAAGTCATTTCAGTCAGTATAGGATACCACCTTTTTAACAAGCTTCGTTCCGACTCCTATCAAAAGTTACCTATTGTTAAAACTGACTACTTAAGTAGTATGCCTTTTTATCATTGATTTTGACTGCCTTTATAAATTCAAATATATTTTATGGAAACCATGGACGAAAAAAATATTTCTTGCAATGTTTGATAGCATATTAAGCTTTTTTTAACTTTTATACTTGAAGAAAGGGTAGTTTTTGCGTTTAAATAAGTTGCTAATTATAAGCTTTTCTACAACTGTGAGGCGTTTATTCATAAAACCCCGTGTGTGTCAGTTTATAAACGCTTCCTAAACTGCACAAAATATTTGCTACGTCTATTTCAATATTTTATGACAACCATGTGACCTCTTCTTCAAACTGTAGGTAAAAATTACTTTTCCTTAAACAAGATGTACACCGTGGGCAGTTTCCAAAACTTGAATTCGAGTAAAGTAGTCACTAGGTTAGAAAATTATTCGGCCATTGAACAACTATTTTAAACCCGATAACTACCCTTCCTTCAAGTATAAAAAGCGTAATTTGCTATCAAACATAACAAGAAATAATTGTTTCGTCCATTTTTTCCATAAACTATATTTGAATTTATGAAAGCAGTCAAAATCAATGAAAAAAGGCATACTACTTAAGTAGTCAGTTTTTACAATAGATACTTTTTGATGGGAGTCGGAACGAAACTCGATACAAAGCCGATATCCTATACTGACTGAAATGCCTTCAGAATAGACTACACAATAATCAGTATCACAACTGGAGTCAATTCTGATTAGCGAAAGAGTATTAGGTTTTCGCATATGTCGAAATATTGTGTGATCAATGGCGTCTACTGTATATTATTAAATGTTCTCCGAAGTAATACAGTTTTTATCAATAAAAAATCATAAATTTTCAGTGATAAAAATGCTCCTTGTCGTGTTCAATAACCTTTGAATACCACAGTTACGGTGAAAAACCGTTTCTTAAACTACGCATCAATCAGGTTACCTAAAGCACTCACACTCGGCAAACTTTAAGTTATTGTATAATAAGGTATTTCTATCTGTTTAAAATTTACTTATCAATTTAAATATATGGAAAATTCGCATAGGTATTTGTTATTTTAGGCGGTCAGTAAAATACAACGTCGTCATCAAATACCGTCATCAAAGAAGAGGTATCTTCTGGTTTTAAATAGTTTCTCTCGGGTACTTGTGTTAAAGGGTTTCAAAATAAGAAATGTATACTGCCAAATACGGATAAGTCATATCTTCATCTGTGTAATTTGGAAGAAAAAAATAAATGCCCATAACACTTGTATGTATTTTACGTCAAATGCAACCTTCATAATATTAAAAAAGCCCTTATGTTTGAATCGGCTGTTCCAACTTCATCGAGTACAACATTTAAATAAGCACTTATTTACTAACAAATGAAAGATATTTATAAGTGGGAATTCAGAATTGAAGCAAACATACAATGCTTATAGTGTTTAACTAAAGTGGACGGAAAAGCGGTGTTTTGACTTTTTGTTAGATTTGTTCGAGAGTGTAGTTACACTGATCATAAATTAGAAGCTAATCTATAAACGTATGGTGTTGATTTTTATCAAGCGTAATTGCTGTAGACTGCTGTAAAAACCACATCAAATTGTCAGCATTCAGGTGTGACGGAACAGCTTAGAATTATACGGCATACCTAAGTTATTGTTTATTAATCGAATAAGCATTTCAGAATTTCAGTTAGCAGTTAGTTGACTGGTATTTATTTTCCGGGAAACTATTTGCTGTTTACGCTGTCTCACATATTTTGCTTGGCTAACGGCGGCGGGCGACATAGCAACATGGTGGTAATGAGTAGGTTAGTAGGTTTCGGCAACATTCCATTGCGGCAAAACAGCAGCCGTAGCCTAAAGTGAGGGTGATTTCTGCAGCGCTTTTACTGACGTGCGTTACAAATGTTCAGACTGTGGTCCAGCAAGTATGACTTCCCATAGGAAAGACATGTCATTACGTATCGATATTACCAAATTTCCGCCCGCAGAAAGTCGGTAACGGGATTTCAGAAATTTGACGAATTATTTACTCGTTTCAGTGCAAAAGAGTGATAGTTCAGGTTTGTGTGAGTGTACTTGTACATACATCTTTGCAAATGAAAATATTATCCGGCTGGGCAGCGAATATCATTAAATGGTGGTTAGCCGAAAAATGGTAGGCAAAGTCAAGATTTGTCGGTTCAATCATAATCCCTGGAAAGAATTTTGCATAATATTCCAGCACTATGTGAGCATTTACTAGTAAGCCTAGGCAAACAGCAATCTGTCTATATACTAATAGAAAAGTAAGAAAAATCAAGACCAAATCTAGGGATCTACAATGGTTTTTTTAATTGTTGCTGTAACTTTTACGTTTTGGAACATGAGGACAACAGGAATTCATTGAAAAGTACAGGATGTGATCAAGTGAAGATATTATTTAAACGGGACGCATCGCACATGTGGTTAGTTTTCAAGCTCTGTAGTCGTACGGATTTCAATTTTTGTAAATAATTGTTATAGATCAAGGAATTTTTTCAGTTAATGTTTTGAAGAAACCTTTAGTAGTATTATTCAGCATGTGAAGTTATCTAAAAATTGCACACGTGCAGCGGGAAAATCATTTATAAGCTGTTAAAGTCCTAGGTGAGTATATCGCAAAATTTAAGAAGGAAGCACAAAACAAATTAGTTAGGAGTCATCCTGTCGGTTAAATCCATTTCTAGCAAACTCGCAGATTCACATTACAAAATGAGTATTTTCCTCCCCTGTTTATAGAATCTTCAGTGAGACGTCTAAAATGAAAAATCAATATAGCCTAGAATTCGTGTGACATTCGGACACATGTGAAAGGCTGATACACTTTTGCTCATAGGCATTTAGCAGGGTTGTAATACTGATTATTATGTAGTCTATTTTGAAGTCATTTCAGTCACGATAGGATGCCGATTTCTTGACAAACTTCTTTCTGAGCGTTCGCAAAAACGCATCTACTGTAAAATGTAGGTACTAAAAGAGAACGTTCACGCTCCAGGTACTTGCACAGATAAAGAAGAGAAACTGTCGAACACCAGATCAGTTTGTTTATTATTCCGAGCTTTCGGGCTCTTGTGGGACTCCATCGTCAGAACTAACAGCGTTCATTTGATCGAGCAACAGGTATAGGGGGCAGGAACCAATCAGCCGTTAGGCGCGAGGGAGGGGAGGGGTAGGGAATTCATTCAGCCAC
Source organism: Ligula intestinalis (assembly GCA_036362985.1). Taxonomy (NCBI): domain Eukaryota; kingdom Metazoa; phylum Platyhelminthes; class Cestoda; order Diphyllobothriidea; family Diphyllobothriidae; genus Ligula; species Ligula intestinalis. The sequence goes on from JAYGXS010000002.1 coordinate 40,179,745, forward strand.
AGTATCGGCCGTGCGAATATGCCTGTGAAGAGCAATGTATTCCAGCGCCAGATCGATATATCGATTGACTGAGCTCTTATTCGAGACCCAAGCTTCAATTAATCCTCGGTCTGTGTTTATGTTAGCATGGACAATTATCGTCGCAGATGCAAAGTTAAACCCGTGACCCTACTCGTCGGTGTGGGCTGCCACTTTTGACAAAGCATCACTCCTTCTGACAGCCAGCTTATGTTCATGCATACGCAAACCGAGCACACCTTCAGTTTGCCCTGTGTAATTACAAAGGACAGCTGTGGCATGGCATGCGATACACTGCCCCAGATTGTTCATTGGGGTTCAGCCGGCCTCTTATTTTCATAACCCGGTTGCGCATGATAGCCTTGGGTCTGTGTGCGATTCCAACATCTAGTCCCGCAGTGATGCGCTCAGTCTCTTCTAAGACGTCCTTGAGGTATGACAGAGCGTGCTATAGCCCCATTGGTTCTTCCGTTTCTATCCTCCGGGGCCGAGTGCGTAGGCATCGGTTAATAAAGGCTTTTGGATAACCATTCTACATAAACTGGTCACGGAGATATCGGACCTCACGTACAATTTCCTGCGACCTACTGGATTGGGTCTGAATCTGTGTAAAAAGCGTCTTTACACAATTCCGTATGCGATCAACTGGATGGTTGCTGTGAAAACGGACAAGTTGTTCGGTTTTCGTTGCCCTCCTGTAAATTTTCGTCGCAATTTCTCAGTTAAGCGTTCTATTGACGGGGACATGAAGAAAAGTCAGCCGCTGCTCTTGTTCTTCTTCCCTTTTTTTAATTGTACGGCCGGAGATATTCCATTGAGCAAGTTATGCAAGTGTTGCGGCCTGTTTTTCTTGATGAAGACAAACGTGATATCAACGTATCGACACTAAAAAACGGGCTTATGTTGGGTAAATATGGCGTTTTCTAGCTATTGTAGTACAAGTTCTGCCACTAAACTGGAGATTGGAAAGCACATTGGAGTTCCTTTGATCTGATCGTAGGTTTCTCTAGCAAAGGTAAATTGCTTTTTTGGCAGAATTCGAATAACCTCATGGTATGTTTGTGTGCTAGATTTGGTGGCATGGATGTGAATAGTGAAGTCACATCGAACGAGCCCATGACTTCGTGCAATTGAATCATCCGACCTTGAAGGTCCTCAGGGAATCGAGAAGCTGATTGAACTGAGGTAGTTGAGTTGCCTTGGTAGAATTTCAGTTTTTTATGCATCAACTTTGCCAGATTATATGTAGGGCTGCCTTAAAAGGCAACGATTGGCCGATGTGGGACATCTGGTTTGCGGACATTCGGCAGGCCATAGAAGCGAGCCAGAGCGGTATCCGTTACTTTCGTTTGGCACCACTCATTTACCGTGATCACGTTCGTGCGCCGATATCCTCTGAATAGCTTAGTCAGGTGGTCGGATTCAGTTTTGGCTTGCGAGTTCAGCGTTGATATGCAAAACTCTCTATCGCCAAGACGAGGGTTAGCTTTCTCATTGTAGTGTTTTCGATTCATCTCAACAGCCGGCCGTCCCTTATCAGCAGGCAAGATGGTGACACTGTCATCTTTCTTCAATTCCTTCAGTGCTTTCGATTCACTTTGCGAACTGCATAGGGCTGGTTTGTGAGCCATCAGCAAGGATGTCGCACGTTTTTGGATTGAGTGTTTTTTGTCGTCATTTGCATCAGTTCTCAGCAGCATCGTTTCTAGTGCAGCAATGAAGTCAACTGTGTCGACATCTGCGGTGTTTAAACAGGCTTCGTGCCGTAGCACGTGTAGTTACTGTTCTGTTAGATGTTTGGATGAGAGATTGTGGAGCACTTGAGAGCTTGTAGTGTCTGCGTGTTTCATCTTATTCAGGTTTCTATCCAAAACCTCTCCTTCCTTTGTCTGCCTGTGGTGTGTCAAAGTTGAGATCGTCTTTCCAAGATTCTCGGCAATGATATCACCGAAGAGTTGGGAGCAATCTCTTCCTTCCTCCTCAATCCACGCCTTGTTTTTTCATAGGCGTCGGTGAAAATCATCAATCAAAACTGTCATTATCTGCTTGATGAATTATCTTGCGACTTCACTGCCCATAGGCGTGTTAACGGGTGCCATATATCTGAGGCTCCTGGCGTCAGTTCTTGTTCGGGGAATTGATGAAGAAAACCTTGCTGTTTGAACGTTGCTGCTTTTTGCGCTGAGAATATTGCTCTTTTATTTTTATACTTAACTAAAGAATATCTTTCAGATTTACAAAATTGTCTTGTGTTCTTTTGCAATTTAGTTGCTATATAACCACATAGTTATCAGTGTAAGCATCATGCACACTCACCACTGACGACCGTAGGTGGCAAGAGGGTGGCTTGCTCGTCCGAAGCAGAATAATGAATGGCCGTCACATTATTTTTACTGGTTTTTAGTGTAGAAACGCCTCAGGAATTCTACTCATTGATACATGCCCGGCAGGCTCTCTTCATCAGGCCCCTCTGCAAGGCCTTTTATTAGTTTAATCAAAAAATACCGACTGATTTCACAAACCAACATTTATTTTTGAAATATTCTAGAATAATTACGTAATATTAGTCAAAGTATTATTTTACCTATTTTCGCATCTCAACCACCAATGAGCAAGTTCAGTATAGTTCAGTATAGTTCAGTTTATTGAGGGAAGTAGGCAATGCATTTAAAGGCCCTATTGAAAACAGTATGCATGAAATATCCAACATAAAATATGCCACTATAAACAGTGAGTAACATATTTACATTTATAAATTTTGACGTGTGCCTGTGAGCAGTCGGAATTGTCTCTTTTGTACATACTACATCCAAAAATAGTGAGTAAAATGTACAAATGTAAAGGTTAATCTTTTGGGTATTTCCGGAGCGTAAGTTATTCCTGCTTCCTTGTGCGTATGAACGGTAACTGTGAAGTTTATGTTCATCTAGTTTCCTTTTAAACTCATCTGCGGAGTTCGCCATTACGACCTCCTCGGGCAGTTCGTTCCAGGCACCGATGACTCGATGTGAGAACGACTGCTTGCGGACCTCTATATGAGATAGGGTTCCCCGCAGATTGAGGGAATTACCACGGAGGTTGGTTGAAGTGGCGAAGGTGAAGAAGTCATTTAACTTCAGGGCACACTCCCGATTCCTCACGAGGCGGTACATCTGTATGAAGTCGCCGCGGATTTGTCTTTTCTCAAGGGGAAAACGTTAAGTGCTTCTAGTCTACATTTGTACGATGAAGACTTCAGGCCCTTCACAATTTTTGTTGACACTCACTGAATTTTTTGCAGTATCTGGTGATCTTTGTGCATCCATGGTCGCCACGCCTGAACGCCATACTCCAGATGTGAGCGAATAAATGTTCCATAGATTTTGCCAAATATTTTTTTGCCTATGTTGACAAAAGTTCGCTTTATGGCAAACAGAACACTGTTTGCCCTCTTAGCAGCCCTAGCACAATGTAAAGACAGCTTCAGGGATGACACAATAGCCGTACTCAGATCTTTTAGTTCATTGACGTTCAACAGGCACCTTCCATCGAGTACGTAGTTGTGTGAGTCATCCGTCGCGCTCACTTTTATCGTCTTGAGTCGCAATGTGACACACTTCTCAAAGTTAAACCACACTAACTATTTTTTGGACCATTCACCTATGCGGTCAAGTCCTTCTTGCAGTGTTTGTTTATCATAAGTGCTTCTGATGGGTTGCCATATCTTAACATCATCCGCAAACAATACTAAATTACTGACCAGTCCATGTTCACAGTCGTTGACGTAGATAAGGAACAATAGTGGCCTAAGAACGGAGCCCTGAGGCACTCCACTTGCAACTGGCACTGAAGAGGATTTTTGCGTTTTCGACGCACACGGACTGCGATAGGCCTATGAGAAAATCTCCTACCCAATTTACTAAATTGCCCCTTATCCCGGATTCGACAACTTTGTAGAGTAGCCATCGGTGAGGGACAATATCGAAGGCTTTTTTAAAGTCTATGTAAACAACATCTACAGGGGTATTTTCGTCCAATGCATTGGACCACTCCTCCATAGAATAAGGCATATTAGTCAGGCAGGAGTGGTTTTCTCAAAACCCGTGTTGGGCACCATCAAAGTCTTTTTCTTCGAGGAACTTCATAGTAGCCTTTTTGATGATCCTTTCCATAACTTTATAACAGATGCCAGTTAGGCTCACTGGTCGATAGTTGTTAGCGTTTATTCTGGATCCACCCTTGTGAATATGATATATATTCGCAACTTTCCAATCGGATGGGAGGAGGCCTCGATCAAATGACAACTGAAAGTGTGCGTAAGCGGCCTGGAAAGTCCCGAAGCTAGCTCTTGCAGTACCTTTGATGGTATTTTGTCTGGACCCGGAGACTAAGTTTTATTACGTGCATGAAATTCATTCCTTACATCTTCTCCTGTGAAGCGGAGGTCTTCCATGATTCTGCAATTACTCTCTGTATGGAAGTCTGTCGGATTAAAATGCAGTCTCTCAGTGAAAACAGATGCAAAAACTTGCTAAGGTGTTCTGCTTTTTCGAGATTGTCTATAATTTCTTCATTATTGTCACCTTTTATTACTGCAACTGTGCATTTGTTATTTAGCCTGCTGTTGATGAAACTGTAGAGCACTTTTGGCTTCGTTACGGTCCGCTCGATAATTTTCGCTTCGTAGTCTTTTACGCGCTTTCGAATGTTTGATCTAACCTCGTTCCGCTTTCGGCAGAATTCTTCGTAGTGTGAAGGCTGGCGTGTTAATGCGTAACTACTTCAGGGTTTGTTTTTGTGGTTTATTTGGCTCTTCAGATCTTGTGTATTCAGGGGGGCCTGCTCGCCTTTTGTACTTTTTTCAGTGGACAGTTTCGATGCATAACTTCGCTTATAAGATCCCTAACAGGGCTCCCGTCGACATCCAGACTACCGGTTAGAAGGTCATGCCAATTTATTACTGCTTGTTCATTTCTTATTGTGGTATAATTTCCGTGCCAGTAGTCAAACCGAACCTACGTATTCCCGGTTGATTGGTGTTTGAAGAATATTCCCACTGGATCATGACATGATCACTCTTTCCAAGAGGCGCGATTGACCTAATTTCGCTGGTATCAATTGGGTCTTTCGATAATACGAGGTCCAAACAGTTCGCTGTTTGTGCTTCTTTTATTCTTGTCGGGAATTCAAAAATTCTGCATGATAGAGAGGGCTCTGACAGCTTTAAGCATCTGGAGATATAAGAGAACACTTAACGGATAGGTCACCCCAGTTAATCTGTTGGGCGTTAAAATCTCCGTGATCAGCCCATTTTGATTTTGAGCCAGTTCACGCATTAGTGCAAAAAAGGTCTCGCCACAATCTGGATATTGATTTGGCGGTCTATAGACAGTCATGGAATGTAAAGTGGATGCATCACGCAGTTTCAGTTTAAGGCATAACGCTTCACAATCATGAGAGGAACCAATTTTGCGTTCTGACGCAATGATGCCCTTCTTGACAAACACTGTTATTCCTCCTCCTCTCCTATGTATCCGGTGCCAACGATAAACTTGGTGCTCTCCGGGTACACTCTCGGCATCCATTACGTCGGCCTGTAGCCAGGTCTCTGTAATGAATATGACATCCGGCTGTAGGTCAGCTATACAAACTTTGAGCTCGTCAATCTTCTGAAGCAAACTCTGTGCGTTCGTATGAAGAAAGCGCAGCTTCGCTGGCTTAGAGTTCTGAGCGATTTCTGGGTCGAGGGAGTCGGAAGGTCTCTGCAAATTAGCTACTTTATTGCCTGAGTTTTGGTCGACTTTTTGTCTTTAAAACTCAGAGTAATTGGCTGTCTTCAGAGGACTGACTTCTGGGCGGTGATTATTTCCCCATTCAGTATTCACAGGTTCCTCTCGCCCACATTGGATCTCCTGTGGAGTTCGGTTTTCAGTGCCCTCCACTTCTCCCTGTCGGCCGGCGAGTACTCCCGCTGACAAAACAACAGTTGCGTACTCGTTCCGTAGTTGCGATTTCCTGTTCAACAGTAGCTTCACTTGTTCTTTGTGCTTGAGTATAAATTTTATTGGTCTGGGTTGACCCGAGTCCATGTATGGACCTTTCTTCAGGCCCATCTTAAACGCTTTTAGGACAGAGACCACCATTTCATCATTTCCATGCAGGAGAAGTTTACGGTATTCGCGGAATAAATCCATATCACGGTCAATTCTATTCTTTGGGGTCTCCGACGAAGATTCAGGCATGCCTTGTATGACAATGCACTGGCTGCGATTAAATAATGGGCTATGCGGTTTATTAGTGAACCCTACCGACATTTGTGTATCCTCGACTTGGGCTGTGAGATCCCTAAGCTCCGGCATTTGATAATTAGGAGAACCCAACAGCTCCTCTTTTGTGCCACGACCACCTTTGTGTGTGGTATTCGGTGGCGCCTTGGGCTTTTTGGGAGATGCAACCAGACTAGTTTTTAATGGTATCTTAGACACCGCGTGCTTCGTTTTTGGGACAGTGTTAAGCCCGACATCCCTTGAGTAAGAAAAATGTTAAGTCCCTTCATCGTGGTTTGTTAGTCTAGTGGCGACGCCATCTCCCTGTTGGCCCAACGTACAGGGTTTGACTCCCGGATCTTCTACATTTTCGTGGATTTCCGACTTCTCGACTAGGTCGAGTTCCACTAGTGGTTCTGCTGTTGTTTGCTCATGGAGTATGGAAACCTCCTCTGTTTTCTTCGTCTTGGCCTCTTCTCGGCTTTCAGTCATCTCCGACATCGAGCCATGCGTTAGAATATGCAAAAGGGACTTTAGTTCCACTAATTCCAATTAAAGGCATACCATATCCTTCTGCATGACGGAAAATGCTTTGGAAACTTCCATGTCTGATATGCCATCTCGGTCTTCGTACTCTGTGTCTATTGAGCTCGAAGACTTCTAGGCCGTTTAGCAGGGCGCGATTTCATTGCGCCAACCATGCGGTTTCTACCCTCGAAATTTCGATTTGGGCTTCTATCATGAATTAAATCAGCGGAAACTGTGCGCCCTCGTGGTCTAATGGTAACGAACGATGCCCACGAACCACGGGTTCTGGGTTTAAATCCCACTCACGGCAAACTTTTTACACGTTGTGCTGTACGTTTAGTTTTGGTTCAAATCATAGATCGAAGTAAAGTATAAAGCGATTAACTGTATGGAAAGGATATTGGAACGACTCAGCCGTTTGTAGATAGCTGGAATCCCTGAGAATTGTTGACGGAAAGTGGTCACGGAGATGTTGCTTGTTTTGACTAGTGCCTGCCGTGGCTTCTGAGGCTGGGGATGTTGTGAAAACGAATCCAGTAGCTAATAACGAGTGTCCGCCAGAGTGCTAGCTGGTCCGAAATCCCGAAATCCTGAAAATAGTATTTCCCATGGACGACGAGAAATTTGAACCGCAATTTGAAGCACGCGCTTGTTATTCGATTTAAGTCCACTGAAGCTAAGGCCAATACGTCTTTTACTTCCTTGCAAATTTTATTGTTTAAAAGTCATAGTGGGGTACTGATCGGGAAAATAAGGAAGATGCGATAAAGTCTCGTCCTATCAGCATGTGACTGGCTGATGTCATTGAGCAATATTAGGTTATGTCGATTCGCTAGTGCAAGTGTCAATTTTCTAAAGTGAACACGCATTTCTTCGCATTGCTTGCCATAAACCTAAAATATGTTGTTCATATTAGTCAGTAGAAAGCTGTACTGGAAAACATTAAGAGCACTCTGCTGATATATCTCCTGTTACAAGGAGGCTATGCTCTTGTTCACTTAACGTTATTAAAACGGAATATTGTTCATGACAAGTTGCTAGTCAATTAAGAAATAAAGCATTCGCTTTTTTGAGAGAGAGCATCCAATACACTTAAAAATACAAAACGCTGAAATTTTCCTATCAATACGAATCATATTATCGGAAACCCTTGAAATACTAACATTATGTGCCTCAGCCATTACTAAGATATTTTTACTTGGGTTCTTTCAACATTTTTCAAGACCTTACTGTCGTCCTTTGCTTTAGTCATCTTTAATGCTCTCATATCTTGCACCTTAGTACTATGTGATCACTTTTTGATCCTTCTCCCCTTGCTTTATTGATGCTTGGGCCTGTTTTGGAAGCATCTCGAGAAAATTTGGGATCCTGCAAGATAAAAAAATAAATTTCTTCTTTTCTATCTTCCTCAGTGAGGAGCATATGCTTGAAAATTTACCCTGATATAAATCATAGGATGACAATTAAACAGTACATTACAATTATTAAGCATGCAAATGGCAATTATTGGTCCTTTTTTAAAGCGAGTAGAAACAGTGTTCAGTGTTTTCCAAACGACCCACAGTGTAGCCTCGGATGACGAGCAGTTCCATCTACAAGCGAGTCACTCGTAAAACATTTTTTTGATCTATGAGCATTTGCTCAGTTAACGAGTTGTCAGTGTGTGTGTTGAAAGTCTGTATCCACCAATGGGTCTTGCTCCCGGGGTGTGGACCCTCGATCGCCTGCAGTCAATCAGTTAATTGATGCAGTTAGCTTAATAACGTTTTGTATGACAAGCCTTTAAAGATGAATAATTCGATGTTGCAACAGGTCAAAGTCGTTAACCGAGGATGCAGTGTAATACACTGTCGAGAGGGATTTAGTTTTGCTTGTGGACTGCATGGTGGCCGTAGTACAATGACATAAACAACTCGCGGCTAGGCCAGCTGTTAAAGTTTGAAAGAATTTTGGCTCCGTCGAACTTGCAGATGGAGCCGTTTCCAGATGAATGAGCGGCAACTTGAGAGCTGGCGTGATTCCTCTTCGTTAATGCTTCATTTTCGTTGAAAATGTTAAGCCTAGTTTGAAAAAGACAACGAACACAGCGTTCTTTGAACTACCTTATTACACAAGTGCCACAATCAAGGCTGGGAAATATTTACATGCGTGTGAGCTTGAGATTGTTTTACTAATTGGAAGATTTTAGTATTGTGCCGAATGTTCACATTCCACGTAGCATACACTCTACACCTTGAATATGAAAATTGTCTGGAATGACAGAAAGTTTCGGCTTTTCTCAGTTAGAAGGAGAATAAAAATTGAAATATATGTTTTTCTTAAGAAAACCTCTAATAGTCTACGCTTGTCAGCGTTTTTATGTCTGAGCAGCCCTATTAGAGATGAAAACACTACGACCAAAATGCAAATTTACTTTATTTTTACGAGATTAAGGAGCACCCTTCTCTGAAGCTGCATTCCAGAACGACACAACTTATGACTGTTATTATACACTATGGGGTGGCTTGTGATACCCCTACATAGCAGAGTGTAGATGCCCAAAGTAAGAGTGACGCGCATTTCATCGGACATTCACTAGGTAAATTGAACGTTTTCTCAATCTATCAAGCTTTAAGCATGAACTCATTAGTATACGGGACGTCGATTTAGGCACATTAACGTTTTCGCTTATTCGTCATCAGGCAAATGTAACAATATAACGGAGGGCAGAGTTAGCGAAAGTTTAAGCAACTAGTCAGTCGTAATTTGTGGGAGAGGGGGACAAAGGTGTTCTGTGAACAAAGGGGCAGATTCTCGTCATAATTGGGGGCCAGTGAGGGGGAATACATACAAAGAGTTCTGACAAATAGCTCATGTCACCCGTCGCCCCTGTCTCACGTCGTGTTGGGAGGCGTCAGGGCGCAAGCTATCACCGTGTTACGACGGGTTTGGCGGCGTGGGGATGCAGGCTTTTAATGTCTCGTCGCCATCTCGTGGCGTGCTGAGAAGTGTGTGGATGTGTGTTGTTTTGGAATTTGGCCTCGGGAACTTTATTGTCTGTACAAAAGCCTTCCGCGGGCATAAAATCCAGTGAGTTAGCCGTATGGCGACTTCCTCTGCCGTCGTAAGTATGCGCTGATGCAAGAAGTTGAAATGTTTCATCAGAACTCTATAAATGACTCAAAACGGTTAGCTGACGTCTACCCTAGTGGCTGCTGTCAGCCAAGGAACCAAAATCGTGCCAGGTGTTAACTTTACTACGTCTCGGTTAGCCAACCAGGATAGTGTTCTCGCATGTGCTTGAATAGCGGTCTAGGTGTTTGCCCAGCATAAGACACCGGAACGCGTAAATGCGTAGATACACATCGAAGAGCTCTGAAACAGGAGTCTATCATTGTCTTAAAGGCAAAGAAGTGGAGTGCAAGAAAATCCTAATCTAATCTTAACTACTGGATACGTGCGCGTAGTTCCAGCGTTAAAGCGAAGCTGTACAGGCTCGCTTGCTACTGACAGTGAATTCTTCCTCCATTGTAACTGCAGAACATATTTTTCCAGATCGTTTATTGAGGCAGTGGACCAAGCTTTGTTTGTGCCTAAGTAGGACTTACTGTAGAAATGTGTGTATTGTTTAGTCCGTGTTTCCTTGTTAAATACACTCCTACCAACTGTTCCATCAGAGTTGCGAAAATTCCCATCTGAGAATTCAGAAGTCCAGTTTGGCGAATATACGTGTAATTTCGACCAATTGTCATCAGGACTTACATGAACATGGAAACTGGGTGCGTGTTTAAACGTGCTCGGCTTTTCGGACAAGAGAGTAATGGAAATTTCTGCTAAATATGAGTGATCAGCAAGATGGACCTAATTAAGTTTATCCAGGAGAGTACCCAAGTCAAATCATCCATCTACTTTTAATATTATCGTCCACATATAGAGCCTAGGAAGAAAGGTACTTTTTAATAGGGGGAGTGTCGGTTGTTCTGCAGTTTGACCGTGAAGACATCAGCTAGTAGAGGTCCAAGGGTGATCCAAGCGTTACGCCATATCACTGGCGGTAAAATTAGCCACTCAAACGGAAGGTGAAAGGAAAGTGCAGTTCCTTCAGGTCTCCGACCACCATGCCGGATGGAGAATCTTATTGAATGATCTCGTCACATAAAAATGCTATTGTTTCTGTGAGAGGGATTTAAGCGAACAAAAACGCAACAGCTTAGGACAATAAGGTTTACCATTGAGATTTGTAGTCTTTATGGACCCGATGAATTTAAATGTGGCCTATGTGCTACGTTATGCTATTTAGTGCGAAATGGGTATCAGCTTTATTGCCAGCCACTTAGCAATTGTATGGTGGGGTAAATCATATATATCAAGTAAAGCCTTAGAGACTGTGCTAGTGGGTTTGAGTGCTACTAACGCTTGTTCACCAAGGAAAACTTGGTCCTTCAGTTTTCGAAAGAAAGTTGTGTGTTGAACTTCTACGCTCTCGGCTTGATCCATATTATGTCTTTTCCTTTTAAACTTAGTGTTTTCAGCCAGGATTGATTTGGTTTTCGAAAATTAAACATTTCTAATCCTAAGAATGAGCCCAGAACCTTATTTTCGGTTTGGTCATTAATTTTTCATTATTTTGGCGCCAATGTTTCTGTGGATGCTCTTTCGTGATATGTCCGATGCTTAGAGGTTTAGTTCTACGATATTGGTAGCAACAATTCATGAACTTTGATTTGAAATACTTCGTATCCTCCGGCATTGTAGGTATTAGGTCGTGTGTCTGTCTAAATAAGTTTTCAAATTGAATTGCCGCTAATCTACTTTATGATTAGAATCTGACCAACTGATCCCTGAACACTGCGCCCCTGCCCTCTCCCTACGTACTGTTGATTGGTTGCTTAAACTTTTGTTTACTCGACCTTCCTTGTTATTATTGTATTTGCCTGATGATGAATGATCGAAAGCCAGGCGAACGCAACTGCAAAATTCAAGGCGCTCCATTGCACTGTTTTAATGAAAGATTACAGTGCTTTTGAAGATTTCCTGTAAAATGCAGCGAACTCCTCCCAGTAGTCGAAAACACCAATACATATGTAGTGGCTGTAGCCATACTTTCTTCTGTAGCGGTCTAAGTCGTGGTTGTGCCTTGATCACTACAATCATCACGTCGAATCCCAGATTAGAGGTAAAAGGCAAGAATCACCAGAATGAGGGTTTTATTGTGTACAGAACCCCGAGTTGCTGTCTCAGGTGGCAGTTGCCACTGGCGAAGCCAGGGCTGGTCCTGACTGCATCCAGTCAGGCCTGAGAGTGTCGACTGAGTGTTGTGTGGGGTGAGGACAGTTGCTGAAGTAGGATTGTAAAGCAAGTTCAAGTGTTATGTAATTGGCGTGTTTCAATTACCCGAGCGGATGTTGCCTGCAAAGGCCCCTTGCTGCGTGGCCGCAGCTTTTCGTGTTCGAGCGGCACTTAGACAGGCGTGCTTATTTGGAAGCGCATGTATGCGCGGGTGTGGAGCACGTGTGTGAGTGAGTGAACATCGGTCAATTGGTCTTCAGGTCACCAAGTGGAACAGCCACCTGCAAAAGTAAATGACGTTGACGGTCGCGGGTATTGAAGAACGAAGGGGATGGACGGGCATTATGGCCCTCCACCACACTTCCAACGCGCGCACGCCAATGCCTCACTTGACTTCCTGAAACGTTACATCATTAGTTGTGTACGGTCAAAGGGATTTCTGATCAACATTTTACGAATTTGCTGTTGCTACTGTTATGTTCTCACTTTTTATTTTGCTGCCTAAAATAATGGTTGGTTAAAAGATGCCCCTTTCTGTATAGTCTACCTTAATTTCTTATTTAAGCTGTAGTCGGGGAACAGTCTTTCTAGAACTGTGTTATATGCGGCCAAAACGTATCACATTCCTGCATGGATGGATGCGAGCTAAAGTTGTCGGCACCATATGATATCCGTAAGCTTTTGTGCAGCGGAGCCATCGGCATTCTCAAATAATTGCCTAGTGGTGCGCGTATCCCTAAGGGTGGCGACGAGGAATTAGAAGTTAGCATGATATATCATGGTAGATTCGAGTGCAGCTTGGCGCTTTGTTTAAAATAAATAACAAGTTGGTAAGCAGATGAGGTCTCGGGGTCGTCGAAGCCTGTGGCGCCAAGTTCAAGCGACTCGACCGCATTGCGAGCCCTAGAGATGCGTCTGGACTGCATAATGTCTGAGAGCTGATTATTTGACGGTTTCATGGACGACTTTTCAGTAAAACCGACCAACGCCCCCTGATATTGCTTTAACTTACAACATGCTGTAAACTTTGAACTGTAATTTCATCAAATCTGAGTTTTGGCCAGCTTACTGCTGATGCATGTTCGTTTCAAGGGATAAACTTTGGAACCCTTCTATAATCCTGTTCCGAAGAATAACTACTCAACTATCAGATATCTTATGCGAATCAACTGATATGCTCATAGAGAACAAACGAGATTAACTAGCAACAGTTTATTAAGAACCGATGTATTTGTCTGCTTTAAGGAACGGCCCCAGTTAATACAGGCAGCGGCTAATTTGATCAGTCATCTACTCGTGTCAAATACTAGAAAACAGACTTATATTGTGCATGTTACTTTAATTTATTCCACTTATAATGACGATCGCTCTGATTATGCTGGACTGGTAATACACAGAAATTTACCTTTTGAGTCAAAAAACATGGTGAACTCTCCATCGTAGGTGTAGTCAGCGAGTGTGGTACAAATCGCAAGGCTCTCCGTGGTAACTGCTCAAACGGTAGTGAAAAGAAACAGCTGCAAACAAAACACTAATAACGACGAGACGTCGCCTTTAGACCCTCAAATAGCATATCGATGTTCCCAATTGTTCTATCGATTGATATGGTGGAAATAACCACGAAGTAAAAAATATTTTTGAGCAGTTATAGATAGGTTAGTAGAAATGTGCCTCATTTTGGCTTGTCATACTTCTTCCGAGATATCTGGCTGTGGCATAAATCAAGTAGAGCCCGCACACACATCAGAGATACGCCTTCTTTTTCTACTGACCTTAGTTGACTGCAATGTTAAATTCAGTGCCCTGTGAACTCCATTATTTTCTTAAAACGTCGAACTTATCGTTCGGTTAATACTCACGTCTTCGGCATAGTTCGTCAGTAGTCACATAAGGAGTGGACAATATTTATTTTGAGTGTTTGTCTGTATTTTTGCACGAAAAGTGAATTTTCTATAAGGCTTTCGGTAAAACTACCAGCCGCGAAAACCCCCACCTTATATTAGTAAAACCTTCATCAATTCGCGTTTGATTCTATCATAAGAACAAACTCGAAAAAAAATCGGCTGAAAGGCTAGAAGTTATGATTAATTTGTACTTTTTGTTTTTTGGGCAAAGCTTATGTACGCAAAAACACCCATGTCTTGTTAAGCCATGTGTGGATTATTAACTTGGGCCAATAAACAAAAACGCTAGGTAAATATTTGTCCATAATCTGTATTTCTCGCATTTCTATGGTTCACTACTAGCTCGCTTTTTTTCCGTCAGTTGTGCCACTAGAATAAGATATACCTGTGTTAAGTTAAGATTAATATGTTAACTCAGTAACATAGTGTCACGTTCATTTTAGTTCAAATTTGTTGAGAGAGCGAATTTCGATTTTAATTTGACAGGCAGTAAAATTAGCTTGTGTTGATTCATGCAGGCGGAGAATGATTTACGTGTAGCCACATGTAATTTTAAATTTCCGTTGTTTAGTTAAAAAGGAATTATGCATCTTTCAAAAGCGGTGGTCCTTAGTGTTCTAGGGAGAATAAATGTACATCATAGGCACCCTCGGTGCGTGAATTCTAAACTTCATTGAATGCTTTTTTACGGAAAGGACACTTCAAAACATCTAGTGCAGATCCAAAGTTTGGAACTACCTTTCGGCCGAAGGCGGTTTAATAAAGGCTATTTCTGGTATCAGTGGTCTTTTAGTAAATAATTAGAAGTCAGTTCAGTTCATTTTTTGATTGCGACCATCTCTCAGTGCTGAATTCTAAGACGTCCTGCCCAATGAGCTATCATCTTTTCAGTTCCTCCGTATTACACCTACATATTATCTTCCATTTACTATTCATTTTAAAACCCTCTTCATTAACATTCACAAACTTCGATAGTATATCCGTATGTTACGTTCATATCACACCCCTCAAGCCCTAATCTACGCTTTTATGGGGGACTGTATACTATACTGCTCTCCGGTTATTTTCCGGCCTTGCTTAAAAAACATGTTGGTTTTCAAACATATCTTCCGAAAGCTCCTTTCAACAGCCTGTGCTTTTTATACGTTGTAGCTAAAAGAAACTTTAAAATGCTCAGGCAATTTGCTGATGGTAACCTAAGTAAGGTTGCTCATCCTCTCCACTCTAAACTAACGGCTGCGAAGTCTCCCCGTACTATGCGCCGAAGGTTCAGACATATGTCTTTCCGTACATCGGCATATCAGCACTCTGTTCCCCCATTCCTAGCACGCTACTTCACGTGTAAAGAAACGGAAATCAAAAAGTTGAAATTAGACCTCTCTCCATAATAGATGTGGATTTCATGGTAACCTCTAGATTTTGACTAGGATATTATGTTTTTCGTTGGTCTTTGTGAATAGAGCCACTTTCATTAACAATTTTGGATACCTATTTTCAAAATAAGCCCCATATCTCTCTCCCTCTAAAACGATTGTTTCTTACAACAAGCGCATGCGTTACCGCTGACTAGTAGTTGAAATTGGAACCCATACAATTACTGAACCGGGTGTGGAATGCGACGCATTATTATATGCTTTAGCAAATTTTTTGAGTTAGTTTATAACTCAATCCCAAAGGATTTTTTTTTCCGTAATCTGGGATTCATGATAATTATTCCACAAACTCCCTTAAAATAATCATTTCAGTGGCCAGTTTACTTAGATTCTATGCAC
Source organism: Ligula intestinalis (assembly GCA_036362985.1). NCBI lineage: Eukaryota > Metazoa > Platyhelminthes > Cestoda > Diphyllobothriidea > Diphyllobothriidae > Ligula > Ligula intestinalis. Next base: position 40,195,480 of record JAYGXS010000002.1, read on the forward strand.
TATTTGAAAGGTATCACATCGAATAATTCCCTTACATTATTAGTATGCCTAAACGTTCATTTTAGCGAAGAATTATAAGTGTTTTGCATTCCTGTTATACTTCTAGTGAGAAAATAGCCATCTGCATGATGTAACGGCCCTTAGCACGTAACCCAATCTACTGATGTAGCTCTCTGTCTTGGTCACTTTTACTGCAAGTCACGGTTTAAATAAAAAAGGTTCGTTTCAAAAGGTACCTTTAATGCGATTACGACTGCATGTTAGCACACTGAAGTAGGCACACTAGAAAGTTGGCTTATTTCGAGAACTGCAGCTGTAGTCCTTCCCTTTTGTATCGGGAGCCCACTTATACATATCGCCGGACCGCTCAACCTTTCCGCTGGACAGCGGGTGAGACGGTGTTAAACGTAAGCGATTAATGCTTAACTGCTTGCAGAATCGAGAAGTGTCTGCTATGAACTGACCCCCAGGATCGCTCACCAAATTTTCTGGACAACCAAGTCTGCTGACCAGTCGCCGAAAATAGTTGACTGTGGTTCTGGCTGACGTGCGCCAACGTCCCAATAGTCACTTGTTTCCCTAATGTACACTGTGTTTGCCAAATTTCTGTAGAAATGCAGTTTCTTGGAAAACAAAAAAACCAGGAACTCATCATGAAACGGTCAATATGTTTTTGCAGCATGTGACAAAAGTCCAATCAACTCCGACTCTTAAGGGTGGTGTATCCCATAATCTTCTAAAAGCTAGTTTTGCACAGTGTATTTCCTAGATTTTTTCAGACAGCTGCCTAGAAATGCAGCAACAGTAAGGCATGTACCCTAACGCAGTCCAATACATAAAAAGCTCTAAGGAACACCATGCGCCCGGAACGCTGAGGGCCATTAAGAGCTCGAGTGGCGCGTATTATGTCCATTTGAAAACTGTCTTATGACGTCTGTACCAAGCAATCTGCTACAAACTTGACATCTGAACTTTAGTTATTCCTGCCATTCAGTTCGCAACGGAGGAATAAATGCGCGGTCAGTTGCTTTTTACAGGAAAAAAGTCGCTGGGAATCTAAAAAGAAATGGTTAAAGAACGAACTAAAAATAAAGTGACTAATAAAACTCCCAAGTTGATAATGCAATAATATCACTTCATTTAAACGGAGCTATATCGACAAATTAAAGGCGGAAGCGGAACGATCGGATATAGCTGTCTCGATAGCTCTTCACGGACAACAGATCGCTTAAGAATGTCAATAAATGCAGGGTAGAAGAAAATAGGAGGAAGGTGAGAGTGAGGCCTAGGCCGAAGCAGTGGCTTACATTTTCGCGTTCTGCTGTTACGTTCAAAGAGCTGGTCAAAGTACTGAGAAAACTCGGAATTGGAATACCCGCTGTGTTGAACAGTTTTTTTAACAATTAAAAAATCTAAAGGGGCTCACCTGGTTTGTTAAATATCTAACGCAATTTACTCGCCTTAATCCTAGTGTGGAAAAGTCAGTCAGTTTGGTGCAACTGGCAGGTAAGTTGGACCGAAGATGCAAAAAGTAGTGTGTGATATCGTGTGAAACGACTTGCAGTCTCTACGGATTTTTTGTTCTCTACGTGAATCATTTTACTTTCAACATGTTGATGACCTTGAACCAAACAAATCTCCGGATATTCGGTCAGATGCAGGAAGCTTAACATTCCAATTATGACTTTGTCTGTGAAGTGCTGATATTTCATAGACTTAGCAAGCACTGCGAAACCGATGTTAAGGGTTATCACCACCTGAGGAGTTGGAATTGGAACTAATTTGCACTTTCATCTTCATGCCTAGATTCCTTTTGTGTCTCACACTGTTGACAGTTGATTCTCATGTCTAAAGGATTCGCCTGTAAATGAAGAAACTGTAGTTATGCATTAAATGTTATGACGGTCGTCCTCTCCCTGTATCTGTGCTTTTCGCCTCTGCATTCAATGCCATGCGGTCTAAAATGGCCATCAGACAATCAGCATTTGGCCTCTGGTGGCACTGACAACCGCCTCGTCGTGTTGAGCCAACGCGTGAAGAGTTTCGCCAGCCCCGTGCTCGCCTACGAGGAGCATTTGGCGGCGCGAAAGACCACGTCCTTGTCGCGACACCAGCATGGCCTGCAGGCTAGCGACGGCAGTGGCGGCACAGTGTTTCTGGAACACCCCTCACTAGTTAGGCCCTGTGCGGCGTGGAGACGGAAAGCCAATTTACCTGCCCCCCCCCCCCCCTTCTCTGCCGACCGCGGCCCGTGGTTTCTTCGTGTGCGCGCCTGCAAGTGTCACATACTATTATTGTCTTCGTCGCTGCCCCCGTTTCACGCCTCAGCCCACAGCGCTCAGCTTTTCGTCCGTAATTGGGGCGACTCCGTGCCATAATGACCCCCGCGTAGACTGGCCGTCGCACCTGTATACACCCACGCATCTGTCAGTTTAGTTTGGGAATGTCCAAAATTTGGTAGGAATGCGAGGTTAAAACACCGACGAAATAAGGTTTTTTCATTACCTGCTGTACAAATTAGGTGAACCTTGCACATCTGCCAGCAACCAGAATACCCGGGTAGACATCTAAAAGGGAAAAGGATGGACGAGCACGGGATCCAGAGGTTCAGTGCCCTGAAGTGTCCAAAGCCGGCAAGGTTTCATCCTCGGTTATGTATTGAAAATCTTGTTTATATCGCTGTGCCGTTTACGTGCATGGACGTCAAGGTCGATTGCATTGTAGCTAGTTGTTGTACTTTGCCAAAAAGAGCGAACATCCGTGTCCCAGGAAGCAATTGAGAAGAAGAAGAAGACTCGATCGCTGGGACAAAATGTTTATTCGCCTGACGTTTCGATATCCGTCGCGGATTCGTCAACAGAGACATGAGTAGCAGAAAGGTTAAGTGTGCACAGACGTTTGCAGTATTTATAGGACACGGTCATTACTGCAAGCATACAGCGACAATTAACGTTAATTGCCTTCTTGTGCGTGGACTGCTTGTTGGACGGCACGCGGGCTCTGACCTGTTGAACTTTCGTCACGGGCGGTGAGCTCGGGCATGATGATTGCTCGGCCGTCTGGCTCCCCGGTGTTGGCGTACGATGAGGCGGTGGCCTGCCCATTCCTCAAGCGACGGCTTGCTTTGGCCACATTGAATCTCAGGATTGAATATGGATTGGGCAAATCGTTGCACTTGTTGATGGATTGGGGGCCCGTGAACCATGATTCAAGTAGTTCTCGGCTCACCCGATTGTCACCTCTTGCGAGAATTTCGGCCTCATCGAATTTGAAGGTGTGGCCGGGTCTCGTCGAATGAGCCGCAACTTGAGAATTGGCATCATTTCGCCGCACTGCAGCCGCGTGTTCGGCAATTCGCGTCTTGAGAAGTCTGCCAGTTTCTCCGACATAGTTGCTTTGACC
>JAYGXS010000002.1:40201642-40235645 GCA_036362985.1 Ligula intestinalis
GTCAGCAACCTAAACAATAAGTGACATCCTGTGGAATGAATATGCGTTTGAAGCGTAAAGACGAGATCATAACTAAAGCCGTGCATACGTGCATTGACACGCATATTGCCTCAGCCACTAGATCCAGTTTCAACAGCAGCTGGCTGACCGCCTTGGACAACCACCTGCTGCATGGGAGAGGGTGGTTGCCACCGGTAATACCTCTTATATTGCATTTGACTTAAGTTGTTCATCATTTTTCCAAGTGTTCATGTCTGCGTTCATGTCCGTTTGTGAATGATTATCAGTCTTTCGCAAAGTTAGACATTTCTCACGACTTATCCGCCGTAATGTACACCGATTGCACGGCTTTGCCAGCACCCACATTCAGTTATCTTTACATACGACAAAAATTGGTTACAACAGGTGAGAATATGGTAAGCGCTGCGCAAATCAGCCTCACAATAAACTAATTCATGTTATAGCGACCGGTGTGATGCGTTTTATCAGGTCGAACTGTCCCATTTATGATTGTTTTCGCGTTCATATCACGATTCCGCGTCACTTTTACATTACGAAAACACTCAAGTGTGCCTCTTCCGATTACATTGATTCTTTGCTTGCAGGTTGCATTTCTTTTTGATCTCAGGTTGTCCAGTCTGTCACATACAAATTCCAAGTCACCTACAAGGTCCCACAAAATTATCCGAAGTCCCTGGGTCAGCGCCTGCTAGCAGCAGCAGGAGCGACCGCTCTGAGGTTGAGAAAGCCGGCGATGTGTGCACAAAAGTACTTCCTACAAGTTTCGGATCTAGTGGGACCAACAGTCACCTAGCGGTATGCACTCATCCGCACTCTATTTGTCTCCCTCCAACTCCTACCCCTCACCTCTCTCACCTAGACTGCCCCACCAAACCTTGCCCTCATAAACAACTTTCTCTTATCGACCAACCTCCCCCCCATTCCCACGACTCACTTGTACGAACAGACGAACACGTTTGAACATGCACCCCGCTCCAATATAAATATATTGGCCTGAGTAGTATTTATCGAAAGTATACGTACGCTCGCCAAAGTCGTCTTCTGAATTCTCTGATGGGATTTTTCGCAACCGTAAGACAGAGGTACCAGATTGATTCTTCCACACACAAAATTTTAATGCCTCCCCCTACTAGACGTTACACAATGAAAGCGTTTACAGTAAATAGTTTGACAATCCCACGGCTAGCTACCTTGTAAAAGGACTTTTGCATTAATTTTACGAAGCTTTGTATCTTCTTAGAATGTCCTGATACAACTCGTTTTCTTCTCATTAGTAAAAATCAAGTTCAATTTGCCTTTTGCCTGAAAACATCATCCGACACCTAAATAGGTTAGCATCATTCATGATCATGTGTATCCCTTCCAGCATATTGGTAGCAACCCAGTTTTTAATCTGTCATTGTCCAATCATGTCGGATACATTTTAACGAGGCCTGTGTAGAAACTTTTATTCAACTTTACATCCACAACAATAGCATGCATGTCAGCATTTAGTATGATGGCTAAGGAGTGGTATTAATCGATCTCCATTAACTAACTCTTTCTTAGTTTTCCACAAGTTTCTCAAATCAACATAGCGTTATTTTCGAAAGCATGTAGCAACCCCTTATTCTTAGTCATACTTTCCTCGGACGCCTCCACTCCAGGTCGAGACTTGTCTGGCCTCACTAACCAATCACTTCTCAAGGTGACACCCAGTGCACAAACTGCGGGGGAGTTGTTTACGCCCAGTCACGCTCGGAATCGACGATCTACCGTTCGGTTGCAGAGCTCCAGACTCGGTGATCGACTTGCCGGACTGAGCCTCTGAACTCCCGCCCATTTATGGCTGGACTGCACTTGTCTGGGAATCACTTGCATGTTACTTACATTCTACGCTTGTTATCTCTTAGTAAATTATCCATGACAATCTGACCTTTCACATCTTATCCTATCAACTAGTTTATGCATGCTGGGATACATTGCGTCATCTTTTATCTGGCCGGACCATGTCGTATCCCAGAAGCGTCTCTGCTGAAATTCTTCATTCAAACGATTGACTAGGGTTCAAGCAAAAGGTTGCCTGCACCATTCAAGCGCGATTTATCTCCGTGGCTACCACAAAGTTGTAAGCTAAGGCAACATACTCGTGTCGTTAGAACTTTTAGGACAGAAAAGAAAGCTTTGCCGTAATATAGAAATTTCGACTGGGATTGATTTAATCACCCGGTACTTTATGTACCTTACAGATACTGCCTTGCTTGTCTCCAGTAGGGTAGGCAGCTGATCAAAGTCTGCAGATGGCTAAGGAAGCCCCGGAAGTTCTCGGTGCAGCGTTTTAGTCTTCGTGACGTATCTCACGAGAAGGTTGTGTGACCTTGCGTAAGCAAATGCGCATTTTATTTGACTGCAGACTCTTTGCATGTCTGGAGAGAAATTCCTCGTCTCTTCTCGGCCACCGTATGCTTTAAGTATTGGAAGTAAGCCGTCTCATGAGTTTCCGTCCTATTATTAGAATGGGTCATATATTCTGAGAAATGAAGCCATCGAATCCCGTCGTTTTTGAACCAGCATTGAAAGTGCCGATGTGCACGAACAAGGACATCATGAGAGGCGTCTCGATTTTCTGCCTTTGGATCTCAAGGACATACATTTGTTTCTGAACTTGTATATGTTCAACTTTGATCGTCATGCAGTTCTCGAAAGTCCAGTCGGCGTTCTACCATGTCCATTGACACAGTGCTTAAACTCCTCTGCGTTTATCTGTGAGTTTGCGAATGGAGCCTAATTTTGAAGGCATATTTTAAACACCATTTCGACAATAATACAAATTTAACCTAACCAAAACATCAAATGTAATTTAATCTCTATCCCTATTAAACTTCAAAAAGTCAGCTGTGTCAGAGGCGGATCATGTTTATATGCCTTGTCGGGGCCACATTTCACTCCTACTATAAGTTCTCACTGATTCATCAAGTATTTTAGGGTTCTTCAGGAGGCGTTTAGCGTTCAAAATCATAAAAGTCTGCCGAGGTTTGCAGAGGCCTACATAACTACAGTTTGTTGATGAACGCTCACCGATCCGAAACGGGAAACAACTGTCACATTCTGCCTTGGGGTTCACTCTCATGTGCCAGCAGTGGCCGCACAGTGTAGTTAGATCACCATTAGCAGCGAAGAAAGCGCAATTTAAGGGGCCATTTCTGGCTCATCCATCAGTCACACCCAATTCCATGTGGTTGACCACCCGGAGTTGGAACCGGTGATCAGTTGATCAGAAGTCTAACGCCCTAACTATTGAGCTGGCTGCATTATATACATAACTGATGACGACTTATGAGTCGGAAATTGGCATTTCAGCCTCCCTTACCTTTACCGGCAATGTTTATCTGGCTAAAAACTACTTACCACTGTGTAGTTGTAAAATAATCGGGAGGGAGAGCCCCAATGCAGTACGGGACGAGTGAGTTCTGTAAACATTTAACAACGCACACCAGTATTCCCGATCTGAAACCGGGAAGATAACGAGCCCGTAGTTTTAGACTTGTGACCAGTAAGTTGCGTTGGGTGCTGAATCACCCGAGGTTGGGTATGGCTGTCTGGTGACGGTCAATGATCCAGAAACGACCACTCTAGTCGCCCTCGTTTTTGGCGGTAATACTCATAGGCAGTGTTGTCAACAAAGGTCAAAACAAACAACAACACCCACTTCAAGTTCGGCCTCTGACGTCCATGCAAACTCATGCTTCTCGGGGTTTCTCATCATATGGTAACGGTTGAAACGCCGGGACACATATTCTGTCAGCCACGCGCGCATGTATTCAAGTAAGTAAAAAAATCCGTCCTTATTGCAAGACGAGTGCGTTTTACATTCCCATTTCTCTTTCCTTTGCCGATAGAAATTTCAATTTATTGTTTTTCGGCTCTAAACTACCACCTACACGGTCACTGTGCAACCAAGCGCAGTGGGAAACTGGAGGCGTTAAAATCCCATTCGATGTTAGACCTCCTCTGCTGAAAAATCACCAAGTAGTCGTAGGCAGTCGCTGGCTTTTTCACTGCCCCACATCACGCCGAACCACAGTTGCACTGTTAGGTTAACTTGCAGGGGAAAATTGGCCGTAAAATCAGGTTGTGCTTTGCCGATCGCTGGCGCCTTGTCTAAATGCGCCAACAAAGGCGGCAAATATGGTTCCCAGTCTGGCATCGCATAGGGAGTGGCAGAAGCGCTGTCGATACATCAGTGTTATTATCTCCTATAGTTGCGCAGGTTTTACGCAGTCACAGCTACGCAAATTTACGACCATTAAGGATCACATATCGGTTATTTGGTCAGCGTTCGTGTGTCAGTCTCCGAAACGTAGTCGCGACCCTGGTACTCTATACCAGTGCCTCACGCGTACTGTCCTGCGAATTCGATCTGCGCACAGTTTTCGGGTTTTTTTTACTGATGTGCGTGTCATAGCTCTTATTGGATCAGGAGTCCCCACCGGAATCCAAAATAGTTGTAGTTGGATGACGGAGAAAAGCCGAGACATCGACTAGCTTGAGCCAAAGGTCCGCGGGAGTGAGTTGGCTGCCTGGCCGGGAACGGCAGGCAAACAGATGCTGAAAAACGCCGCAGTTGAGACTGTTTTCGGGTGTGGATGAGTCGAGCCGGTGTTGGTACTGACGAAGGGCCATTGAGTAGCCACTGCGTAGATGGGCCAAGCTATAGCGAGTGACCCTCTGGAGTCGTTGTTTTCTTTAACTGATGTCGTACTAGTTGGCGTCGTAAGTAACCGGGAGTAACCGGGGGTCGAATTTGGATAATGTAAAATCAAATCAAACTTGCAATGCTGTAGATGCGCTAAGCTGAAATTATGGTCACACAGTTTGATAGCATAGAAGGCAGCAGGAGCCTATAACTACTGCTATGTGTACGTGGAGTGGTCCGCTTCACAGGAATGCCAGTCACGCAGTGCAATCCGATATTCCTAATTATATAAGCAGCTGGCGGATCGAGTAGGACAGTCACCGGGCGCAGTGAAGAGGGAGGTAGTGAGATTGGCACTTGGAAATCCAGCTCAACTGTAAATAATAGAACAAACCCTCACGATAGTAAATATTCCCACTCGAGTGCTTCATAAGTCGCTATGATACATGGCTTCCAAGTTGCTAAGTGCTGGGAAAGCCCACTTCGTCACAGGACTGTCAGGTTAAATGGTCCTTTCTGACTGATATTATCAAGGATATTAGATTGAAGTTACTCTGACCAGACTATGGATGGCACACACAGATGGAATGCATCTCTTTTTCAGCCAGTTGCGTATGTGACGGAGGAGAAAGTTTGATATATTCTAGGCAAACTTGCTTCATTTTACATCGCTGGTGCACTGCTCAGCACTGTAAGACATTTTGTGGAAAACATCACTTGAAGCTTTCGGCCTGTCCTTTCACGATGCGATTATTAATCCGACCTTTCATTTTTCAGCATCCGAAATTCTTGGTCGTAGGCAGTTTTGCTCTGTCGATTCTCTCCGGCAGCTCGTGACTGAACAGATAGTCTCGTGGTTGGAATCCTTGACACGAGTTAAATTGTGGTCAAACAAAAGAAAGTTGACTGTAAATATTTGTGATAATGCATGCGTTGCAGACAGTACTGCTAAAGATTTGCAAATGTTTTCGCTCATTTATATGCAAAAAAGAAATCGTGTGCAGCCTTCTAGCTGTCAGTAGACCCACGTGTTGCTTTCCGCTGGCCAGATGGGCCAGACAAAAATCAATTATACATTTTATTGATTTTCCAGCTGGTCCTTCGTCCTTGAACAAAGGCGGCGGGAGGACGTGCCAGCGTGATGGTAAGCTTGCAATTTAGAGTGTTGTCGGTTTCACGTAAACTCCACTTTTATTGCGTTACTTAACACCAAATGGCCGCATCAATGGGTAACTATTCAATATTAGGCGAGCTCTGCGAATTTGGTGTAGATTTTTTATTAAATCTTCAGTTTGCAGTTTACAATGCAATTGGCATAACCCAAAGTTCGGGCCACCTCAACCATATTTGTGCAACAAAAGTACCATGAAACATCTTTTCACATTACACTGCGCCAAGTAGGTTTTGAGTGGTTTAAAAAACGAACCTGGAGGACCGTGCGGTCTTAAAACCAAGATGGCTAATTTGATCCGGGATTTTTCTCTTAACTCGGACCGTAGTACAAACTAGACTCTTAAGAGTAGACACCCTTCACTGGCGGTGGTTGGCGTGAACATATTAGCAAAAAGCAGTCACCTGGTCTGAATTCTAGAAGCTTAAAATTTGATGTTATCAACGTCATGAAAATCTTTGAACTAACATATCCATTAGCAGCTCACATAAAACAGGCATAAACTTTCCCACGATATCACGTCAAATCTACACTCCTAATCTCAGGAGTCAACTGCACACACCATATCCAGAAGAAATATAATGCAGCGATGTCCATCTTACGTCCATGGTTGGGAATTTGTATTTTCTAGGAAGGGGACTTAACATTTCAATCTGTTCATCCACTATGTAAAAACCCGTGTTGTTATATTATCCAGAAAAAAAGTATGTTAATATGTGCATCTTATAACTACATGCACGTTTACAGGTCCTTTCCATCTCTGGTTTGTTTAAGTTCCTATCTTATCCTTATTTAGTTGACTTAAAGTTTGCTGTTGAGGAAATTTCAATTTTACAAAGGTCACATAGCATATTTTATAAAAGTAATTTATAAAGAAAATCTCTCAAACTGTATACGCATGCAGGTGTCTTCTGAAGTGTCGCCTTGAGGAATTTTCAAATAATTCACTGCTGTCGATTTTCGACACATTACATATAAGCTTAGCTACGTCTCCACAGCAAAGCAACATATGTTTACTAACTGAACTTACGCAATCACTTGAAACCAATTGAAGACACTGCTCGCTAGCTAAGCATATAACTTGAAGTACTATGTTGTTGCACCGTCAACTGGAAATTATCTAACACAGAGTTGTCCTATGATTATAATTAGTCGCCCTTAGACAATTTTACGATTTTACCTGAACACCCCCTGCTTCGCAAGGTATTTTCGTCTTTGCATTAATGTATGTGATCGCAGATAAGTATATGCTCTGGCGGGAACCTATTTAGGCCTTCGAAGCAGCCACCACTATGCATACCAAGGACTGGCACGTGATGAAAGAAACCCTTAACATCTGCGCCTTTTCCAGACATTCACACGTTGGACTGCCTTTCCAGCATTCCTGCTGACTGTGGCCTTAACCGGTGGTCCCAATTATCTCGCGTCTTCACTGGCATTTGGTTAATTTTGAATTTAAAGTCCGACACCGGCTAAGGCAGACACTTCCACCCCTAGTCACAATGCAGCAGACTAGGACACAAGGCCTCCTGAACACGTATTCAACACTACAGAGACAGAAGAGACAGAGACAACGGACCACCTAAACATACAGCCTTCCTTTCGGATTAGAGTTAACCATGTCAGCCACCGCGCATGCTGACCTCGTCTGCGGCCGCAACCGCGGCAACCTGATCCAGAATCTCGTGATCCGTACAGGACGTACTAGCCTGAAAACTGTGACTTTGTCAGATGTTGGTGGTGATGGCCTCGGGCTCTAACTTCTTCACCGTCAACAATAACTTATATAGAACTCCAGGATTTCGGAATCCCTGCGGCTTCGAACGCGCAATCTATTGACAGGAGGTCAAACGCTCTAAAAATTGAGTCAAGGGCTTGTTGTTCTGTCTGTTGCGATCTAGGCGGAAAATTGAGTCTGTGGCCCTGTGGTAAGCACGGTGGACTTGTAGTCAACAGCTCGCGAGTTTGACCCTCAGGAGTAACACAAACCTGGAGTTGGGTATGTCTGGCTGATGACGGCTAATAAGCCGGAAATAGTTATTTAAGTCACATTTTTCTGTCTTGCTAATACCATTCTGCCTATATCACTGGCTGTTGAGAGCCATTGAGAGAGAAAAGACAGCAAGACACAACAGGGCAAATAGGTCCAGCGGTGCGACCACTGAGCGTCCCTTTAAAAACTATTTGCCACTTTAAACCTCTCCTGACGACGTCCTTTCCACCTGGTAGCAGCTGAGTGCTGCAATGTGCTCAATCACGAAAATTTATAATAGCCGCAAATGTTGGCGAGTTTAAACAATGCATGCCTTCAGGACTACATGCGTTGCCAAGGTAGGGGTGAAAGAAATAGCGAGAAAGCTCTCTGTGCAAGACTTCTTGTTGAACGAGCATATAGGGAGCCCGCAACTTTCGTCTTTGAACCCAACCCTAAATTCAATGTTGACACCCTGCACTATCCTCTAAACTATTGTTTTCACCTCTAAGACAAATGAGAACATCCCTGCACTAGAACTTTGGGACTAGTAGATGTAAAAAGACGGTGATTTACATATACCGTGCCAGGCAGGTATATAGGTGCGATTTTTTTTGTAAGTGCAAAAGAAGAAAATCAGTTTTAAAGAAGCAGAAGACACTATCTCTGGAACGGTAATTTTATTCGTGTGAGCTTTCGACTCCACACGAGAAGTCATCGCCAGAGAAAGCGCGAAACAGCAAGAGTTAGTTTCGCGTAAATGGGGGTGGGAGGGGGGTTCGAACATGTGATTGGTCAATGCCCATGCCACGTCCCTTCTCTCGGTGTCTTATCGTGTGTCGTCTACGCGCGTTCTTGTAGTTGTGGCGTGTGACCTTGAAGTCACAGCCTGCATGTTTGTACGAGAACTGTGCCGTGGTTTCCAGTCGTGAGTACAGATGGCAAAGTAGCATGGCGGTATATCTACACGCCCGTTGATGGAGTTAGGATCTGAAACCCAGGCTTCCAGCAGCTCTGGACCAGTCTTATTTCTGACTCGTGCCATTATCCGTGTGCCCAAGAAGTCGAATTGATGGCCTTCTTCCAGGGTGTGGGTAGCTATCTGGGGCAGTGGATCGCCTTTCTGCACTGCCCATTTGTGCTGTTATTCGCGACCTAAGTCGTCGCCCGGTGTGCCCTGTATAATTGCAAGAACAGTCGCCTGGCACCTGATAAACGACACATGACTGCTCACTTAAATCCAATGGTTCTTTTATTTGCATGACCCGTGAACACATGGTAGCTGTCGGGCGATGAGAAATACCCACGCCGAGCTCTGCACCGATACGCTCGGTTGCTTCTGACATATTTTTCTATGTACGTTAGAGGGTGCCAGAACTTTGGTGGTTCACCTTCGTTTGTTATCCATGGGTGCGTACGGAGGCAGCGGCTAATGAAGCTGTTCGGGTACTTATTCCTGGCCAGTTGGTCACGAAGTTTTCTTAGTTCCTGCAGTTGCCCCTCCGGTTCATTGCAATATTTCTTCACCCTCTAAAATTGTGCTCCAATACAGCCACGTTCATGTGCTATTGGGTGATTGCTATGGAAGCTGAGCACGTGGGTTGCGTCAGTCGCTTTTCTATAAACGGTGGTGCTGAGTAGGACGTCGCGTGCCAGAAAATCAGTATTATGACAGGATATCTCTCTGGCTTCAATAACAGAAGCTATTGCGCAAAAACTGTGAGATTGGAGAAACGGGATGCCTTATCCACACAGACACGAGCATAGGCGCGTCTGTAGGGAGGAGAAGTGACGTCAGCTGCCAAACTGCGGCTTACTTGGTCGCATCCTCAAGGCTGACGAGGCTTAGGAAAGAACAACCGCGTGCTCCTCAAGTTGCTGGACCCTGTATTGTAGGATTTGTGCAGTCATCCGGACGAATCCCAAGTTGTAGGTAAAATGCGGAATGCACCATAATGAAGGAGTTATCGTGCACATAACCCTGTATTGCTGTCCCAGGCAGTAGCGGCCACGGCCGAAGTCAGGGCTGGTGTTGACTGCGTACAGTCACGCCCGAGTGTGGGTGAATTGGTTCTGTGTGTGAGAGAGAGAGAGTAATGACATTTGGTATTGCATGATTGTTGAGCGAGTTCAAGTGAAGTACAATTGGTGCCAAACCAACTTAATAATTAAGTCAGCCTAGTAGTCATTCTGGTGGATTCTAGATGATTGTTTAGGAAATACTTCTTGGGCAGTCAACTTTCTCCCGTATTGGTGGATTCCATCTGAGCGAACATTTGAGCGGGTAATATCGATCCAAGTGTGATTAAACTCATGGCGTGAAGCGGGTGTTTGTAGCTTAGCGGTAGAGCATTAGCCTCCGGCAAAGGCTTTCTCTGATGCGCGGGATCAAATCCCGCCAAAGGCCTAGAGTTTTTCACACTTGGGTCAACTCAAATTAAGCAAATCTGCCAAACCAACTTAATACAATTGGAGTGTTGCTTTGCCCAGCGGGTGTCACGTACAGAGGCCCTGTTGCGTTGGTCGAGGGATGGCGTGTCCAAGTGAACCTTTGACAGCCACGACTGGTTTGGACATACGTGTGTGCGCACGTGTATGCGCGTGATGATTAAGCTCAAAGGTTTTCAGGTCAGACAGTCGAAAACGGCCGCCTTCGAAGACGCATGAGGTTGAGGTAGTGGGCATAGCACAGGGAAGCAGCACAGCATCATTTACTGTCCGCCACAACGCATGCTTCCCGAGAACACAGTCTACCGGCAGGCGTAAGCTAACTATAGAGGACGTCTCCTGCCAATAGAAGCGAACAGGCAGGTTCATTGAATCAGCTCAGAAGTAGAAGATTCGATCACTGGACCAAGAAGTTTATTTGCCTGACGGTTCAGATTCCATTTTGAACGCTCCATCAGACATAATTGCAGAATTGGGGGGGGGGGACTGCAGAGATTAGGGTGATACATGTGTAGATTAGGCATGCCCATTATAATTAGAAGCTCCCGTACTAGATGGCTTGATAGTCCACTTCCGAGTCATTCATTGCCGCGATTTCATCATCCATATTGGATGTAGGCTTGATAATTATCGACAATTATATTTGCTGTCGACGGAGTTGTTGCTGGGCCCGGTCCTTCTCACGTGACTAATTCTACTGCTCAAAAAGTCTCAGTACGGAATTCGGGAACGGCAATTCATTGCGCTTTTTGATTGACTGTGCGAGAGCCGCGAGCTACTTGAGTCATGGTTCTCAGGGCCTCACTCAATCAACAAGCGCAATGACTTACCATTCCTATCTTCCGTACTGTGGGAGGAACCAGGCCCAGAAACAACTCCGACGACAGAGAACATAATTGTCGCATAATTATCAAGTCCATATTCAACGAAATGGTGACAATTAATGACTTGGAAGCGGATTATCAAGCCATCATCGCCCCAATTACGACCCCCAGCAGGAGGTGTGAAAGCTACTAATTGTAATGTGCACGCGGTCGGGTGGCCACTAAGTGTTTCAACGACAGGTTCAAGCATCGCTAGTGTTATAACGATGACATCTGCTGCGTGTCACCGTCGAATTATGCCCTGTTGAAATCCCCAAGGAAGAACACAATAAGAAGGGCATAATTGTGGAATCCACCCGGAGGAGGGTTTATTGTGTACAAAACCCGGAGGAGCTGTCTCGGGTGGCTGTTGCCTCGCCTCGGGGCTCAAAGCCCTGGCATTGGGAGCGGACTAGCGGTGTGGCCTCGCGTCCGCTTTTGCAACTCTCCCTGTCTACTAGGGACATTTGCCAATAAGAGTTTGTCTGCGCGTTCTCTTGTGGCCTGATTGGCCGCATTGGCGGCCCGCTTACGGCTACGCGCGGCTTTCTGTGAAGCGGACCGATAGCGTGACCTGGGACTTCATCCTTGGTAGGAATTATCCTAACACTCCATTGGGGTGCGCGTCCGCGTCCAGTCTAAGGTCATTGCTTGGGGCCAGCCCAGCTAACGCTATTGAACAAAGGAATCACTGTGGCCGTCAGTGGCAGGCTCGGCGCCTTAGGAGAGCCGACAAGGTTGCTAGCCCTTGGTCAGGCTACCATCCTAACACTAAGAACTATAAATATCACGTAATCTGTGCATGTATCACTGTAATCTTTGCATGCACCCCCCCGTATTCTGCGGTTATCTCTGATAAAGGTTTCAAGACACCATACGAAACGTCAGGCAAATAAACCTGCTGTTCCAGTGATCGAATCTTCTACTTCAGAACGTCCCCCGACAGATATATAGTTCCCTCAAAAGCGCGAGTGAACAGAGTTTTTTGGTGACAGTATTTGAGCTTCGGGTTTTCGAATCATTATTTAATGCTAATAGTGAACAGTATTGAGGACATTGCCATCGATGATGGCTCCGATGAGGATTGTGGAAGCATTACCGCATCTACTAGGCCTCTTACGTTAAATAAATATACAGAAATTTGTCATTAAGTGAGGACTCTTGGTTTGTTCGCTTCATTCTGTTTGTAACCTTACTGATAGTAAGTCAATGTGGGACTAAAAAACATTAGGTCAATACAGTTATTGTTCCATCGAGTAAGTATTTTTTCTTTTTACTATTGCATCTCGTCATATGATGTGATTATGGATCACCTACCAGTCAGTTGAAGTTCATACGATATTTCTGACTAACACGAGGAGTAAGAAGAACTAATTAACACGCGTCTAATTACATCATATTTTGTGCCTATGATCATCTGCTACTTCGGAGAAGCGCAGATGACGAGTCTATTTGAGCGCAGGGTGGAAAGCGTAGACAGCCTGCAATTTGTAATTGGTATATCAAACATTACAAAACTTGTATTCTGTCTTCCACGGACATATGGGCTTTTCTCAATTCTCCTGAGAATTCGGCCCCAGAATTGGTTTATCCGGGATGCGTATGTGAAATAAATACCAGCGAATAAAACTGAATGCGATAGGGTGGAACGTTAAATGTGCATGGTTTTAGAGTGTTCGGCCAAGGAAAAGCCACTAGGATGTTGGAGATGGCTGCATCGTAAGGAGGAAAGGAGATCATATGGAAGTTGACCGTGTTTTTGGAGGTTGTCAACGATTGATCAACCACACTAAAACGTACATCTTGCTGGAAATCTGTCATGCGGATTCGTGTGTACGGTAACAAATTATGACGAGTAGATCTGCCTCTAAAAGCGTATGTGATGTGAGAAGGTAGTCAAACGCACAACCCTTGGAACCTGCAATTCTGAAAACTGTCCAGACCAATCAGCATGCGAGGAGAGGACTGGTAGTTATGAACTGGGCCCCCGAACTATCAAATATTATATATGCTAACTGCATGAAAGCCTCAGTTGAGCGGCAATTGGTGTGAAAATTGCACTTAGATCCTAAAGTTTCGAATTGTGGTCATCAAAAACCTTTGGAGTTAATTTGGTAACCCAACAGCATGAAGTGGAGACGCACAGTGTCCGCTAAATTTATAAACAGTACTCAAGTTCTTGGCGATACTGCTGAGGCCAGACAGGATCAGTATCATAATTTTGACAGTCACTCCACTCCAGGAGGCATGCATCTCAGTCGAAAGTGATCGAGGGAGTGTTTACTGCCAAAATCCGTCCCTATAACCCCAGTTTGTACCTTTTCTTAGTTCGTAAAACCAATACCATCAAGTAACATTATCATGTGTAACAACAAAAATCTGGAATCAACAACAGCATAAAAACAAAAGTGAAAAATGTATGGATCTAGCGCATGCGACCTGAAGAAAAACGGGAGTCAAGCGTATGATCGCCACACGATAGAATGGAAATTCACACCAGGACAAATACTGCACTACATCGTGCACCTAATCGGTTTGCGTCGGATTTTTTACGTGTGCAGGATAAATGACGGGACTCACGCATAATCATCCGCTAGAATAATCCAATGAACTCCTGAACCATTACCACATGCGAAAGGTAAGGATTTGGAAGTCTGACAGCAGAAGTTAAAACTAAATCTTTCAAACATGTGGAGCGTCGAGCATCAGTGACTTCTAAATGTGACCTTTATGGCAACTTTCTTCGATGGATGATTTCCTATCCGCTCTCGACATCTATCTCGTGTGCGTTTAAGGAGTGACACGTTCGTCTGCCTGCATAAAAGGTTTGAGCGCGTCAAAACACACAAAGGCACCTGTAAGATATGAAACAATCGATTTGAACGAGTACCATGCAATCCCCTTCCCCCGGCTATAAATTTATTCCTGAGCGGGTCACCATTACATTCGTGGGACACGGATATGAAGTGGAATTTGTCGCCACCGTTCCCAGACAAAACTGACGCGCAAGTGATGTGCACCCAAACGTACGCACAATGTCTCCCCAATTCTGGCCTCAACCCAAAGTGGCTTGACCTCAATCGGTCTGGACAAAGCTCTAGGCCGATGCTACCGCCAGACGCACTGACGCACTTACTAAGGCGTCCATGCTGGTTCGCCCACGCGTGGTCCAATCAATGACCTTCAGGATTGCAGCCAAAGCTGGTGGCCCGAATGTCAGCTTCCTAGACAGCACTTCGGAACTGGCCCACCTCGCGGCCAGACTTGTGCTCAGATAGTCAATTCTCTCACAACCTATTCTTCTGTTCTTCTGCAAAATAAATTATTCCTAACAATCTAGCCTTCCCTAGACTTCTCCTATCTCCTAAGGAACCGGGCCTCGAAGATTGTAGCTGTTAGGGTTAACCGTCTTAGCCTTAACACCTATAGATGGTTATGGTTTCCTGCGACAGACGAATTGTCGGTGAGAAGAGAGGTCAATTAATTAATTGTTCGTGAATTTCAATAATCTTGCTAGATTATTTTCTTATTTAGGAAAAAAAGGCCAATCAAAGTTAATGGTAGTTGACTCCTGTGTGGTTCACCATAATAGCCCTGAGTGATTGCTACACTACCAGGTATGAATGTAACTCAATGTCCTCTAACCCGACAGGACGATCTTGAAAGGAAGCCCGTTGTACTATCTGCTACCGAACTGATTCGTAGGGGAGCTCTTAGGATGCTTGCTGATCGCGTTTTCGGTACTTTTGTCCCCCTAGCGCGAGATTGTTTCCCTCCATATTGGCCAGTGCGGCTGCCAGCTTGGAAACGCCTGCTGGGAATTGTACTGCGCGGAGCACGCCATCACCTGTGAGGGTCAGGCCTTCGAACAACCAAGAGAATGTGAGAACGTCGATTCCTTTTTTAGTTACACGAGCAATGGCCAGTACGTTCCTCGTTCCATCTACATCGACTTGGAAGCCACCGTTATTGGCAAGTTATACAACTTTTTCTTCACGTGAGCCGGTTCTTAGTTGAAAAGTTGTTAAGGAATGGTCTTACTATAACCACTAAGAGAACTGCCCGTCGTTGTGTTCCTTGAGTACCATCAAGAGTATAAATGCAGCAATAAATAAACAGAGGCCATTCAGTGATCATGAACATAAAACAAACGCACCTCAATCGTAAGTCCTCGCAACTACGTCCACTTCTGCGACTGTCCATCACCGACGTCACTTGTGACGGTAGAATTATCCTAGGAAGTAACAGCTATGACTACTACACCTATGATAAACAAGGTCGAATAAAACCAGGCTGCTTATAACAACTTTCGAGTTTGAAAAGTATGATAGAACGTTACAATAGTGCATACATATTGCCATCCAGCTGGATGATTACAGTTTACACATTTCTAAGGCTCTGCGGTTACTATCGAGAAAGGATTGAGCCAAAGATATGGGATGGTGATCACGATCTATTTTGTGTTACTTTCTCTATGAACGAAGATTTATAGCAGATTAAATATATTCAGCCCTTACAATGGAGAGGTAGTTTAACATTGGCTCGATTAGTAAGTAAAAGGATTCCACATTTTCTTTTGCAGGAAATTAGGATCTTTACACAGAGCATAATATTTTGCAAATTACTGGAAATTTAAAGAGGATAAAGTTGTCTCTCGGATTCGTCACATTTACCAAATAAGCTTCCCTAACTGTTGTAACAATTTCGAGTGCAGTACCCCGTTCTGCTACTGACTGGGATGATGGGTTTGGAATGAAGTATGAGATGGCAGGCGATTAGCGGTCTTGTCCCAGCGGTCGCCTCTATTGCTTCTCAGTAACGCAAGTGCCATTTTAAATAAAGGCTGAAGAAAAAACGAAGTTGGATCATAAAATGTAACTACAAAAAAAGTGCAGGCCAATTCAAACCTAATCTTCTAGGTCTCGGACTAACCAAATCCGTTTGTAGAAAGGTCCATACATACTACTTTAGAAGAATCAATTGACACAGCTTTGATTTTAAACAGCATTTTGTTGGTCATATTCACGCCTGAACGGCATATATTTTTATTTGCTATTGGAATGCTCTGCCAGAAAGTGCTGTTTTTGAAAGGCATGCTTTATCCGTATAATCAGTCACGACGAAAACACAAATACTTGAGGGTTTGGAAAAACATTTTCGGCGCTTAATCTTTTCACATGCAAATATCACTAATTTTGATGTTAAAGCTGAAGTCATCCATTCAACTAGGTTCCGCCTTCATATTTTGCAACATTTACTGTTTTTGACTAAAAATTTAATGCAGCAGGTTTCAAGTAAAGTAACAAGACACTATACACTCAATTACTAGGGGAGGCAAATTTATAGTTTACTACAAACTGCATTAGTTTTTGCTTAATAATGAGAAATCCTTTCCACATTAAGGATAATATTACTTTGGATCATGCTTTACTGTAGATGAGGTGCGTGTTGGTCGTTGGCGTAGGTTATTTCATCCGGATAAAATGATTTCTGGCTGCGAGGATGCGGCCAACAACTTTGCACGCGGTTACTTCACCACTGGCAAGATGATGCTGGGACGAGTTATGAATGAACTTCGAAGAACAATGGAGAATTGCGATATGCCACAGGGAGTGATGTTCTTTCGGAGCTTGAGCGGTGGCACCGGAGCTGGGATGGCGGCCTCCATCCTCGATATGATGAACGACTACCGTAAAATCCCCAAAATTGAAGTACCCGTTTACCCATCTGCCGCATTGTCAACTGCTGCAGTTGAGCCCTACAACAGCATCCTGGGTGAACACTTTTCTATGGAAGACATTGACTTTGCTCTGCTGTTGGACAATGAGGCCATGTACGACCTCTGCGACCGTTATATGGCAGTGAATATTGTGCCGTACAGTCGCATCAATAGGATGGCTTCGGTAGTGGTGAGCTCTCTAACCGCAGCTCTGCGATTCAGGTCCGTCCTCTGCGGTGATTTAACAACCATTCGCACCAATATTGTGCCCTATCCGCGCATTCATTTCCCTCTCGCTAACTTCTCCCCCATTGAGTCGCCTGAGAGAATAGAGCATGATACTGTATCCACTCTGGAGATCACCCGCAGGGTCTTCGAGAAGGAGAACCAATTAGTTAAGGTTGATCCGTCGTCAGGCATGTTTATGGCATGTACCCTGCTATATAGGGGTGCGGTTGCCCCCAACCAGGTGTACTCTACTCTCTCTGTCGTCAAAGATCTTAAAGGGGTTACCTTTGTTGATTGGTGCCCCACCGGCTTCAAGGTCGGCATCACCCTGGAACCGCCATCAAGTAGGCTGGAGAGTGGTTTGGCTGCGAGTATTCGAAATGTTGTTATGCTGGCCAACAACACCGCAGTCTCACAGGCCTGGCAGCGAATGGTGCACAAATACTTCATCCTCTATTCCAAACGGGCCTTTGTGCATTGGTATGTGGGAGAGGGCATGGAGGAGAGCGAGTTCAACGAAGCCCTGGTTAATTTGACTTCCCTTGTGAAGGACTACGATGAAATAGCTGCCGATCCGTCGGAGGAGTGAGACTCTCAGCCAAGTGTGACCCCGATCTCAAGCCCTCCCTGACCAGCACTGACCTCCAAAAACCCCTGCAAGATTTCCGTTCCGAGATGCGGTTTGGAAAGTGAAAGAGGATTTTAGTTTAGGCACTAACTAATGAATTTCCTCTAATTTGAGAACAAATGCGTGCAATTTTCAAATCGCTTCCTTGTGGGTTGAAAAAAATCCTCTTCGCAGCACGCTTTCACACTTAAAGTTATAACTCTTTTTAACGAATGTGCACAACTTCGTTTGAAGTAGGCACAGATCGTGATGCACTCGCATCGTTTCCGTCTTGGAGATTCTTTGTACTCCGTCGACTTGCCAAGCTTTTCACTTGTTATTTGGTTTGGAAATCAGATGCCGAATTGACCCTGCACTGCTCTTTTTGCTTCTAGCACCGCTGCAAGCATTGACTGATTGATGAAGCCTTCATTGTCGATCTGACGAGCAATAACTTTCCTATCAACGTTTTTAATTGCAATGCTCGTTACTTTAGAGACTCGAAGAGACAGAATACGCCCATTGTCTATGGTTATGCTGTAGAGCAGCGGTCAGCATAATACGGCTTAATGCCAAGTCTTTTGAGAGTTCTAATCCTAGAGGTGTCCTTGATCTCTCAGTAAAGGATCAAAGTAGTTGAGAATAGTACATGGGCCTTGGCTATTATAAAGGTGGCTGCTACACTTTGGCTGAGGCACCTCCTTAGAAGTTTGCTTTGTTCGTCCGGTCGAAATGGGATCCTAATGAATCTTCGCCTCTTCTCTGATGTTAATACCGAGGGCTTTGGAGGTCTTTCAGCCATACGCTTAGCGATAAATTGACAAAGATATTCATTCACCAACTACTGAGGGGCAGGTCTTATTGGTCGCGCGGGTCGGCATTCGCCCAGTAAAGTACGGGAACACCTTCCAGCATGTTTAGGGAAGGGCCAAGAAAGGCTGTATACAGTTTCATTCTGGTGGGCCTGGTAGACTCAGACCATCATGTGGATGCTAGAGAGGCTACGGCAGAAGCAGCCGTCATCAGGCTGCGCCAACGGATCCTGTGCGCCCAAAAGAGCTTCATCACGGCCCCGTAGTTACTATGGCTGAAACCCGCTAATCCAACAGTCCGCAGCTTATCGCCTCTCTTGGTTGTTAATTCTTGCTAACGTTACTTAGATGTTTGACCTCGATTTTTCGTCCTCTCCCACATGTCCTGACAACCGCACTATTTGGTCTACAAACCCGCATAGTTTAGTTAATAACCATACAAATTTAAAGGTCTGACGAGAATTTAGCGAACACAAATGTATGGTCAACAATTTATCTGCTGAACTTTTCAATGGGAATTTACGCAAATTTAAAGCATACTTATCAAATTAACTTTTGTTTCAAGAACTGCGGACAGGGCTGTAACAAAAGTACAACGCCGGCTTCTAAAGAAAATCTGACTCTAGGATATAGTCTGCCTTGGGAGGACGGTCTCTTCGTGTACAACTTTTCGCAAAGGTATTACAAGATTTCACGAAGTGCATAAGCGCAGGGAGAAAAGAAAAGGCGCATCATCCGTACTGTACTCGGGCCCATGGGTGAAGCTCTAACGTTGTAAGAAGAGACACTCAGGATAGAGGCAGATCCCCTCAATACTTACTGACTACCCTTTACGATTTGATACTGATAGTAGCGTTCAGTAGGTCGTACTTTTTACGAAAAACATAAATGGACCAACTCAGAAAAGTCTTTAAAATTTTCTGACGTCGAGAGTCCGATTTTGCGGTAGGAATCAAAAGTGTTCTTAATAAGTTCGTTCGATTTTTCGAATTGATGAATAGGTGATGCTATATACGGGACATGACTGTTAATTTATCTCCTCCTCAATTTTCCTGTCTCGGAGTGCTGTTCTCGTCCTATTAAGAAGTTATTGAGACGCCAGCGAAACAAATTAGTAAAGCCAAATTGTAATTTAAAATGTCCATTGTGACAGCTTTGACGGAATTCATCAATTAAAATTTACCAAGACTCCTTCTTAGGCATAGTAGGTCTTCATGCACATGAACACATTTAAGTATACAGAGTGGTCTTGTGTTGAACTAACCGCATGTTGAAAAATATAACCATATACAGTAAAATATTCTTAAAAGAAAATGTTCACATATAGGTTGTGTTTGCGCCACAAGATTATTTTTATGAAATACAATTCTTTTCGCATCCTACGAATAAGAGATAGAGAAAGCTATATTTCGAAGGTTATATCCAAAAGTTTCAGCAAAAATGGTTCTATTCATGAGGAGCCGGGAGAAGGTAAGGTACAAGGTCATGGTAAAGCGTCAAAGGTAAAAGGTCACAGAATATTCAAAGTTAAAGGTTTGCATGATGTCCAAATCCGTAAGGTTGACAAGTCGGCTTTCAAATTCTCAATTTCCGTTTCTTTATACGGCAGATAACGTGCTAGGAACGGGAGTACAGAGTGCTGATATGCCCATGTACGGCAAGACGTATGACAGAAGTTTTGGCGCATAGTACAGAAAGATTTCGAAGCCATTACTTTATAGTAAAGAGGGTGAATGACCTCGTTAAGAATACGACCAGCAAGCTGCTTGACCATTTTAGTGTGTTGCTGTACTATAATATAAGCTTAAATGGCATGGAAAACACCGGCAGTCGAAAAGAGAATTCGGAGGATACGTTAAATAATGCCCAGATCTTTCTTAAATAAAGCTGGAAAAATTAGTGGAGAGCAGTAAAGAATGGGGCGGAGAACACAGGCATCTATAAATCATCATGTCATAAGGGAAAGAAGAAAATAGATTGCGTCAACTAAGTTTCCTTAGCATGTCCTAGAACCGCCTGGATTTGTTGACAGTAGATGTGATTTCCTACGGAAAATGATTAGGCGTGCGGGTTTATCAGGCAGCGCTTTGGAGTTGGCAACGTGACCCATTGGTCCTGGCTCATACCCTTAACAAGTAAAACATCTAAAAAAACACGACGGGAGAATACGTGGCATTTATTAACAAAATTACGCTGAATATGTTACACGGACCAGCTACCATCTGCTGCAATACAGACTTCACCAGCTTAACAGAGCTCACAAGTCATCAGCAGCGAAAATTGAGATTCGTGACCTAGAAAAGGGAAATACACGGTTGCCGCTGTTTCCGCTCAAATGAAAATGGATCACTCTCATAGTATACAAGGTTTAGCTGAAGATCGATCTATCGTCAATATGCCCTGTGGGCCGTTTATTTAAACGGTAGTGCTCAGAAGCAGACTTTACTTTCTTATTTGAAAGGTAATACTACATAGTGCAATAAGTAAAAATCGCAATAATGACTGTAATGGCTCACTCTAGGCACCAGCAAGCACCTCACAGGCATCGTACTAAAAACGGGAACAAAGTTAACTCATTTTTATAATGAAGAATCGCCGCAAGACGTAAAACCATTGTTTATTATCATCCTATTTTCAATAATCGGATTATTTGACACTCATTTTACTCTGCAATGTAGCATTAGGAAGCGGTGGGTTAACGATTTGGCTGCTAAAATCAGTTCACCGTATGTTTTTCTTCCACATGCCATTTAGAAAGCAGCCTTTATTTGCTATCAGTTGTTTCTCGATAAACTCAGCTCTTTTAACCGTTTGCGCACTTTACACATGCAAAGTTTGCACGTTCAGTGTCCCAAGCATTTTGGCACACTTTTCCGCTGTATATTTTCGAGTTTGCTGAGGCCCATATTCTGCTGTGACTTTGTATCCCAACGTGCCTCTAACCTTTGTTGAAATATACGTAGTCGGCTAAAGTTTCAACATTTATCTAATTTGTTTTTAATGACCTCAATTGTTTGACAGATAGAGCTATGAACACATCGGTGGACTCTGTCGTCAGCACTAGATACTTTTCTCAGTATGCCACAAACTGACACAAAGATTTTACCTCTCGTCTGTCATAGGACATGCGAAATTGAGCAAGAAAGCCCATAGTTTACTGGGGAGGCTTTGGCTCATGGTGATCATTAGTGACCAGACCTCTGGTGGTAGCTGGCCGTGGGTATTCGGCACATCGGGTGCGGCGATCATCTCTAATCAGCCCCGATCGGATTTGCAGTTTCCGCTCCACCAAGCGCTTTTCCTTATTTTTCAAAGCAGCCGTATAGCATGAAGTCGACATCACCACCTGTCCAGTTTTATTATTAATTTACCTAAATAAAAACACACCATGTTCATTCAAGATGAGTCAAGCGCACTGACTGCCGTTGCGTGAAATCTCAAATAATTTTCGATCATTTCTTATCTCATGGTGGATTTCTCACAAATTACTTCTGGCGTATGGGCTTCGCCTGTGTTTGGAATTAAACACCAGCATACGTGGAAGTTACTACACCACCTCTAGCCGATGTGGTCTTCTATCCACGGCACATTTGGTCAGACAATGTGGAAACTTCGCCTTGTAAATTTTAAAAGTTGAATGTTTACACATTGATATAATTTGCATAGTCGCGAAGTTATACAGGATTTTATTCTGCAAGTGAAATTCTTTGTCAAAATTGAAAAAAAATACGCAAAGTCATTCACTATTTTGCTTGTCAGAACACTGGTGATCATCTTTTATCTTTCAATCTTGTAGCGTTCTCCTCTACTCTGCGCCTTGAGGTGCAGTAGATAATCAGATACATTTGAACATCCAACTGCGGCAACAGCCTTTCTTACATCGATAACGAGAGTTTTGGATGAATGATCATCCTGGCCGACTAGTAGTCGTAATGCTGCAAAAGCTTTCCGGCTTTTCTATATACTACGGACGAAGTCTGCTGAAACATAAGCTTATTGCTCTCATGGGAAAACCCTCTGAATGGGTGACCATCGTATGGAAGAATAGTTATGAAGCTATATGTACGTTGTGGTTGACAGCATAGGCACATGCGTTTACGAAAGTTTGTTAAAAATGTGTACTCTTCGAAAATTCGTTCTTGACGTTAAATACTTGACCTTTACCTTCAAAGTACATACGGTTTTGAGCGTTAATGATTATTTCCTATCGGTATTCGGTATCAATAACTTAATGTCCACTCGTGAACACGCTCCCTTATTGGCAGAGGAAAGGAGAATGTATTTCAACCTTTGCACAGCAGAAAGGGCCATCTCCTTGGATACTATGGAAACCTTTCTTATTTGTGCTGAGAGATAAGGGCATGAAATTCTGTCAATTATAGAGTAATTAAAAAGTGCCATGATGCCTTTTGTGCGTGTACTTTTGGGAACATTACCAGTAATTGCATTGAGTTCTGGCATTTACAGACCCACCAGAAGCCTAAAAACTCCCAGACCCACAACCGTGAAAAAAAACAATGATACAAATAACTAGTTCTGGAAATGTTCATACCGACCATAGCGAAATCCATAATTCACCTTGATTTTGTCTATTGAATATTAAGCACCCTATTTAACTCGATGTCAGATTTAAACAAACCGACGGTCGGTTCAAATGATCGATATTGCCAAATCGAAAATTTAATGCCACTGGGCCAATTGGTAAGGAACAAAACATTGCCATTGCAGTTGATGTAACTTCCACAGAATTTAGGGTCCAAGCATTTGTGTGTGCTGACTTGTTGTTCTCTTGAAATTAAAAAAACGATTTTGGGTATATTTCATAGGTACCATAAATGATCCCTAGTGCACTGGGCCTTCGACGTGGGCAGTCATAAAATAAAAATAATCGAAAATGTTAAGGATCACGCAAACAAAAGTGCATACAGTACGGAACCGAACTGGCGCAAATTTATGACCAAAAGCCGTAGAATCTCAAAAGCAACACATTTTTATTCATTTTTTTGAAAAGTCTCATCAAAGCCTTTGTAGAAGCATAAGCATATACGCAATTTTTAGCGAAAATGTATAAATTCTATGACTAAAAAGTAGTATATTTTAAATAAATACCAAGGCTATGTACATAATCAGCACGGATCGCATCTGCTTACCTGCGTATTTTCGGATTAATACCATAGGTATGAACTAAACACGCTTATCAAACCAACCATCACTGACGGAATTGTGTATTTCTCGTTTCCGCAAACAACGCAAAACAAGATAGGATGACAAATATTGATAATAAAAAATGCTAAAAACCCTCTTATACGTTTATTGGAGTATATTTAAAGCAACAGTGTAAATAGCACTCTTCCCCCAGAAAGAACATTGGTGCGAGTATGCTATAATAGAAATCACCTAAATGCAAAACATAAAACTTTTTTCTGTAGTTTTAATTGCTGAGGATAGTGATCAATCCGAAACTTATTTCTGGCTTCTGGCACACATTTTCCTGCCAGGCTTGTATGCTTTTTGATTTTGCTATGTTAGTTGCCGTCAACATTAAAAAAATCCCTTATTCATTACGTACATGAAAATCTGTTTTAAGACCTTCAATTTTAATTAATAAAAAGAGGGTTTTCCTGAGGTCCGAACCCTCCACACTGCTTTTTTTCATTTTGAAATTTGCACTCGCTTATAAATGGTTGCGAGAAAAAAAGGCAGTTTCGCATTAGACCAGCTCACCATAGGCCCTTCAGCTAGAAATAGAGGCATTTTTTCAAACACCGCACGCGCATGTCTCGTTGAGTCGTGATTATTTGCTATGTAGGTGCACGAACCTTCGTATGATGACGCACTCATTAGAGCCGGAAACCCCGCTTGGGCAACTGGCTCCAACGTTACTATGTTGCAACGGCTACACAGGGTCTCCGTTTTTGGTGCTCCATCTCAAGCCCATGCTGTGATGCGTATCGATAAATTTGATCTTATAAGTCAAACTGAATAAACAGTAGAGGCAAGATCTGTAGACAGGGATATTTGAACTTAGCCTCCTTCTAGCATAAATGTCGTTCAACCTCAAGTAAACACAGCTTGGCGGGCAAAAGGAAGAGAGAGTGCGAGTATTTCGCTTAGCGAGTGGGCTGTTGTAATTGCTCATGTCGTTGGGCAATCAGTGATAATGCGGGAGGTCGAAAGTTCCGCCCTGCCACACAGAAAACGCTACATCTAAGACCCTCCCAAGAATGAATTATAATTCGGTACTCAAAGCTGTTTACTTTGTGAAGTGATCTGATTCAGCATCAATCTTGCTTATTGGCTTCAGACAGGAAAATAAAAAAATCCCTGGAATATACCCACAAAACATTCCAGGGGAACAGAAAAATATTCGTTTTCGAAGAAGATTTTTCAAGGGGGGCTCGATTCACATCGAATAAGAAAGAAAACCCCGTTTCGAGCTTGTCCCACAAAATTTCTCACTTCTTTTGATTAATGGTCTTACCCAAATCAAAAAAGAAAAGAAAAGATTGATGTTTGGAATCAGTAGTCAAATTTTCTTAACGATAGCCAGAAAAGAAAGATCGTGGGTCGATACCTATCCATTGCCTAAAGATTCTTATAATTGTGATGCACCGAAAGTTAATTGATTGCCTTACCTAGAATCCGTGATAATTATACTGTAAGTAAGCAGTAATAAGGAGATTAATCGTGATTGTATCCGCTGATGGCCAGGAGTCGGTTATTGTTATAATTGTGCAGTATCACATTGAATATATCCTATAAGTACAGCTCCTCCTTGTACACAAATTTCCCGCTTCTAATATTGCTTATACTTACGCTTCTGATAAAAAAATCGCGATGGACTTCGAAACAACAGGTGAAAATAAATCTTGTTCCAGCGATCACATGTTTTTATTCTTCTTCTTACTTGGCTGTTAATACAGTAAAACACCTACTAACATCAGTAACTGCCAGTTTATATGCAATTCTTTAAAGCTATGTCCATATCTGCTTTGTTAATACCTATACGGACCGATTATATACTAGATGCATTGCCTTTCCACTGGTACAACTTTATTTATCAACGTCTTACAATTGATTGGTAGAATTGCGTATTTAGTCAGGGCAAAAAGTAGACTGACAGAATTTTGGGTTCTTTGTGAACTATTACAGCCGTGTTTGGTATCAATGTGAACGTATCTGCAACAGAACAGTCGTCATAAAAAACCAATTGCGTAAAGTTTAGACCGAATGCTTATTATCGCTGATAATCGTTAAATTTGGCGAAATCCACTTTACGCGAACGAAATGTTCAGCTAATTTCTGCTTAACTAGCGTAAATTAATAAAACTCGGACAATTTCGGTCAAAATTACTTACCCATGGGAAGCACGTAAAGTACTCAATGCAAGGCGCACTAGTTCTTTATAAAAAGCGAGAAATATTCTTTGTACACCGCTACCACCAGCCAGTTCTCCCTAAGAAGGTAGTTTACTATCGTCTCGCTATTTTTAATTGATACTTATTCTAAAGCGGAGTTCCATTAAGGATGCCATTTTGCTGGCTGTTTGAGTTCTTAGTCAACCGCCTGACTTCATAAGTTATTGCGCATTTTGGCATGCCGTCATTATGAGTGTATAAAAAAGCACAACTGTGTGTTCCATGTTTTGGCAAATGATATAAAGACATCCAAATGTGGCCTTGCATAGTGGCGCTCTTAAAATATCGTGTATCTTTGGCTTTTTGAAGTAAAATAAACAAGTGTGGGAAAGAAAACACATTACGGATCACTTTTCTTGGAAATGTTTTTGGTGGAATATGAGTTTTCATCTGTAGGTGAGCCGTTTCCATTAATAAATACGACTTTCGAGACTGCCAAATTTTATTCATCGGCCGAATAAAAGTCATTGACCTTTGGCTTTTCATAGCGTACACTGATTTTAGGGATTCCGTCTCCTGAGCATTTATCTAATTTTTTCGAGACTATGATCTATAATCCTATTGCTTAAAGCGATATTTTTTCCGGTAATTAGGATCAAATGACCAGTAGTTAAATCCACAGTAATTGTAAATATCCTCAGAAAGTAGTTTGGTTGTCACACTACTGTAATTAGTATATATTCAGCATTTTCTTTTAAAAGTGCAGACTGCTACGCGGTAAAGATAGCATTGCCTGCTTGCTGTTGGAACTAACTCTGAATGTGTTTATCCACTCAACATGCCTCTGCTCATAAGCAAATACAACATAACCAAGCCGTCTGGACGTCCAGCTCTGATGAGAAACTGGACTTTCCATCTAAAAGCCCGGTAGGACCGCAGTGGCCATTTTTGCAAGGGTTATTATAACGGGAATTTGGCGACAGGACACAAGTGCATGTGCTTGACGTACTGTTACGGTACCATGTGCAGTTTGTAGAGAACTTCATGGTGCCAACCACAAGATTTACATTTTAGGGTTATTTAGGAGGTATCTTTTGATAGGGTTTAACAGTAATACATAAAAATGTTCAATATCGAATGAATTGCATTGTATTTTGACGAAAATAATCACGTTCTTAGAGAAGCCGTTTTGCTTTAAAAAAGTTGCTTTAAGGTGGCTATTTATATGACTTAAGTAACAATGGTGTTTCAGAAATGTATAGCATAATTTCCTAGTGAGAACTTAAAGATAGTATTTAATGCAAGATTTTTAATTGATTCAGAACGTTTCGGAAGTGCTTATCAGTTGATTCACTCCAATTCGTTGAAGGGTAACGAATGAGAAAAATATGAAATTGAATTGGTACAGAAAGGTCACAGGTCATAGTCACTAAGGCTAATTAGTAAGGAAAGAAAGTTAAAACAAAGTGGAAGGAGAAACAAGGGAAAAAGGGGCAGCGAAATGTGCAAATCTGGGGGCCTATTGTTACCAAGGCCAGGCTAGGTCAACCATATGCTCCAACTGTTTGCGTAGGTCCGGTTTAGAGCGTCTTATATAAGCTGCCTCCAGGTAGCGCAAGATTCGAGAAGTTCGTTCTCGAACCAGATCTCGGAATGAGGTTATAGCGTCTACAGAATGACCCGTGTTCAGCAAGTCTTCCAAAATGGAGGAACAAGGGGATCGGTTTTTCCTGCTTAAATAACCAACTCAGCAGGTGTTCCATGGCTCTGGCTGTTAATTGTCTCTGCGTTCGCCCTATGTACTTCATCCACAAGTGCATGTGAATTCATAAACGCAGTTTGAGTTAGCGTGCAAAGGTAAGGCATCCTTAACACAAGGAATTGGCAGGAGCTTTGTTGGAGAGCATGATATGAGCTCAGCGGCGTAATAGGTTCTTTCTATGGCCTTGAGCATGCATCACTTGATAGTGTTTAAGATGTTATCACCCTTAAAGGGCATGGATACAAATACAGTTTTCGCAGGTTATTAGGGCCATCTCGGGCCCAGCCCAAATTGGGCTTAATAAAGGGCGGGCGCACTAACTGGATAGTCCTAGTTCTTGATTAGAAAACGCAGGATAAATACTATGCATTACATACGTACTGTATTATGTGTTGAGCTTGGTTATGTACAAGAAAAGAATGCTGTTTTTCTGTATTTTACGTAATAAAAAAACAAAAATTATTTGCGACACGTTTAAAAAAGCGGTTAAGTGTCAGTTGTTTTGGAGGAAACTTCACTCGCATCTTGTTTTGCGTAAGACTGACCATAATGATGTAACCAGTTGCGCACGCAGAGAGATGATAATCTCACTCTATGCTGTTGGCAAACTGGGCATTGTAGCCGGTGACTGGGCTTATTAGCCGGTTGATTTTGCAATGTAAAATTCCGTCTCAAGCTGATTTGGACTTAATAAGCGACTGGGCCCATTAACTGTTGGCTTAATAATCGGCGACTCCTGTACTGGCTTTTACGGAGCTAAAAGTTAACTCATTTTCGGTTGCAAGAGTTTGCTATATTTGTCTTTAAACTGAGGTCGATATCCACGCTTCAGTAAAGTATCTTTGAGACAGCCTAATTTTGCGTTTAAATTATTCTCAGAACAGATGTTACTTATCCTCTGGAAAAGGGTACATACCAAATTGCTTTTCCATTGAATGGGAACAAAACTTAGAAAATGTTAATACTGAACTTTCCGGGTATTCTTGTGGAAGCCCCTCCGTGAAATGAAGCCATCTGTCAGTCTGGACAAGTGGACGTCAAGGAAACAAAATTGGTTATCTAGTTCTGGTTCCATGATAAATTTAATCTTTGGATGCAACTTATTCATTGTGGATGAAAGCTCCACAGCTATCTTCAGGCTCCCCATGATCGTGAAAACATCATTTGCATATCGTCTGCAGAGTGTTGTTAAGTTCAATTTTCGGACTCATTTTTTCTTCCAGATGGCCCATAAATATGTCTGCAAAGGTTGGTCCAAGTAAGCTTCCCATTGCGACTCCATCGATTTGTCAATAAATATGACCATTAAACATAAATTAGACATTCTTAGATCACAATTGTAAAAAATTCCATATTTATTGGGAAAAAAGCGTGTCAGATGAATAAAAACAAATGATTTCTATGGTTTCATCCACGGCGCGTTGGTAAACAAGCGCTCAACGTCCAAGTATATCATACAGTTGTCGTGTATATCAAGCTGCCTGATCTCGTCGATAAACTGGAAGCTGTCTTTTAATGTGAATTTGAAAAATATAAGGCAAATTGGCTCTAATTCCTTTGCTAGTTAATGCGCTTGTTTATTAAAGAGTGTGTTTAACAATAAAACCTGCAAAATTAGTGAGCAGTAGAGAAAGTTGTTATTAACAGCTAAAATACAACAGCGAAAAAACGCAATTCAATTAAAAAATAAGCAAAAGGCAAATTCCATCAAAGCAAGGAAAATTGAATAAACTCCAGCAGAAGATATAGAAATGGGTCAATATTCAAGGAGAAGCAAGGACTGAACAACCGAAATCCACAAAATGCGACAGATGCATTTCAATGGTATGGGGCGAAGGCGAATATCTCGGGGTTGTACGAACATTGTATTTGCAAGCGAGTGGACAAGAAAGCAGCATAAGAATATAAGTATACGTGTACAAAAATTATGAAGCAAATTAAAAGCAATGGCTAACTGTTCATAGACAAATAAGGATTAAAAATAAAAACATGCTACAGAAACACATAGATAGGTTCATACTCCCAGGCGCAAAATGTGAATAGATGAGCCGTAGGAACTGGTTCTACTGTTGAACACAGCTGGTTAACTATCAGACATATACGTTAGGTTATTTATGTCTTTGTTACATGAATTGGAGTAAGAGCCTGTGAGGAATTCGTTAAAGTAAACCACATTATTCATTTTTTGTGTATAAAGCGTCATTTGTTCCTTAATGTCGAATATGATTTATGGATGTTACAATGCAGACAAATAATACAGTAGAATCGCTCATTGTCGAAACATTGGCGTCGTTAACTACAGTTTTAAAATGTAAGCATGCACATCTCAAGTGAACCTTAAATTATTTCGGTATTTGACTGATGATGTACATTTTCCTTAGCACTATCAAAAAGCTGGGGCAGGAAACTAAAGCTTTCCTCAGAAGATATTCAATGTAGTATGTTAAAATTTGCAACAAAATTGCCAAACAGACTCAGGAAAAGTATATTTATTGCGATTATCGAAAGCATGCTACGGAAAAGCAAAACCCTTCATGTAAAGAACACAGTGGACTTTATTGAAATTTGTAACCAAGCCGGCTAATGGACTCAGGGCAAGTTTCGTACTTTCTCTCATCCAAATGTATTCGCAGATCATTACATATTTTCGTGTGGAAATAAAATGGGGTTTCAAAAAAAGGTAGACGAAACCGGCTTCAGAAATGAGGAAATTTAAAACAGGAGAACCTTAAAGATCGCATTTTGTGTCGAGTATCACAATCGATGCATGTTTGAAATAATTTAAACTCACAATAGCTACTATAATGAAATAAGTAGTTAGTCGTGCGTAGCAAACACAACCATTTGCGACAACCCACATTACCGTTCGTTCTTTCCTATTCTTACCAATGGGATTTCTGGTTATGGTTTTTCACTTGGAATGGGAAAAATGCATGGTATACGATGCCTGTGTATTTATTCATTATTAGACGTCAAATTACAGGGAACTTATTTACGAAATCTGTTTACCGTTTTCTACATGATCATGGTTTTCCGGTTATGCCTTTGTGCTGGAAGTTGAACAAACTGACAGTCGCACGTGACCTATAAGACGGCAATAAGCTACTGAGAAAGACAAGGAGGCGTATTTTGATCTTTTTTGGTTCTTTAATAATTGGGTGTTAAAAAAGCAACTATCTTCCAAAGAGCCACGGATCCATTCTGCATTTGGTTGCAATCGGAGAATGAAAACTGTACTGGAGGTTGACAAATGACGGCTAATATGTCCGAAATGGCCATTCTAGTTCCTCTTTGTCTTCCCGATAATACCCATTATATATCACTCGACAGCGTCGGATGATGTAAGTCGAAGCAAAAGCCTCCTTAATCATATTCGTAAACACCTATCCATTATACGTTCATATTCTGGTTCTATACAACAGAAGACCCGTGGTTCACCGACTGAAGCACTGTCCTCGTTGACACCTAATAAAGGAAACAGTGTCTGTTCTAATCTCACTTTTCTACAAATCTGGAGACGACAACTTCTGATTAATGAGAAGCAGTAGGCCATAAGTTGTCATCGAATCTTTAATATCCTTCAATCAAGTAAAGGTACCTTTTCTCGTTGCTGTGTGAGAGGATACGTTCTCTACCTTCTGTATCAACAGGGTGATTTTTTGAATCCGCCTCGACTGTGTCTATTTAGCCAACTGTGGTTTTTCGCAGCAATTCAGACACATCCGCATTTCGACCTCGGTTGCTGCATTTCATTGAGTATATATAAGCCATTCGAAGACTGCTGTTCCTTCTTCAGTCATTCCCCATATTTGGTACACTTTCTTATTTGCGAAGCTCTCAGAACTATTGGGGTACACTTATTATTCTCCTGCCTCTCTTCGGTCTTTTTTAATGGGACGGTTATAATTTGTGCCTCACTCTTTTGGGTCGATTTTAAATTCTGTCTTTTATTTTCTTCGTGGTTTTGGCCAAGATTTCGGTACGCCTGTTAGTTCTTTTCATTCCAAATTCCTTCACAAATGAATCTGTCGGTGAGCTGGTTACTCTTCCATGGGCTTAACACTTTGCTAACTGCCTTAACTATATTATCCTATAGAAATGGTGCAATTATGTCTTTGAAGAGCTTCATATTCACATTCGACAATATAATGTTTCAGCCAATATCGCAGAGATGTTGCTATGTCGCAGACAAATTCGAATCATCAATATTTTCAGGTTAGATTTGAAGATTTCGGCGAGTATCTGCCATGTGATACTTCTGCCTTTTGTGAGCTTCGTATTTACCAATGACTTATGTGAAGCCCATTATCTAACATTTTATTGTCGAGACGCAAGTAAAAAACAAATTCACACAAATGTATAAGAATCTAAAAAAACCTACACTATCCATTACCTCACTCTCGAAACAACCGTCGTAGACAGAATCATAAGAGGGCAGTGATATATATGTATATATATATATATATATAAGAGTATGCACTTAGAATATACAGTATTGTGGTGCCGCGTTTATATCACTTGAATTTAATCTTATCTATCGATCAAAACTTCAAAGTTTTCCAGTTTGACTGCCAATATTTGTTGTATATTGAACTAGTTAAACGGTAACCGCGTGAATGGGAAGACTGTAGTCTTCAAAACTCGCATCTGATGTTGCGTCTGATTAGGCGTTCGAAGGTCAACCCAAACATGTTAAGATGAATACATATTTTTCCAGTGATCACTTCTTTTTCTGAGGTTACGGATTTGTTGCAAGGGAAGTGAATAATTTGTGTACTGACAAAAGCTATGGCTTGTGCAAAAAATGCGTTTTCTACTTCAATGATTTTCACTGTGTTCAAATTTTAAATTTTTATATGAACATGCACAAAACAAGGCTTCGTCTTCTTGTCGTTGTTCATCGTTTTATGTTTTATTTCTGCTTCCGAATATATTAAATAATTTATTGTTGGAATAGAGGCGTGGCCTTTAACAAATAAAGGAAAAAACGGAAAGCATTAGGATAACCCTGGACAGACCAGTTGTAACTAAGATGGCCCCTTGCGTAACTAAAGCGTAAATAATGAAGATTATTCCAGAGTTTAAAAGTGAGTTTTGTTCTTGTTTGATTAAAACAAAAGCCAGTTTGGATGTTAGGAAGAACGGACAAACAATCTAAGCGTTCCCACTCACAATCACTGATCTGAAAAATAAACGAAATAAAACAGTCAGCAATATTTCGTTTTGCTGACAGATTTTAGGAATGTTAGTGAAACACAAAAAATACATTTGAATTAGTAAAAAAATTAATCTTTATTTGTGGATATGGGTCCTTTATAAACTTTTCACACTTAACCAAAATTAACTATGATTCCATCTTGTAGGATACAGAAAAATACATTTCAGTCATTCACAGAAAGTAAGTGGTAAGAGCCAAGTAACTACCTGCATCCAACAGATAAAGTCAAAGAAAGCAGAAATTCGGTCGGAACTACCAGCGTAGATAAGCCAAGTAACACCACAACTCAGCAGGACGTTATAACTGGGAAAGTTCCAGTACCAATCGAAAAACATTAGCATGGTATCAGCCGAGAGACAAAGGGCCACAAGAACAGCTCCACATTCAAATCAACGTTAACTTTTTTTCTCAGCTTCTGGTTAACAGTTGTCTCTGTTTTCATTGCCAAGATTGGAAACTTAGGCCCTAGTGGATTGGAGCAGGATATCTTATTCGTCCCGTCACAAAAAGCAACCTTGATAATCTAGCACTGGACAGTGTAGGCAGATGCCCATGGCTGACAAAGATAAAGGGGACTAAAATGGCCATTTCTGGCTCATTAGCCATCATAACCATAACGACAGGGCCCCTTGAGCCTAAAATATACAAATTATTATTATCATCGGCCATTCATATCCGTCCCCAAGAAAATAACCATTGGAGGCTCAATCCTGATGTAATCATATGACACTCAGTCTTAAATGAATATGTGAATATGAATATGGATATACCACATTATGCTCTCATAGGGCCATCAAAATAATTTGGATGCATTATTTTGGGGCCCTCGAGAAGAATTGCCTAGTGTGGAGCAGTTAAAAGATACGAAATCAATCGAAAACAGAATACAAATGGCCTTTTACTGTAGATCGTCACTTATGCACTGTCCAAATTCAAAGATTAATTTGGCCCACTAAACTAAGCACTGCCTTCATTGATCGACATAGCAGGATGTCCCTACTCCGCTAAAGACTCACAGGTAGCCCGTGCACATAGAAATTAAAAATATGGACTTGAAAACCCACTGCATTGCTTATTATAATAGATATGATATATTCATATCTGTAAAGCTTCTTTTCCCTGGTGAAAATTTGAACACTGTATAAACAG
>JAYGXS010000002.1:40235655-40348352 GCA_036362985.1 Ligula intestinalis
AGTGTTCAAATATTCATATCTATCAGCGCACGATAAAGGGTGAGGCTGGTGAGAAAATCCGGTCATGATGAAAGTATTTTAGAACTGCTGTGAGGACTGAAGGTACGATGGACAATGAATCCTTCTCTGTGCGATTGTCGGTGCACTCTCGTGAGCGCACAATTCAAGCTGATATTTCGAAGGCCAGAATAATGTTGCGAAGATCAGGACGCGCATGGGACGCGTAGAGGGGCTACTTAGCCTTCTCACCCATTGACCACGAGACCTCCTGCAGTCCTCTTGATAGTACCTCATCACTGGTAAAAGAACGGCTGTAAGTAGACGCAGTTCGGCAGTTGTTGCGCATTTCTGATTCGCGAGCAAGGTGCCATGATGCACTCACTCTGTGGGGCAAACATTGATCACCGCATTTTTAAGCAGTCAAGTTCTAAACTACCATAAGAAAAGGTTCAGGTTTTCTTTACATAAAATCATTATTATTCATGAAGCCTTTACCAATCTTCGTGTCAGAGCCCCCGATAATTCGAAAGAAAACTTTGTTGCGCGGGACAGTCACGCAGCAGATAAGAATAAGTAGTTCAGCTTTGTACGCCACAGTTAAGATTCCCTGCCTGCCCATTTTAAGGCGGGGGCAAAATGCCGTGATTTGAAGACCAAGGTAGCTATGATGTTCAATGCTCTATGTGCTATTCCACAAAATTTAAGATTTTCAGAATGAACGCAACATAAGTTCCATTTTTTTAGATTATTGCCGAAAAAATGAAGTCCATATACTAGAATATATTATCTAGAATGCCGAATAGTTAGAAAGGAGAAAGATTGAGAAAATGAAAACCTAAAAGGGAGGAGGTTATGAAAATCGGTATTATCTGAAGCTACAACTGATGATGAGACGCTAAAGTTAGTCAAAATAATTGCAAAAGGTAGGTTTCTTTTAAAACGGATTAGAGCAAAACTGTGGTTAAAAGTAAGTCGACGGCACATCGCACCGAAAATAAACCTCCTGCAAACGGACTGAAAAATATGGCGTGACAGAGTTAATTTGGCCGTTTTAGCCACACAGGCAACATCAGCTAGGAGGGATGAAGTCGAAGGCAGGAAAACCTTAGTTATGGCGAAAATACAAATTCACCTTAGAGAGTTCTGCTCTGCCCCAGTGATCGTACAAAACTGAAATAAATAAACGGGTTTAAGAAAAGTCGTATGGTCAACAAACTATGAAGCTCCTTAAAACAATTTTTGAGCAAAGGCACCAATTATTAAGTTTGTACAGGGAGCACATCATAACGTTCCTGGCAATAATTTCAATTCACAGCATGAAAGGTATATTTTCATTGATAAGACGCATTGATGTCTTTGGAGCCTGCCACGGTTAGTGGTCGTACTATGGTGTCATTATAATTGGAATTTTTGTCAGGATAAGCTTAGACTAAGGAACGGTTCAAAAGCAAACAAACTGTTAATGTGTCAAGTGAATTAATGTCCCAAATTAGATACCTCTACAAATATCCTTTTCATGTCAAAATACGATGCAAACAAGCAAACATATTACTTGCTCTTGGTATATCTTTGTGGCACTGCAAATTTGAAATGGTTTTAATAAAGCTACGAATGAGTAAACTCTCAAAAAAAACCACTAGTGCTGCATATTCGAGGTGCAATATGGTTAGGAGAAGATGGATTATCTGACCTCACTTGGGGCGTATTACGGTTAGTTCATACTTGGTTGTCAACAAAGCTTGAATAACCGCATTATTTACTACGTCAAAGCATAGAGCAGACAAACTAAGGCCATGCAATTTGCACGAAGCATACTCCTACTGCTCACGGCGGACCTTTTAAACTAGCGCTTGTTAACGCTACCGAGTTAAATTTTGTTCATATGAATAACTTGTCCTTTAAAATGCAACCGTTTTGTACTTATCGATTACTATTTTTTT
Source organism: Ligula intestinalis (assembly GCA_036362985.1). Classification (NCBI taxonomy): domain Eukaryota; kingdom Metazoa; phylum Platyhelminthes; class Cestoda; order Diphyllobothriidea; family Diphyllobothriidae; genus Ligula; species Ligula intestinalis. The sequence continues at coordinate 40,237,596 of JAYGXS010000002.1, forward strand.
ATTTTAAAGAAAGGTTTCAGGAAGGTTTTTGTACAGCAATTAAATTGCTATACAAGCAAGATAGAAAAAAATAAATAAGGATCCCTTTAATATGCGAGAAAATTCGAGGTCCAGATAAAATATTCCTTACATCATCCCCGGATGAGGAAGAAGAGGAGACGATTTCTGAGACCAAAGTATATTCAGGCTGACGTTTCAAAAGCTCACTCGCTTTCATCGTCAGAGCAAGGTGTCTGTATTCCTGTGCGCGTCAGATAGATGTGAACATCCATTCGCCCATGTGTCAGTCGATTGCGCCGATCGATTTTCTTGGCTGTTTGAATTGCTCGCGCCGTCGTGAGCTATGTCAAGTCGTTTTTGTGACTGGTGAGAGTTTCCACCCTCTTTGCTCGTGGCTACTGGCTGTCGGCCCTGTTTATCTTTCTCCGCCCAACCTATTGCTCCGTTTTGAGCCGATGTTAGCCTTTTGCGGAGCGCTTGGTAGGCGTGATGAAGGTCCATGGCTCTGTTTAGTGTGCCAGTCGAGGACCAACTTTCAAGCAGCAGTCTGGCCATCTTGTCGTTGGCCCGGCCTATTACCCTTGCTTTTTCAAAGGCGAATTTGTGTTTCTTCTGCTTTACGTGGTCATAGACCAAAGACAGCTTATCCTCGCGGTTAATTGCGAGCTGATGCTCATGCAACCTTGTGCCAAGGCGTCTGCCCGTTTCACCGACATACCTTGCAGTGCAGTCTTGGCATGGTATGCTGTAGACCACACCTGATTGTTCGGTCAGAGGTAGCGGGTCTTTGGGCCTCATGAGTTGCTGTCTGATGGTTGATTCCGGCCTGTGAGCCACACCAATCCCGAATGGTTTCAGGATTCTTGCAGCCGCCTCTGATACATTCTTCACATAAGGAATTGCGAGCCAGAACTTAGGGTCATCTCCTTTCGACCGCTCATGGTGGGGCTTCTTAAGACACTTGCGTACAAAGGACTTCGGATAACCGTTGGCGTGAAATAGGGCATGCAAGTACTTAATCTCCTCCTTTTTCCCACTTTCGTCACTGCAGTGTGTCTGAACGCGTTGGAAAAGGGTCCTAACACAACTGCGTTTGTGACCAACGGGGTGTCATTATAATTGGAATTTTTGTCAGGATAAGCTTAGACTTAGGAACGGTTCAAAAGCAAACAAACTGTTAATGTGTCAAGTGAATTTATGTCCCAAATTAGATACCTCTACAAATATCCTTTTCATGTCAAAATACGATGCAAACAAGCAAACATATTACTTGCTCTTGGTATATCTTTGTGGCACTGCAAATTTGAAATGGTTTTAATAAAGCTACGAATGAGTAAACCCTAAAAAAAAACCACTAGTGCTGCATATTCGAGGTGCAATATGGTTCATGTTATTGATTAGCCACTTGGCCACTTCTTATGACCTTGTGTTTATATCGATTTTTTTGCATGAATTCATTGTGTATCTTCTCTTTTGTGATTCACGTTAAGTAATGAAAGTCGGCAACTGACGAGCTCTTTCAAAATGATATGGATCAAATAAACCATTTTGCTGCTATTGCTATATTTAAATTTGCACCAGGGAAACGTTGCTTTAAATAATCATCAAGTAGATCATTTTTGATGCAAGTCACTCAAGCAAAATCTGAAGCAGGTAGTAGGTGGAATATACAAAGAAAAATTTCTGCGTAACAGGTAAACAACCTTCCGGTATGTCAGTATATGTGTAAGATCTCATTTAAGTTAGCTAATGTGCAATACGGTATATGCTTGTCAAACCACTGCTTGGATATTATATTTTTGACAACATTAGAATAAGACATAATATGAAGGTTGCACCTATTTTCAGATGGTTTTTCATAGTTCAAAAGATCAATTCGAAATGCACCAAAACAATACCCGTTAAATTGCTGTTCATACAAACACTGCTATGTATTGCGCCTAGCTTCCTTTCGATCACTTTGCTTTACATAGCTGCTTACTGCCATTTTGTAGGTTTATATGTAAGTTTTTACGATCCCTTAATAGAAAGCAACAACTCTCTTAGCCACAACCAAATAGTTAACTAAATTTTTTCATATTCAGCTATGCAATATAATAGTCTGATGAATAATTTATGTCGACAAAACTACACTACGAAAAGTTGGATGCTTTTAATGTGATTTTGTGGGAAACTGTTTGAATTTTTACACTCCAAATTAAGCATATAATGCAGTTTTGTCTATAATGGGCTGAGAAGCTAGACAGTAAAGCAAGAGAATGACATAAAAATATTCGCAAGATTAAAGAGTCGTATAACGAAAAATGAGTCTATCGCTCAGGTGAACCTTTCGCAGATGGAGACATTAGGATGGGCGTTCCTGTTTTATTTGCCGTCACCAGTCAGCACTTATTCCACTTACGTGGAAAACCATCGTGAAGTGGTTCCATTCGTTGAAAAAATTTTTAGTATTTCTGTGATAGCCAGTTATTAAACTGTTGAAGAAGGTAGTTTATTGATAAGAAATACGCCAATCGATTTGACAAGAAAATGTTCAAGAAAGCAAAGCCAAGGTAGGCTGGTCTGTTTAAGAACATTCTGCCATTCATATATTCAGTATTTCATAATCGACCATGACCTATGAGTAAACAATAAAAATAAGTACCTATTGCATACATTAAGCAAACGGGTAAACAGTATTTTAAAATTAAAGCGGTACATATACAGTTCTGTGAGTGCTGCAAACAAAATTCATAAATTTGTAAGCGTTTGATTATTTCTCTTATACCAGTGGGAACGCATTTACGAAAACTTATATATAGCAATGTGCAACATTAAGCGTATTACGTGCATTAAAGAAATATAAAAAAAGTAAGCGTTTGTTTAGGAAATTAATTTTTTTTCGATAAATCCTAGCTTACGGAGATGACAAAAATAGATGTAAATAAGAACAATTAATTTAAATAGTTTGTTAAGTTTTAAACTTAACGCAACCACTTTCTTGATGCAAAAATAACTTGCCTTTAAGCAAAACATTTTGCACATTTGAGAATGAGTACATGCGTAAGTACTTAGTATTGTTGAATAAATTTACTGTTTATTTCGTTATTTTTTGCTATATTCATGGAGCACTATACCAATTGTCCATTTGTTCTACCTTTATACCAAAACCTTTAAAATAAGATATAAAAACAGCATTTACCAAAAAATGAGCTTTTGGAAATTATTTCCTATGGAAATGGCCATGTTGGTCAAAGGTTGAAATGTTTCAAAACAGCAAAGCATGTTTTCAGCATAGAACATGTGTGCTAGGCACCATGCATATTGTTATTCCTAAGAGTATTAAAAAAGTTTCCATAGTAGGTAACCTCCATTAAAAGTGCCTTTATCGTATGTTTAGCTGATAAACTTCTCCGTAATTTAATGTTTTTCAACGTGATGTCACAGTGAAATTGGAGACTTTTGACAATTTCCTTAATTAACCTGAAGAAAAACGATTAAATTTGACTGAAGATGAAAGAACATACGTTTCTCTGTATAACAGATTATTTTTTGCTTAAGGAGATTGATAAAAAGATATGTGAAAAACGTCCGAAAGCAAATATAACAGGCCACGTATATGATAATGTTTTTAAAATACTTATTCTTCTTCTGTCTGTTCCGTTTCTATATAACGCTTGTGCGGAACCTATCCTTTCCAAAAAAATATTTTTTCGACATGAGTAACATCCAGTAAGGCTTTCTTTTGGCTGTCTGCGCAGATACATGTAGACAATTTCTTTACGCGTACGACGATCTGTGTAGTAAAAGAAAATGTTCCACCAAGAATTTTTTGCTGCATTTTTTGCAAAAAAACTTCACAAAATAGCCTTATTTAATTTTTTAAACTTGTATCGTTGCTCTTTGATAAAATAATTGCAATTCGTTTAAATTTTGCTTTACTTCCATAGGTTCAACTTCACACAACATTTCGAGTACTAGAAGGGATTATTATTCCACCTCTTTTTTAAAATATGGAATTCTACCACAGCACAATGTATATTAGAAAAAAGTCTCGTCTTGTTAATCCTTATAGCATACGAAATTTTTGTTATAATACATGTGTGAGCCTATTTCCTCCAATAACTTTAAATAGGAGGACAGTTTTACAAACCAAAGCCCTTCTTATTATTAAATCCACTCAGTTGATCAAAATAACCTGTCCAGCTGTAAGCTAAATCACCCGGTTAAATTTTGACCTAAATTTTGTTTGCAGCACTCGCAGAACTGTATATATCCTTAATTGATGTCAACATCTAGGTAATTTTAACTTCCAAAGGTTATTTCCGTAAGTTTCACTGAAAAATGGATAAGACCTTTCACCAGAAGCAGAACGTAGGAGCGTTTTATTCTTGCGGTTCAAATTTCTCGTCCTCCGTAGGAAATACCTTTTTTTGGGATTTCGGGATTCTGAACGCTAGCACTCTGGCGGACACTCGTTTTAGCTATTGGATTCGTTTTTACGACATCACCAGCCTCAGAAGCCACGGCAGGCCCTAGTCAAAACAAGCAACATCTCCGTGACCGCCTTCCCTCAAAAGTTTCAGGGATTCCAGCTATCTACAAACAAATGAGTCGTTCCAATATCCTTTCCATCCAGTTAATCGCTTTATACATATTGCATAGATCTTTAAAGTCGTTTAACTTTACTTCGATCTATGATGGGAAGCAAAACTAAACGTACAGCGCAACATGTTAAAAGTCTGCCACGAGTGAGATTTGAACCCAAAACCCGTGGTTCACGGGTATCGGTCGTTACCATTAGACCACGATGGCGCACGGTTTCCACTGATTTAATTCAGGATAAAAGCCCAAATCAAAATTTTGAGGGTAGAAACCGCATGTTTGGGGCAACGAAATTGCGCCTTTCTAAAAGACCTAGAAGTCCTCGGAAGTCAATAGACACAAAGTACGAAGAGCGAGATGGCATATCAGTTATGGAACTTTCCAAAGCATTTTCCATCATGCAGAAGGATATGGTATGCCTTTAATTGGAATTAGTGGAACTAAAGTCCCTTTTGCATATTCTAAGGCACGGCTCGATATTGGAGACGACTAAAAGCCGAGAAAAGGCCAAGACGAAGAAAACAGAGGAGGTTTTCATACTCCATAAGCAAACTACAGCAGAACCAGTAGTAGAAATCGACCTAGTCGAAGAGTCGGAAATTCACGAAAATTTAGAAGACCCGGGAGTCCAACCTTGTACGTTGGGCCAACAGGAAATGGTGTCGCCACTAGACTAGCAGACCACGATGTAGGGACTGAAAATGTTGCTTACTCAAGGGGTGTCGGGCTTAACACTGTCCCAAAAACGAAGCAGGCGGTGTCTAAGATACCATTAAGAATTAGTCTGGTTGCGTCTCCCAAAAAGCCCAAGGCACCACCAACTACCACGCAAAACGGTGGCTTTGGCACAAAAGAGGAGCTGTCGGGTCCTTCTTATTATAAAAATGCCGGAGCTTAGGGATATCACAGCCCAAGTCGAGGCTACCCACACGTTGGTAGGGTCGACTAATAAACCTCATAGCCCGTTATTTAATAGCAGCCAGTGCATCGTCATACAAGGCATGCCCGAATCTTCTTCGGAGACCCCAAATAATAGAATTGACCATGATATAGATTTATTCCACGGATACATTAAACTTATCCTACATGAAAATGAAGAAATGGTGGCCCCGTCCTAAAAGCATTTAGGATGGGCCTGAAGAAGGGTCCATATACGGACTCGGGTCAACCTAGACCAATAAAATTTATTCTCAAGCTCGAAGAACAAGCGAAGCTACTGTTGAACAGGAAATCGCAACTACGGAACAAGCACTCAACGGTTTTTTTAAGCGGAAGTACTGACCGGCCGAGAGGGAGAAGTGAAGGGCACTGAAACCCGAACTCCACAGGAGATCCAATGCGGGCGAGAGGAACCTGCAAATAATGAGCGGGGAAATCATCACCACCCAGAGGTCATTCCTCTGGTGACAGCTAATAACGCTGTGTTTTACAGACAAAAAGCAGACTTAAACTCTGGCAATAAAGTAGCTGATTCGCAGAGACCTTCCGGCTCCCTCGACTCACAAATCGCTCAGAACTCTATGCCGCTGAAGCTGCGCTTTCTCGATACGAACGTACAGGGTTTGCTTCCAAAGATTGACGAGCTCAAAAATTTTTGCATAGCTGACCAACAGCAGTATGTCATATCCATAACAGAGACCTGGCTACAGGCCGACGTAATGGATGCCGCAATTGTACCCGGAGAGTAACAAGTTCTTCTTCGGGAAGGCCTTGATTGCCTAGGTGGATGGTCCAAAAAATGTTTAATGGATTTTAACTTTGAGATATTTGTCACATTGCGAATCAAGACGAAGAAAGTGAGCGCGAAAGATGATTCACACAACTACGTTCTCAATGGAAGGTGCCTGTCGAACGTCAATGCAAAAAAAATATATGAGTTTGGCTATTGTGCCATCTCTGAAGCCGTGTTTTCTGTGTCCTAGGGCTGCTTAGAGGGCCAACAGTGTTCTGTTTGCCATTAAGTGAGCTTTTGTCGACATAGACAAAAAACTATTCGGCAAAATCTATGGAACATTTATTCGCTCACATCTGGAGTATGGCGTTCAGGCGTGGCAATCATGGATGCAAAATGATAACCAGATGCCAGAAAGAATTCAGCAAAGGGCAACGACAATTGTGAAGGGTCTTAAGTCTTCATATTATGAATATAGACTAGAAGCACTTTACGTTTTCCCCTTGAGTGTAAACAAATCCGCGGCGACCTCATACAGACGTACCGCTTCATCAGGAATCAAAAGTGTGCCCTGAAATTTAATGACTTCTTCGCCTTCGCTACTTCAACCAACCTCCGTGGGAATTCCCTCAATCTGCGTGGAACCCTATGCCATCCAGAAGTCCGCTAGCAGTCGTTCTCACAACGAGTCATTGGTGCCTGGAACAAACTGCCCGAGGGGGTCGTAATGGCGAACTCCACAGATGCGTTTAATCGAAAACTAGATGAAAATCTACTTAACAGTTACCGTGCATATGTACAAGGAAACAGGGATAATTTACACCCCGGGAAAAACCTAAAGGTAAAACATTACATTTGTGTATGCTACTCACTATTTTACAGATAAACATTTTATGTTGGATATATTATGTACACAAGAGAATATTCTGACTGCTAACACGCACACGTTAAAATTCGCACATGTATATATGTAACTCACTGTTTATAGTGACATATTTTATGATGGATATTTCATGCATACTGTTTTCAATAAGGTCTTCAAATGCATTTTCTACTACCCTAAATTTACTGAACCATGCTGAACTATCTACACGTATTGACACTGCGTGGGTATGCATTTTTTAATGCTTATGATCACTCCTGAGTCAATGTCGATGCAGATCACAGACTTAAAAATGGTTCATTTAAATTTTCTTGTATTTTCTGTAGTTTTAAAAGCATAGTAAGACTGATGAAGCTCGATTTCTTGAACGGAACATGCATAATCTCTTACACAATTATAACATGTGCTTATTTCTTTTGCAATAAAACGCGTATTGTCTTTCAGTTTAGCAAAGAGTCCTGATAGTTTTAGATCAATAAATGCTTTTCAAGCAGGCGGCAGAAGAAAGGCAGTCCGAATTCCATTAACTTATTAAACACTCGGACATTATAATTTCACAGATGGGAAAAATTACTGGTTGCAAAATCAGTCAATCATTGTGTCTAGCAGTTTTTTAACCTATTTCCACTCCGAATAAAACTGAAGTAAGCTTTTATTCGGGGGACAGGTATGGAACTCATAAGGCTCTGATTTATGCACAGCAACGTAATGTATTATAATGCTGTTAATGGCACAATGCTTAATGCAAACAGAATACAGAAAATCTGAAATGTTTGTACGAACGAAGTAAACAGCAATCCATATATGCCCTGGAAGAAGAGGTAAAGACAAAGGAATTAAAAATCTTTTATTCATGGCTGGAGGAAAATGCAAAAAACAATGTGCTTTTGTAGACTGCAGTACACAATTCTTTTCTTTCACCTACTTAACAAATATGAATGAACAGAAGCCTATATTGACTGACGTCAGGACATATTGTACTGGAGCACGTGCAATACTGCCTTTGGAATTATTGTTCATGTTAAAATGAAAATGCACAGCATTTTATTTCAGTACGGCAAAATAAATGCCATCATGTGTTGATCTTTTGTGCTGATAATAAGGCAGTAACATTTCCATAAGAATTGCAGGCGTACTGACTGACGTCAGAATGTTCTAATTCCGCATAAGAGACGGGCAAATATATGAAAAAGGACATGAGTTTGTTGGAATAAACCATTTATTGGCCTTGTGGTTTTTATTCTCACGTCAGTTAAGGACCAGTGGCAAACCCAGAAAACGGAAAATATGGGCATAATCAGTGCATTACTTATAGGACAAAGTTGCAGTGCATCAACCTGCGTAGTATAGTTAGCAGTAGTTACCTTCATCGTCAAAATTTGTTGTTGACGTGAGGATATGTTGGTTAATACTTCAGATATTAATGGTTTCGTCGACCTCGCTGATTCTGCGTGCAATGCTTACTTAGCAGTTTACCTCGTAAATGTGAACCGGAGAGCCATACCCCAAGCAGCTGCATCTCTTGCCACAATTTTGGCCTATTCTGACTCAAAGCTTTTGCTTCTTCCTTCGAATGCGCCATGACTCGAGCGTACGCACCATACATGCTACCTGCCCTTCCATATTCATTTATTTGATTTCAGATGAATCTTCCACTTCTCTGACTTATTTGATTTGTTGCCATTTCACCACGTCCAACGAAAGACTTCGGAATATTTCTGTCATGAACGTGGGTTTTAACGTCTCATGACCTGGACTAAGGCAGTTACTTCCGGTCTGTTTTCAGTTTCAACTCCTAGTAATGTGACAAAGTGGCTGATGGCTTTTAAGGCTTTCTCTATGTGCGGGATTTTTCACACTTTGAAGTTTACTAATGCGTTAGCAGGCAGTTCTGCAAGTAGCCATCAGATCTAAGCACCTGTCGAAAAAATCACCATTCAGCAACCTTGTTTTAGGTTCCCTGCAACCGGTCTCTCCACGTAATACCATGGTAACTGATCGGTCGGTTGCTGTTATTGCCCACTACATGCATCATATAATTCGCTTTCCTCAATATCAATATACAATTGCATCGATCAATGTGGCAGAAAACGTCAGCCATAAAAACGAGCTGGTTGTTTTCTTCCTCCTCTATACTGAATTGATGCAGGGGAAGATGGCGTTGATAGGCTCTGTGAAGAGCAGCGAGTCAAATTATTTGGTAAGCATCGGCCACAAATTATACTTTGACAACTAATATGAAGCACAGTATATTAATGGAGTGGCTGCGGCAGGCAAGCAGTTAACGTTTTACGTGCAAACGTTATTGCTGCGAATTATAATACAAATGCCGTCGCTTAATAACTGTGGTCTATAAATACTAACCTCTTTGTACCCCTTTTATCTCTTTTTTTGTGATCGTGTTTGAATTGTTTCTGAATTCGAACTATCCATCAGCCGAAATTTTTGGTTCACTGATTAAATCTATTTTTGAATTATCTTTTTTAGACACTGCGTACACGCCAGTATAAACAATCGTATATTCCAATATATTAGGCATCATGGCAAATGTCTGCACGAACTGATCGCCATACGAACCTACCCAAGTGCAAAGCATTTATATCGCGTCCTTTTGCGATTTTCCTTGTTTTATCGTTCCATATCTGATGACAGTGATGATCAAGAACATTAGCGATGATACATGCAACAAAAAAGGCGAAGAAAACGCCTGCTGGATGCAAATGACTCTAAACTTTAAGTTTTTGGCATGAATGACGATAAAGTGCATATCAGCGGCATATAGTGGACTGCGCAGTTAGTCGTCTGGATCAGATGATATTTGGAATCGGGCAAGAAACCAATGAACATAAAAACCTCTATCAAATATAAGGCACTGCTCGGACATTGCGGAATCAAGGGAAAAAAATCTACTAGCTGTTAAGGAAACTCACATGCATTTTTAATAGATGTTAAGGGCTATATTCCCCCTCTATTTAATATTTAACTTCTTATCATCTTCAAAGAAAGATATCCTTTCTTGCATGCCAAAGAAAACGAAGTTACGAAAAAAAGTGTATTTACCTGATGTGAGTACCGTTGGCAAAGAACCGGAACTATGCTAACCCGCTAATATATTTTACAACAAAACTCCGCTTAAGTTCCTATTCCTATACCCTATAAAATCAGAGGGCTCATTGCTAAGCTTGTTACCTAGACTTAACATGTAGGTCATCTTGCAGTCCGTTGGGGAACAGTCTTCATATAATGTTGTCCATTTAGATAAATTAAGGGTTTTTTTTACGTATTAGAGGGAGGCCTCCAATAATAGGAGCGTTTGTTTTGGCGGATCACTGTTTTCACCTTATCTCGCCTTCCTCATGCCAGTCCAGCCCTAGCGATGACTTGAGCTGGAATTGCGTCCATACGTCTGTTTCTGGTTGTTAAGTTCATGTTTAGGATAGTGATGCAGGAAATAACCTTAAACAGTCCTTAAATAATTAACCGACATCACATTTGAACCCCTGCAGATATCGTCATAAATAGGACGAATACTGTTTGGCCTCCGATGCGAAGGCCAGTTACTTAGGAAAGAAAATGAATCGAAGTGCTTATATCCTTTTACCGTTGACATAATTTTAGTTATTAGAACGTAATATAGCTGCGAATCAAAACTGTATCAGCTCAGGGCTCCTTTGATATAGCGGGTCTTATATTCGGTGTCTTAGGTCAAGGAATAAACTGAAATTTACCAAAAAATCGTTCACCGATCCGTGAGCATTTATGGAAACGGTTAATTAACAGTGGATGACCTCCAGTTGAGTGAAATTTAACGAAAAATATTAGTTCGTTAGTAATAAAAAACATTTTATTAAGAAGCGCGCAAATGCTAAAAATCAGAAAAAGTTATCACATTAGAACATATAGGATTGCGAAATACGTGACACTTGTTAATGCTTATAGGCAAAGAATTGCTGTTTTATACATCTAGCAAAAACGCATGTACTTTATGTCCACTAATGCCTCCTTGACCTTGTTAGTTGATATTGATCTAACGTTTATGCTTTGGTATTGTAGGAGGTGCAGTCAATCAAGGAAAATAGAAGGCCTCTTGAGATGACAGCCAAAGATGTCATTAAAAAACACTTCTGTAGGTGGCACATTTGAACAGGGCCATCACAGGCTATCGCATTTGAATCTCAGTTGCGGTTGCAATCTTAAACATAGCTTTTTTATAAACTCAGAGAACTTAATCCTACGAAGTGTGTGCAGTGTTTCCAGGTGGTTGCGTTTGCTAAGGTCAATAATGTCCTTGAACTTTTAATGAATATCTTAGAATTTTCAAAGCTTACAGTTGCTTGGCCGGAGAACTACGTTCTGTTTATGCATTCACATAAACCACACAGATATATATGTCTGGCAAGCGATTAGGTAAGAGGAGGAGGATGCTTTTACTGCATATATATATTGAGGACATACTTAAAGACATGCAAAAATATAAAATTTAACTCAAAATTGAATTTTATACTTAAGCATTCAACATAAATATGGTTTCAGCCAACCTTTTATACTTTTCTTATAATTTCTCTATTAAATGAAAGCTATCTCGGATGTACTGTTGATAGATAACCCCGTAAAGCATCATTTTATTCGGTAAAATCAAGAATGAAACCACCTTCTATAAGTTTTTTTTACCACACTGGAAAAGTATAAATGCGCTTTATTTTTTCGCTATTGTCGCTGACTGACATGTTTTTGTTTACAAGTACAATTACCAGAAAAGTGGCCATATACACATTGCAATACTGCTAATTATGTGCATTCCGCCGTGAATGTAAGGTGGAACAGAAGCTGGACCGCATATAAATTACCTCTCCATGTGGTCATGGTTTAAAACGACTGTTCAATGATGGTCATTTTATCGATAATTGATAATGCATCCGTAAAGGTTAGGACGATAATAACAAGTTTATGTGGCCGTTAACCTGTAATTTGTAGCCTAATAACATGTATTTAGGAAGCTAACTTCCATAACCCGAGCCAAAATGTTTGTTTGCGACTTGTTTACGCTGGATCAAACATACATTTCCAAGTAAGTTTGGTCTTGCTTGGTGAAATTCTCAATGGTTACCCGCAAAATCCATGAAAATGAGAAATAATTCGTGATGCAAAAAAGAAAACAAACGTATTAGCTTGAAAAGTGGGTTATCCGAAGATTGCAAAATGCAAATATTTATCAAAAGTTTCGGACATTTAGACTGTAAAAGGTTGGCATATTTAAAAGCATTCTGCTTGCAAAGAGAAATAGGTTCTTGAAAAGGCTAAGCTAACGTGTATGGAAAACCTACGCTTTAGCCGTCATACACTAAAATTATCAATCGGCTTCATCCCAATACATTCGTTTGCAAATATTATGGCAAAAAAGCTAGCATATTATTGTACGAATACATGGCTTCTAGAGTTACAATATGATATTCACTCCCGTGTTTCAGGACTAAGCAGCCCTAAATGAAACAAAGTTTGCAATGCAGACGTAGATTTTTTCATAAAGCGACTTCGCTCGCAGCCGCACGTCAACAAATTTTCCTACTAAATAATGAGTGGACCGTCTTCTAACTGGCTACGGCTCACTAACTAGCTCTTAGCGTTGCTGGTCGACCTTGAATATTTTAAAACAAGTGCCTGCCTCGCATTTGCAGGAGAACTAGAGCTAATGGAAGGGGTGTTGTTTCATCTTGATAAATCTTTGAGTGACCAGGTATAACGTCAAAAGTCGCAGAGAACCCTGGACTTGGCGCAGATCGCAGCATAATCTCGCCGTCCTTAGGCGGATAATCATTTCCCTTTGCTCATAAACCAAAAACATCACCATTAATAAAAATAGCTCGATTTGGTTGACTGTATCAGTAGCACTGTGTGAGAAGTGAACTATTGGGCAAACGAATACATTTTTCTCTGGTTATTTAATTTGTCTTTAAATATGTTAAGATATTCGGGATGAAAGCTGTCAGATATTCGTTTAGTCCGGAGATGTCTGTCCGTGTGAGCAGTTCAATATATTCTAAAATCACTGAATAGTCTTGAGAACACACCGAAGGAAATCAGTGCATTAAAACATTCTGAATGCTATTGGACACACACTTCGCAGCATCGCGTGCTTCATGTAGTCGATCACTTATTGCTTAGGTCACAAACATATCCATTTTCTGTTCATCACTCCTTATTTCCTCGTTGTTTCTTAGCATGATCGTCTTTCGATCGTTTTTCTTCATTAACCTTTAGTTTGTCTGGATTGCATATCTAGATGTTTAACAAGGTACCAATTTAATTGTTTTCTCATGTGTGTGGCGTTTAAGGGAGACCCGTCTAGCAATTAAGCGACTCGCACTTCATCCATATCAATATCGCCAGGCTGAAATTTAAGGTTAAGTGAGAATCATCACCCCCGAGTCCAGCACGCGTTATAAAAGTTCACCAGGTCAGAGCCCACATACCTTTGAAGAAACTGTTCACGCAAGAAGACAAAAACAGTTTATTGCCGTTTCATGTTTGCAGTAATACCTGTATTCTTTAAATACTGTAAACGCTACCTGTATCTGCTACTACTATCTGATTATGTATCCGATGACAAATCCGCTTTGGATTTCAATACTTCAGGCGAAAGAAAGAATTGTCCCACCGATCGTAACCTTTAATTTTTGATTACTTCCTGGGACTCGCAACGTTGTTGTTTAATCCACATGATTCAGAAGGGCAGACGTTTACTTCGACAAAATAATAAAACTAACTACCCTTATTTTGTTTCTGACTCCAAAGACAGCGAACCGTGTGCTGCAAAATACTGTTTATGTCCGGTATTACTCATTCATCTGCAAAGCGTTGACCATCATGGTCCAGGCAGTTGCCTTGAACTGCTACTGTGCACTGTCTGTATATCAAAAAGTAAACCCGAGAATAGTATTGGCAGTTCTATACTCACAGTGCCCAGAAATAAATTGATTAATGCGAAAACTACCAGCTTTTCCAAAACAGAATAAACTTTTCATGTCAGTGTACTTATCTTCTTTATTTACCAGTTTAAATCTTAAAAATCTGAAGTCATACCCCACAACAAATGTCTGCAAAATGCTAGATGACATCTCTCACACTCTACCACCTACCGCAAAATACAAATTCCGTTATTTATTGGTTCCGCTTTCAAATACGACATTTGTAATCAGCAGCTAAAATGTTCCGCCCACTCGCTTTTTTCTGCATGACCGATGAAAGAATATGTCAGAGGTAGATCTCGATGAGTCGACTGGAGGAAAATAGACAAGTGTCACATTTGAACACTCAATCTTTAGTTATCCTCAGTGTATGAAGTGCATACATCTGGATTCCTGCCACTATGCAAATGCTTGTGACTGTTTTTGATTTTTTTTGTGCAAGGCCCAGTGAAGTGTGCACGCTAAAGTACATGAATTGGTGGAACAGCATAGTTAGCTGCTCGCAAGTGCTTTCGAGGCTAGCCCACCGGGAAAACAGTCGAAGCTTCAGGGGTTGAAGTGTTGACTAGAAATCACATTAACAGAAGAGAGAAGGATTAAACTGCAGGACTCCTTAGCCTGCAACTTGGACATGCTTGGCTGACGAGCTCAGGAGAATATGAGATAGTCCAACCAGTCTTTGTCTACACTCTATCATTTACCTTACATTATCTTATTGTTCAAAACCAAGGTCAAATGTTCTTTCTCATCCTCACATCATGAGGGTTTCCAATATTGTAAAAATAAGGCATCATTAAGAGCAAGGCCGTTATCTGCCATTTCTTAACAATTCGCATACTGCGAGAATTTTAAACTGTTTCATCTATACCTATATTCCTTACATTATCCCCGGATGAGGAAGAAGAGGAGAAGATTTCTGAGACCAAAGTATATTCAGGCTGACGTTTCGAAAGCTCGCCCGCTGTCATCTTCAGAGCAAGGTGTCTCGCATATTAATCTATACCTATATAATTGTGCACTCCTAGTCTATCTTAGAATGCCTAATTTTGGGGCAGTTAAAACGTGTCCTAGACGATCACAATCCAGTGGAATTAAAAAAAATTCAGAAAAACTTTGTACTCATTATTGTACCATTAAGCTAAGAAATATCTTGTCCCTACAGCGTCGGGGCACATGTTTTTGTGCGTGTATTATTTCATGAAGGATGAAGAAAACGAGCGGTTCACTGCTCAAAACCAAGGTTTATATTTGCCTGTGGTAAACGAGACTACATTATCTCTTCCCGGGGAGGAATTATGATGAAAAGCCTCCACTTAGTCTTACATTTAAAGCGGCTGGGACACAATATAATTAAGTGCGGCTGCAGCTCAGACATGAAAGATAATCTTTACTTCAAAAAAGGTGTGTATATAGGATGGAGAGACAGTTTGGTTTCTCTTAAAAAAGAACGTTTGATTATTTCTGTAACTATGGCCACTGCGATAAAAAACATTTTGTGTCAAACTTCAGTAAAGTAGGTGAATAATTATCAAACGAATGAAAAGGTTTGCATCGTAGGTATTTGAATAGACAAAGAAGAAGACGTGTCGAGCACCAGATTAATTGGTTAACTGTCATGAGCTTTCGTAATCTGACAGGCGTCCGTCTTCATAAATGGTAAGTAGCAATTCAAAGGGGGGTAATTTTAATGGCCAAAGGCCGATCAACTGTCAGAAGTCATCAAGTTTTCAGGGGGTTATATAAAGCAACCAAGTAGAACGAGGCTATTATCGTGGTGGAAGCTAATTAGCTGTCAGTGGAGTTGGAGGTAGCTGGAGGTCGTGGACGACAATTAGTGCGACGCCGTGTCCCCACGTAAGGGGGTTCTGGAAACTCTGCCTCTTCTTCCGGCCGGTTCGTCGTGGGATCCTCTTTGCTTGCCATCCTTACGTTCGATTCGGCCTTGATCTGTGGGCAAAGGGCAGAACAAGGGACAAACCGAATCTAGCAATGACCAGCGAAGAGGATCCCACGACGATATTCGGAGAAAAGTGGCCGCAATAATAATTTTCAGAACTCTCCTCACACGCCAGCGCTCGTAAAATGAAACGATAAAGCGCAAACTGAAATTCTGAAAGGAATTTTATAATTTGTCAACTAAAGTGATTCGAAATCGATGCATTCAACGGCATTTCTGCTCAAGAAAAATGAATAAAGGCATCTGCGCCTGCTTTAGTGCCACGCCCTCAGCAGCTTGGACTCGAAAAGACAGAAATCTTACGTTGGTAATTTGTGTTCCTGGCCGGGAGATTCGCCATGATAACCAAGACAATAATGCAGTTATTAAAAAATGATCAAGTTTTTATTACTAAAACCATATTATTTTTCCTAACCGCCATATCTCAGGCTCTCTCAAGGACTTTTCAATCGCCAATTGAGATGTATGTTTCCATTCTTTGCATCATGCCATGAGAAAGAAAAACATGCTACAGATATAAACAGCACAAAGTCTATGGTGAATTACTAATTCCTCCTGTTGAGATGCGTATGAGGTGACGACGCTCACCTGGAATATGTCGGCAAAATTTGGTACGGTAAAACAATGCCCGATACACTGACTAATGTCGATAAACACCACATTCTGGTGACCGCATCTACTTTTTTCTTTTCTAACTGACACTTTCTGATTCAGAAGTTGGATATGACATGACAATATGCTTTCAAACCTTATTCCGCCTGTGCTGTTATATTCACATTTTTTTGTATTAAAAACGTTCTTGGCATTTATATCTCACGTATACTCAGTAGCTCAGATTTTTACCATTTCCGAAATTTCCTGTTTTTCTATCAAAACAGCATTTATAAGCAGCTTTATTTCACTTTATAAGTCTGCTTTTGATTATAATGTTTACTTTGATGTTGTCAGACCTTAGAAGACATGTCGTAGGCTGCTTTTGCGTAACAGGAGTTTTCTGGTAAAAATCCTCGCATCTAGTTTGGACACCTACCATATGATTTCCACTTTCAGCTATGACGTTAGCAGCTAAAATGTTCTTGACGCTCCCTTTATTTAGTATAAAACGTCAAGAGTGTGCGTCAATTTACAGTTTGTATTTGCATTTCACAGAATATGCTCTTGCCCAGGCGACTGTGGAAAAATAACACAAAAATCGCGTTTCACCACCGAACTTCTAGCTTTCCACAGTGTCTTCGGCGTACACATCTGGATACCTGCCACTATGTAACTGCTTATGACGGCTCTCAGTTGGTTATTCAAGGTCTAATAGAGGGTGTATGTGACTGTATATTGATTGGTGAAATGGCACACTCCCTTGCCACTAAAAGCAGCGGACTGAACAAGCAGTCAATATTAAAGGGGTCGAAATGTTGACCGAATATCACAACTTTTGTTGAAAACAAAAATAAGATCTCAAGGCTATCTGATCATCAACGTGGTTTTGCTACCGCATGACCTCAGGCCAAGTTGGGATAACACACCTTGTCTTCATATAGTCTGTGATGTTTCTTTCATTTCAAACAGTATCTTATCGTGATGACCCAACATAAAATGAAGTTCCCGTCTTCAAACCACGAGGCATCACAAAATTGAAAAAATTAAAAGGCAGTTAGTGCACGTCTTATGAATTTGCATACTACAAAACCGGCAGACCATTTGGTTTTCATTTCAGTAATTTGTCACTGTTAATCAAGCTGATTACACCAGCTTCATTTCCAATAAAAGTTGGACTTTTTATTCTATCCTGGAATAAAATAATGCAGAAAACATTTGTAAATCTCATTGAAGTATTAAATTGGACAGAAACATCTTTTCAAGATACCGATAAAATTATGTTCAATTGCACAAGATATGGCATGTAATATTTCACAAATTATGAAGAAAACGAACAGTTCACTGTTCATTTTCGAGGCTAGGAATTGCTCGGTTTAAACTAAACTGCATTATCTGCTGTTGAATGAGGAGAGGTGAGGTTAAGCTCTCACCCAATTTTTTATCCACAGCGGTTGAGAAGCAATATAGGTCCAGCACAACAGAAACGTTTATTTCAATCAAAGGCATTTTTCTTACAGCTAGTGCAAATGCTGATTATTTATGCAAGCACAGCCATTGCGCTTGAAACTTTTTGTACCCAGCTCCACTAATCTAAGCGAAGAAAAGTCAATGGAATTCTAAATTTTCACCATTTAAGTTTAATTTTAATGTTCTTCAAATAAAACTAGACATTGAAGGATGGCATTGCTCAAGGTCATTCAACATTTTACAACATAAGCCCTACGACATTGACGCATTAAACGTGCCTTTCTGCTCACAAAACGTGAATTAAGGCAACTGCGCCTGCCGTAGTGTCACGTCCTTAAGAAATTGGATGCCAAATAACACGAATTTGGGTATGATAATCAGTGTTCCTGGCCGGAAGATTCATCACAATATACGACAAAATAATGGTATCACTAAACAATAATCAAAATTGAATGCCTAACATCATACTGTTCTTTCTAACCACCATCTCTTGGGCTCTGTCACCGCCTTTTTTCTGTCATACAACTGAGGTGTACACGTCCCTCCTTTTACATCTTGCGAAGAAGAAAAAGAGGCGTGGGCAATGTTTAAAATTTTCTGCTCGGATTGAGACGGAGTTTATGGTGGCCGGTCGACTTTCTTCTTAAGAAGTGCGTAAACAGATGAAGAAGCTCACTGAATTACGTCAGCAGAAAAAAGGTATGGTCCTAAAAACGACCATTAGCATAACAAGGGCCAATAGAAAGCAAGTTTTAGTGAGTAGATCTACTTATTCTCGGTAAAAGTTGTTGATCTGTAAGTCCCATATTGTGGTATACGCTGACCGTACCTGCTAGACGTCGTTTTTATAGAGAATTTGACAGAAAAATCTAAAGGTATAAATGTTATTTATTAACGACAATAGATGCTCCCTTTAATACAGATTTACTGGTTCGTATTCGACAACTCACCGCTATGAAAATACAAGGAGCCGCCTTTTTAAAAGGTATTCCAATAATGATGAAATCTACTATGTGCGCCGAAAGGTTTGGGACAGGAAAGGTAACTGGTGACAGGGTTAACTTTGAAGTGAATGTTGCCGTCACGCACTCCGCCGTCATCCCCTGGTCCGGTTTCATGAGAAAGTCAAGAGAACCAAGACTTATGGGGGACCGGGTGAAGGCCGCTTTCTCCAGTGCGTGCCAGAAAATCGCGAAATTTAGTTTTACTTTTCCGCTGGAGCCACCGCCGCACTGCCTACCTCACCCACATAGCCATTGTGAATAAGGAGTCAGGAGGACCAAGGTAGGTGTGGCTCTGGGTTGCCTCTCCAGTGCAGGCCGCCGCAATATGCGTGATCAACGTTGTCCTCTTTCCCTTTTGGGTGAGCTTGTTTATGGGTGTGGCTTTATGGATATAATTCTTAATGAGCTTCTTATAGCAGAAATTGATGCCAAATAGATTTCTGACTTCGGTAACATTGGTCACTGGCGGAAGTATTTGGCCTGATCCTTACCGATTCCTGTCCCGGATGCGTAAACTACATGCCCTTAGGTTTTGAAATGGGCTCCTAGAAGTATACATTTTGCCGGCAGTCTGGTGTGCCATCGAAATACACCAAGCAAGCCTTTGGAATTAGCTAAGCGACACTCGGTTAAGAAGTATTTAAAGGCTTTTTGGCAAAGTAACACAAAGAAAAGCACATGATTTCGAATTCGTATATTTTTTAGTGAATTGAAACGCAGATTTTTCCACGGTCCTATGGCCAAACTGCTAACTGCGAATATCCAGCGACTACATCTATCATCAAGAAAGCATAGTTACGCGAGAGAACATCGAAGGATTCGTCAATCAGTGTTTCGGGAAAATAATCATTTTCTTGTCGCTAGGTTAAGCTTCTGATCGCCGAAGCATAGCCGAAGGGTGCCGCATTACATCATGACTGGGATGAACTGGGACGATGATCGGAGCTAGACGGCTTTATAATATTTTGAGGCCGGATCTTATTTAGACGGGCCGCGCACGTATTTACTTCTTGTTGCAAAACGTTCGTTCCGTCGAGAGAACGACAGTCCCAGTCAGTGAAATAGCTACCATGCTACTAATACTTCTACAATAAATAGCGGTGCAACTGGATGATAGTAGCATTAAGACTATTACTGGTACTACTATTATTCTTGTTTAACGCTGATTTAATTCGACACTTAGGCTCGTATCCATCGATCACACCAAGGAGTGTGTACCCGAATTTATGTTTTTCTGAGTAAATACATTCTACGTTTTTGATTCACAACATATCAGAGGTCGTTTTGGATCCCATAGTCTGCTGTCTTTCCACGAAACTGTGTCAGTTGCTACTAATCTAGAACAACCAGGACTAAACAACAACTACTAGAAATAATAAGCCAATGATTACAGTGCTAAATTAAGTAATCATACCTCCGTCAGCCAGTACACAATGAAAGGCAATACGGCCCATACGTGTCTCTAGGAGATAGGCATCAATTATGCATGCTCATGCTATCACGCAAACAATAAACTTTAGCGTTACAGAAAAGTCACTAAATAATAGCTCAAGGTCCACCATGCCTTTGACACAAGTTAATGTCATTAACAGTTTTCAGGCTAGCTTTGCCCTTACTAAAGTATCTAGCTCTAGCTTGGACTTTCAAGGACGCCTTCTATCTAATAATAGAGCAGCCCTCTCCACATAAACTGCGCATGGCAACTGAGCAATTCCTTTAATCCTACAATAACATGATACTGAGAAGATCACGACTAAATCGCCGGGATAATACTTCTGTTAACGTGAATTCTAAAGCTACAACGCAGATTCTTCATCAAGGATATAATTATAGGAAAATAGCAGATACGGGTCAAATGCATCCTATATGTACATAACAAAATATAGATACACAAAAACCGTATCAGCTTTCCTTTCTTTATTAGCAGCTTCCAGCAGATTACGCCAGAGTACATCTTCCTGACGGCAGATTTGAGATTTTCATGAGCGATGTCTGAAGAGTTCAGGTTAAGGTCCTCTTCTGTTCCTTCCTTATATAAAATACTGTACAAAGGACGCGAACTATGCCACATGCAGATTTGCCGAGTATATAAACATAAAGAAAACGAGTGGTGCTGCAAGTGATGCTCAGAACCTATAATTAGGTATTAATAAACTGCCATGTAGGAAATAGTTGCAGACTTCTGAAATATCCAAATATGTAGTCCTAACTTTTCCAAATCTTAAATACCATCTGAAGAGGACTACAGCAAAATGGTGAACATGCATAAAGATCTTGGCAATAGGACGCCTTCAGACGTACCGCATCCTGGACATTCTAAAAAGGCCGTCCAAAAGGCGACAAAGAGTAAACGTGGGATCATGCGTATTTTCATACTGTTTCCGCTAAAAGTGCTTCCGCAGATTTTCAATACTTTTGTTAGGCGACAATTGGAAAACGGACTGCCGGTGTGGATGGCGTGGAGGAACAAAGAGAGCTATTGCATCGAGCAGCTGCAAAGACGGCCAACGAAACTTATTTTTCATGTTTTTTTTAACTATTGCACTTTAATGTGTCGTATCCATCTTGTCTAAGCTAACTGAAGAAAGGTGGCAAGCAGATTTAGTTTTCATCATTATACTTACACGCTTATGCTAGTAAAATGGTCTCGCAGAATGAAAACAGAATTTTAAAAGGGTAAACCACAAACATATCAACGCCCTCACAGTAACTGAGCCTTTGTGAGACTGCAGTTGTGCCACGCCCTCATGACATTGTACGCGTAACGAATCATATTTCGGCTGATACTTAGTCATCGTGCCAGAAGGATTCATCGCGATAGCCAGAAAAATTCTGTAATAATTCAAAAAAACAGTGAAAGTTAACTTTCATTCCAATAAATTGTTTACTTTATTCATTGCTTTACCCAATCCTTGCCAAAACATGCCATGAGTAGAAAAGAGAAATAGTACCAATTTCCTTATCGTTTATTTTCTTTTCTGTTTAGTTTAAAATTTATTTTAATTTTTTGATTAATTTTTATTAGGTTCAATTTTATTTTTAGATTTATTTTGAGATTTACTCAGCAGAATTTGTTTTACTTTACCTTTATTTAGTAAGATTTCTTACGCTTGAGTTAAGTGTGCACTTTCGGTTAAGATTTACAAGTGACATGCCTTTACTTTTCTTTTTTTAAAGTTAACTTTATTTTAATCTCAGACATTCGTCGTTGTTGGCGTTCTTCCGGAAATCTTATTAATGATGTGCTTTTTGTTACCATACATAAGATTATTTGAGTATTTTTTCATGTGTTTTTACTTTTATTAGATCTAGTTGTCATATACATTTTCGTCCATGCCCTGCGTATACATGTAGATAGAGGTTGTTTTGGAGAATTAGTTGAGAAAACGAAAATATTATTTTTAAATAATTTTTCTTACTCGAGCAACGTCAATAAATTGGTTAGAGAGACGAAGCCGCTTCGACCTCTGGTATCATAGTTTTATGAATTTGAGCTAATGAATTCTTGCTTGAGTCCATCGTCAGAGATTAAATTGCCAAAGAGAACCAGCAACGTTTATAGGAAGGCGGGGCCAACTAACCGATTAAACACCAATTAAAACACCAATTAAACACCAATTAAAACCAATTAAACACCGGCGCCGTGAGTTTGGAGATACTTGCACAGGGCAACATATGCGGGTGCTCTCTCGATACATCGGTTAATTGGGCTGTCATCCGATACTCAGGCTTCAATCAGTTCTCGGCCCGTCTTACTGGTGGCGTGAGCAATTATCTTCGCAGCTGCAAAGTTGAATTCTTGACGCGTCTCGTAGGTGTGGGCCGCTTATTGCGACAACGGATCACCTCATTGAACAACCAGCTTATGTTCGTGTATGCGCGAACCCA
Organism: Ligula intestinalis; assembly: GCA_036362985.1. Classification (NCBI taxonomy): domain Eukaryota; kingdom Metazoa; phylum Platyhelminthes; class Cestoda; order Diphyllobothriidea; family Diphyllobothriidae; genus Ligula; species Ligula intestinalis. The sequence goes on from JAYGXS010000002.1 coordinate 40,260,610, forward strand.
GAATGTGTTCAGTCTGCCCTATGTAATTTATGGAACAGTTTGGACGTGATACGTAATACATTACGCCTGAATGCTCATTGATTATCATTACACGACTGCGCACTGTAGCTTCGCAAATTATAGACTCTCATAAAATATCGAAATCTCAGACTAATAAAATTATTTTTAAATTGATCGGCACGGTTTTTTCTTCTTAATATGCACACATACCCGGAATGCTGAAATTTGCCACAATTCGACAATAATCTAGGTCATCGACAAAGCTGCCATCTTTTAAAAAGAGTTAATTGGTTGAAGTTGACCACTCAACGCGCAAGGGAGACACCATTCATAGGTTTATCACAATATTTTACATGTAATACGTAATGTGAATCAGCACATTATATCACGAGCAGTCATTGTAGATAACATATTATTTGGACTAACCCCCTAGCGTGTGTTCGACAAATGAATAAAAGACATTTTTTCTCGACTTTATATTGTAACTAATGAAATAAAGATTGCTCAGACCACTGGGTGCCAAAAATAACTTTCTGTGTATGGGGAATATGCAGCCAACAATTCAGAACTATGAATGCAGTTGTAAGAGTAGGAAATGCTCAAACTTACCCAGGAAGTACAATCTTTTTTCGAAGCCGATAATTGCACATTTTTTAAAGTTAAATATTTGTCACAAAACAAGAAAAAAATCATATTTTCATGCAGACTTACCACAAAATATATTGAAATATATAAGTGTAACTAAAATAAAAAATAATAATTTACAACTTCGAAGCAGTCCTTTGAAACAAATCTTTTTTCATAGGTACCTGATAAAGCCTGGTTTGAAATACGGCCACTTGTTGTGTTTGACATATCTTGGATGTTTGCTCCACGATAGCTTAAATTTTAATCATCTTTTAGTTTACTTTTCTTTTTAGTTTATGAGGTAGCACATTTAATGTACGAAAAAAACGAGTAGATTTCTCAAAATCCAGAATTTACTGCAATGTTTTATACTCTGTCAAATCATGTGCTTCGTACTCAGTGTAAGAAAATATAAGCAGATCCAAGCTTGCTTTGTCTTGATGTAATATTGGCACCTAGATCCAATGGAGAGTTTAAAATCACGGTGAACGTAAATATGTTTGTCACGAATGCAGTTCTTAAAGACTATATCAACAACCCGATGGCGCACAAATAAAACGGTTTAAGATCCAACTAAGTTAGAGTAAAAACGCACTGCAACGAGCCAAAGAAACGCGTATGGGAATAGCGGCACATTTTAAAAAAAATCAAAGGGGTGTCCAAAATCGTAGGCATCCTAATTCTACAGCCAAAGATTATAAAGTAATATATAATTCATTAATAACTTTGCAGAAGATTTTCCTTTGACCTTTATGACAGTTTCCGCCACACTTGCAACCAGATGAATGGCATTTAGCAATGATCTCGCCAATCTAGCGGCGGTATCAGGAGCAGGCATTTTCTTTCCAATCTCGTTACCAAAAATTTACCATTCACTTTCAATTGCGTTCAAGGGAGGACTACTTGCTGATGACATCTGTTGCCCTGAGAAATGTGGAAGTTACTCTGAGTCTCTAGGGCTGTATCAATTGTGACTCCGACTTGTATCAAAATAATATCTAGCATGTACGACGTAGTTTTATTCTCCAATGCTCACACTATGTATTTTAATCTTTTAAACAGGTTTTACTTTGAAAATTGTTGATGAACGTTAACAAACACTAATGAAACTCACTTGTTTCACTGTGCCTTGCTTTAGTATATCTTCGGGAAAATATCCAGCATTCAGTCTTTGACCGTGTGGTAAAATGTGAAGGTCAGATAAACCTACAATGGACATTTAATTCAATCTATGAATGAATGTCTTTACTATGGAACTTCAACATTTCTTACCATGCTACAACATGAATCTCCAATAACGTTCTATTTTGTGTTTGACGGATGAAACAGTCCATGCGGCGATGCATCGGAGAAGACGACTTGCTTATATTCGCTCACAAGTCACCTCCTTGTCTTACAAATGTCATCCTCTCTTCGACGTTTCCATGTTAGTACACGGATTTCTCTCCTTTAGTAGACTGCAAAATTCAAAAGTCGATGCACATGTCGGTGCATACTGGACTCGGAAAATTGTGTATAGAGTTTGTTTACAAACTAATCCCAAACTAAGCAGGTTGAAGTATTCATAAAAATTATTAGTAAACATTTACTTTTAAAGAAGTTTTTCAATTTTTAAAAGGTAAAAGGTAAAAAGGTGTCCAGATATGTGACGCAGTCGTTAAAAAAGACGTCATGACAGAGCTTGACGTCAGCATCGATCACCGTCTGATTGCAGCCATGCATACCAGAATTATTCAAGCGAAAACGGGATAAGACGTACATGAACAGACTTTTGGGGTGTACTTCCGTTTCCTTAACAGGCCACATGGTAGACGCACTTGGCCAATGAGGAAGAAATCAGGCTAAGATAGGCGTTCTTAGGGATGTGGTCTCATAAAAAGATGCCGTACATTGCGGAAGTGTGGCAGCTCACGTAGGCGTAGGCTCAACCACGCTAAACGCCTGCGTCCGAATTCAAGTCCATCTGCGATTTTCTGTTTTTCTGCCAGGCATAGACAGCTGATGGACAAGAGAGTTCTGCAGATTCTGCGCAATTCTAAAATCTTTTAAAACTAGTCAATGCGCTCGGTTCCGCGTGCCCTGGAGCACACGAAAGACCTGGTTGGATATGCTGGTCAAACTATCGTCGTAGTTTAGAAAATCCTATGTTATAACTGTCCGTTTCATTATATAGACCAGGCCATACGACAACTCAATTTTCAACTAATAGGGCACAAACAAACTGTTCAGAGAAGTTACGTACTGACACATTTTGCTATTCAACCTGGAAGAAGGCCTGCAATTCAACTGCATGAGCAAGCAAATAGTAGCCCGATACAGCCATAAGAGCTGCAGGCACTGTTTGGAGCGTACATTTTCGACTTGAACACCATCCACAGACACGTTACCAAAGTCCTATGTTATCACACGTTACGCCTATGGGACCAGGCGGCACGAACAAGAGGCATGTTTAAAATCCAACTCAATGACACCTGCCGTCACTCTAACGTTAAACGTTGCAGACCCAGTCTTTCCTCAAAAGTGTGCCACTACACAAACCCAACGCCCTTCCTCATTTGCTCATTTACTATTATATTACTTTTGTATTTCTTTTACTATTATTACTGTATTGCTTATGTCTTTGATGATAGCACCTGTAGGCTTCTAGAAGCTCAGGTTAACACAATAATTGTCCCAGTGGGCACACATTTACATTATTTGGCATAGGTAGACTGAACTTGCATAATTGCTAACACTGGAGAGTAAAGTCTGTTTCTTACGCAGGCGCCTTCATCATTACGTTGTATTTCAAGATGGCAAGCAGTGCTTCCTCAAAAAGGAAGTCAACGTAAGATAATTTAAACGCTGTTTTGTGAGATCAAATTTTGAGGAAAATCTATCAAATGAAAATGTCTTCATGCTCCTTAAAGTTCACGATGCTGGTAAATCATTTACAAACTGACTTTTTTCTTAACTTTAAGGTGCATATTACAAAATGCTAAAAGTATCCTTCACTGAGGATGCTTTACTGTGGAAAATTAATAGCGGGGAAGATAGGATTCGTAGGTAAAAGTTCAAAAAAAACGGGGTTTTCAGCGGATGAGGCGCATTGCGTGTCTGGCCTTTTGGATGGGGAATTGGTTTACCAATTTTCAGCACCTGGCAATCCGTTCCTCTTGCTCTTATTATTTGCCATCGTTTGCTTCGTTCTCAGTCTGCCAGTACCGACTGTGGTGTATTGCATAACCCACATCTCTCCGTCACTTTTGTCGCCAACACCCTCTCTACCCCCTGCGTTTACTTTACATAGACTTATTTTGTTAAAATATTTTTTTTCTGTTGACGTACGCTGCAAGTTAATACTTCAAGCAGAAATGCAACCTTGTGCAGTGGGATTAAAAGAATACTGGGCATTTACTATTCCCCAGAGGATGTTAAAAACTCAATACTACGCAAATATTTAGCGACTTCAACAAATTTTCAATGGAAGATAGACACGTCAATTATATGCCAGATATCCTTTCAGCACTCATTTGTCCTACAAAACGCATAATTTGGAATGTCCATTTGTCGAAATTGCTTGGAGACCGAGGTGGGGATACTTAAACTATACTAAACAAATGAAGTGAATTCTAGAAATAATACAAGGATGACAGTTTTACGGGTAAAATAATAGGGTTTCGGCTCTTTATGGTCATGTATTTCCCAGGTACTCTGAATTCCAACATTCAAAATGCAATACGCTAAGGTGAATGTCATACATTGAGCACGTCTTTCGAAATCGACGACCATTCTGGGGCATATTTTAGTGGTTAAAGCAGATTGTTTTTAACTGCTGGAAAACGTAATTTATTTATGTTTCGTGAATCGATTCTGCCTTATGACTTTTCTTTGAACGTATTTCCTTAGCCATACCTCGCTATTCTTTGATTTTCGTCATCAAAAAATATGCAGCTGACATAAGACTTGAAGAGATAGTAAACAAGAAGGTGCGTGATGAAAAGGCGATTATGTGACACAATGTCAACTCTGCCTGTCCCTTCCCTGAATTAGACTGCCATAATTAATCCATTCTATCACAGATCCTTTGTGGAGTTACAGATAGGAAGCTACATGCCTGTATTATAATTCGTTAGCAATAACAGCCTCTGTTAGTCAATGCCGTTTTTTGTGGATTCGGAATTCGGATCAAGGAACATGCGTAAAATTGAGCCAGAATCAGATAGTTGTTTATGCGCACGCATAAACTCCAATAAAGGATAATTTTGACTGTTTAGGATTGGTATGTGTCCATCTTATACATAGTAATTTTGTCAGAATGTCCTTAAGTGACAAACTGAGTCGAAAATGCTCTTGAATTTTGTATATAATGTCCCGTGATAACTTTCATCTTCAGAGGGCATTTCGGAATGTAAAAAGGCCCCATTTTACGCAGGCTTACAAAAGATCACACATGCGTGTAAACGCGATGACCTCCTTGTGAGACTACATTTTCAAAAATTTTCTACACATCACGGACAAAAAATGAGCAATTTGTGATCGAATAACGAGTACTACTGAACCAACCAAGTGCTCTTCGGCACTGCATGATTTGCTTTTAACTATGGCGGGACTCACTAACACCCACGAAAAGAGCAATTAAGCAAGACAACGCACTGATTCATCGCTTAAGGGACGTAAAATCCCATTAGCAGGTATGTAAGAGAGAGGACACTTCAAAGGAGAGGATGCGGCCACTAGAATAAGGAGAATGTTAGTCTGACGTTTCCAAGAATATAATTAAATATTTTCCGTTAGTGGCAGGAATAAAGTTCGCAAGAATATACAGTATTAGACAAGGAGGAAACCTGTGATGATAAGAAAATAAGACACTGTAAGAAAGGCTAGTTAAATTGATTCCAAATTTAAGTAATTGCAGAGTAATTATATCAGGGACGTTAAAGCAATTTCGTAAATTTAAAATTTTGTGCTCGTAAGTTAAAATCATTGCATACGAAGGAGGCTGTCCACGAGGTCATCGTTCCTCCAAATGCTCTATTAAAAGTGAGGGTTATGCCCCTCACCCAGATGAACACACATACGGTGGCATTATTTGCAAGAATCTTCTCGTTTTCTGCCATGATTACTTTCTGTCGCTCTACAGATCGCGTAATAAATTTGCATGCATTATAATGCCGATGCGATATCGGATATATTTTAGAGTTTATACAACTTGCTTCAGGGAATTTTAAATTATTTGTTAAAAATGCAGCAAAATTTTTTTTAATGAATAGGTGGAGGCACACAAACCAATTTATAGCTAAATGATTATCTAGTTACACTTGAAACCTTTGATTTAAATAGACAGCATAAAAGTTGAGTCACACAAGCAAGGCTGAAGTTCAATAGATTGCATAGTAAATCTACTGAGGTAGAGAATTTGATTGCGTGAACATTGCCACAGTCGCTTTAACTATCTTCCATAATCCTGAAATGAATAAATAATTCCACAGAATTATTATCACACCAGAATGGTAGGCACAGAATTCAGAAAGTTACAACTGCAAATGTGATTTCACGGTGGACACAAATCACTAATATGGATTTAATCAATCATATAACTTAAACGTACTTTAATTATAACCATACTGTCTTTAAAACGTGCGACAACGATTTGTACATTCAAACGCAGTCCACAGTAGTACAAGTATGTTTATTCTATTTTGTCAAAAGATATTGAAACTCACGGAATATCTGGCTTTTCAAAATCTGCACGTTGCACCATATTTCCAAATCGTTAGAATGCTTACAATCAGAACACTTAAAATTAAGAATTTGGTTGAGTATTTGGTCGAGTAATATGAAGATCTGTTATATGATGGACATACAACCGGGTAGAGCCCAATTGCTGGCAAAAAAAGGAGAATGGCGAATTCCGGCTTCAAGGCGCTATTAGCTAGTCACTTTGAACTCTTAGTGGTAAAACACCTGTGGGTCATTTAATGAATATTTTGTGTTAATCATAGCCACTATGGTGATCGCAATATTAAATCAATATTCTTCAGTCAGGCCCAATAGAGTTGCAGCTTTGGTTAGTCTATTTTCAGGCCAGTGCTTTTAGAATGAAGCACAGACTCGCAATTTATTTGTTTTAAAACGTTCACAATTCAACAATTAGAATTGAGAAATGGTCAGAAAGATGAAGTAGATTTATAGACCGTCAGCGTAAAATTTACTAACCGAAGGCAAGGGTGTTTGCCTTGTCTATAAATAGGAGAGTAATCTACGAAGTGACTCAAAGTGGGCGTTGCAGAATCTTGCTCGCACTGCTTATTTCGAGGCTTTCGCAAATGCAAACATTTGGAAGATCGATCCACTGCTCGACATTCTTATATCACGTTTAAAATTAATGCTAGTTTTCAAGTAGGACAATTCCATATAAAAATTAAAGAATTAAATAGATGTTATTACTGCGGTAGCCACATAGCTCAACGCGTGCTTCTATACATATTGTCATTCACAGAATTCTCCGTAGCAGGTAAACACATAGTTATCCTACCTAGTTATCCGTAGTTATCAAAACAGAGCGTGCCTTCTTAAATGCATCATCGTCTAACAACGAATACGAAAAAAAGTATCTAAATTAAAACATAATGGTTTCCTGAAACAGACTATATTTGCTTTAAAAGCAGAGGTCTTAAGATGTCAGGCACTTTCTGGAACAAATTCGCACAATGTTTGACAAGTAATATGGGCTTGTAGGAACACACCTATGCATAAAGATATGCAAGGCCAATGGTCGCTTAATTTCATGCGCTTTTCTTCGCGTTCTGTCTTTTCCCCCTACCCCGCGAACTGGTTCCATCAAACCCGCACCATTGCGGAGCCCACCTTTTCTTATCGACATCCACCTACTTATTTCTATAGCTCAATTGCATCAAAGGACGAATATAATTCAGTGCATGTTTTACCGTTGACGCGAGTTCCATTTAAATGCCCTACCGCAAATTTAACTTATTGAAAGCTAACGTGGGGTCACCAACTGCTCTTATTAATACGACATCGTTCAGGAGAGTTTTTAACCGCTTCTAGTATTTTTGACCACTACCTGAAATTAGGGCTAAGAACATGCACATGACAATGACGTAAGTTTAGAAGTGATTGTAAGGAAGCAAGATATGATATAGGCATCAAGGTATCAATGTACATATACTACTGACGCAGCAACCCTTTCCTGAATTAATAAGAGATTTTCAAGAAGTTCCAACCTAACACAATCTTTACTGAAAGCAACCTACTGGAAACTTTACAGCGTATATGATGAATTCAATGCCTAGGACAACTGTAACAGTATTTCAGTCCCTCTGCCATACAAACACCATTGACATAATAAAATGCTGAGATTGGTCAGGTATAAAGATCCGCGAAATAAAGACATAAAAAGAGCTCCAACCATGTATACCGCGCCTTGCATCACAACAATGGAAAAAGCCGTAAGTTATTACGTCTGACACAAACAGAGAAGATTTGCGTGCACGCATTAACTGAGGTATTCTTTAAATTTACAAGGATAAATAAAGTAGACGAGAATGATTTTTATTCATTAAATACTCAGTTGTTGCGACTTATACGCCTCACGGGCAGTTGGAAACTAATTACATCCAGAGCGGTCATCCCGCTGGAACGGGCCTTTGTTTGGAATATTGTTGCACAATAATTTATATTGCAAAACTTCTTACGTAATATTTAAGAAGCAAAACACTTTTCGGAATTATGGTTTTCATTTTATAAGAAAGCATATACATTGCTTGTATTTGAAGGAATTTCTTAAATGATATTTCCAAGACGCTACATTCAGCTTGTTAAGCAGAAATTAAATAAGCCTTCCGTTTTATGCAAATTACTCACAAGAGTTCTCTTACGAAGAGTTGCTAATCAAATAACTGGTAAGTATTGGGACTGCACTGACCTTAAAAAAATATAAAACTTGTAGGACCACCTACGCAGACCAAAATTAAAAACTCTCAAACTACATCAAATATTCAGTTTGCATACACATTTGAGAAAATTACCGACGCAGACCTTCGGCGAACGACTTTATTAGTCCAGAAGAGTTACAATCCGAACAAATAACAGTAGGGGATAGGTATACAAATGCCAACTCTGTTTTTAGTCATCTTAAACTATTTGCAAATTTTAAAGCCCTTTGTGCTTTAGCACAGGGAAGATCAAGGCGGGAGGCCACAAGTAATTTGATAGTCACGAAATCATTGCCATTTGAGGATCTTATCCATCTAAAAAGAAAAACAACCAATTTTTTTAAAAACTACCTCAAATGCTCTTTTGCTCTCAATTGAGGCGGTGACATTTGACACCCTTAGTTCTCCAGCCCAAACATCTTCGATCAATAAGTTTAGTTCCGAAGGCCAAGTTGTTCAGTCTGCCACTTACATTTCCGTTCAAGATGGTGAATTAAGCGAGTTGATGATTCTGGGCCGACAAAACTCTCCACAACTTCAGCAGTTCTATGTATTTTTCCGCTAGTTTTCAACTTATCAAGTGTGACCTAGTATAGGCTAGCGAATGTGCACTCATGGTTCATGTTAATTGTTATTGAATATTTTTCCGGAACTGCTAAACTGAGTGGAAGTGGAGCAGCAAAGTCCTTTAGAGCTGTATTCATTCCGTCGAGTGAAACATTTTCTGTTCGAGCGTAAACAGCAGTCATCATCAGCATTTCAAATGTATAATCATGCACAATACATGAAGTAGTATGCACTCTGAGGTAATACCTTAAAAATGAAGGCCCGTTGGAAAATAAAGTTTTATTTGTGACTTTTCAGGCTGGTTCCACCAAATAACCGTCAGACGAAATGAGAAGTGGGAACTAGGATTCTCGCACTAAAAGTTTCGGGGGCAGACGTTTCAGTGAAAAAGGGGTAGGCAGTGGTGGTTGGGGGACGCGGATCGTGCTTTGATACGTACTGCAAGTGACAGGTACTGTGAACGTTTAAATTGTGAATTACATGTCGGGGGATGCACCGACAGGCACCTAGTGTTGAAAAATAACTGCCTGTTCATGTTCGGTCAAGTAGAATCTAACTGATTGTGCATCCCCCCATCACGTGGCACATAATCAAAGCGTTAACAGCCCCTCTCATTTGTAGCACCTATCACAGCACATTCCGCGTCACCATAACCCCCCTACCTCTAGCCGTGTCCAATTTAACCTCCTCCTCAGACCCTAGAGTACGAGAATCCCAAACCCACTTCTCATTTCGTCTAATGCCAGGCTGGTGTAACCAATTTTAAATTTCACGAGTAATCTTCAATTCTCACGACAATGACTTGCTGAGTTTTCATCAATTGTGTTGAATTTTGGACTGACCATTGCCCTCCCATTCAACTCATCGCCAAGGGAATTGGAAACATTGTTCGCCTGTGCGCTATTTGACTAATACATTGCCCTGCGTTAGAACCCTATATGGGTTAAGCACTCTTTAATAGACTGAAGAGCCGTAAAAATGACTCAAGCACCTTGCGGCTCAAGGGATTGTCAACTCTCATGAAAATTGCGGCCTCAAAATCGGGTCTCGTCGAGGAGTGCAAAGGCATACAGGTCTTGCGACACTGATACCGGCGAGGCAGATGATCGAGCAATAAACAGATAAAATCCAACATAAGTGATGAAAATTCAATTGGTCAGGAGCCCACACCTGCCAGCACGCAGTTAATGCATAAACGGGCACCTATGCTAGATAAAAGGGAATGAATAATTGTCAAAGGTAGAAAGCAGCATAGCGGCTGCATCCTATAAATACTGCAAAACCCTATACAACGCAGCTGCATTGAATAATGGATTTGAGAAAGTTGCTGAAAAGTCACAAGAATAAGGTGCTCTTCCCAGCAATTCCACCTGCTTACTCTCAGTTACTCCCTTAAACAATGATTTTCACTTGTATAAGTGACAAAGAGTCTGTCAACTGCCGGTCCGCTTCCAGTCACGACTAACTAGCATATTGAAATTGTTGACGTTTATCTGGACAAACGAACACGGTACATTTTCGGAAAGACTTTTCATCGCTTTCAGGGATTTTATTGATAATTATCCTTCGGAAGATAGAATACAGCAATCTAATAATACGATGCACTGAAGGCTGCGTCCGACAAAATAAGAGTTGTATAAGCTAGAACCAGCGATTTTTCGAGCTTCTTATCCCGTTCTTAGCAGTCCACTCTATTATGCAATGCAGCAACGTTTTCCTCAAAGACTTTTTACGCTCGCGGCATTATTTTGGAAGCCATTTGTTTATGGAAAAGTGACTTGTCAGGTTCTCAAATTTTTCATCTTATGCTGTTCGTAGAAATTGTAAAGTGATCAATTGCAGAATAGAGGCGACAATTAAGCACACATTCCTTGGTTTAACAGCAAATATGACTTTTACTTTGCTTGTGGAATTTGAACCATAATTAAAGAGCTCTGTAAAATCTCTTTGAGTTGTATGATAAACTTAACATTTCAGTTTGCAAAAGGCGGTATTGATAATGCACACGCTAAGTGTCAGTAGCGCAGTCAATGGCTGTTAAAAGTACAGAAAAGGGGCCCGAGACATGCATAGTTTGCAGTTTGCACCTTACACTCATGGATGTCTGACTCCACTCATTTTGATAATGGTACTTTATGTTAATTAAATAGAACCCAGTCTGTGGAGTGTTGTTTATAGCCGCCTTTGAAGTATCCTTTTTGTCCATCAATGACAATGATTCTGTTTGTCACTGTCGGCTTCAGTTCAATTTAAAAATAAATTAAAACTTTGAATGAATTCATGATTTTGCATTTCCCGTCATTGCTTTATGTTTTGCATTTTTCTACAAAAATCAACAGTTTCTTCGGGAGAGGTTGTTTAACGATTGTTTTGTTCAATATAAGGGAACTAAAATATATTTAGTTTTCAATTTGGTTGCAAATGTAATAATGAATAAATGCAAAGTCTGTTCTAAATGGTATGTCATGAGTGCGCTAATGCTCCACTGTCAAATAATCTAAAAGAATTAGCGTTTTCCCATCAAAACGGACACAAACATCAACGTTTCAAAAGCTCTCGACAAGCACCCGGGCTTTAACTCAGGTGTGCTAAGAAGAAAAAAGAAAGAAAATGTTAACTTTAAGACGTGGAAACTGCGTTACGTATTACTTAATCCATTAAAACAGGCCGTCCATTGCATTTGTATCTCTGGAACTCCATAATGTTGAACCTTTTAAATTTTAATGCAATCGTATAGTAACTGCTTATCTCTCATTACCGAAACTCAACTTATTTAACGAATGCCTAACATTTTGAGGGTTCTTTAACCTACCTTTCAATTCATTTTTACAAACCATATAATCATCTAGATCACCCTAGAAGCCAACTATATTAATAAGGGTTGCATAGGAAATTTAATTGGAGAATAGACGACCAGTACATTTTTACTCATCTAGACTTCATAGTAACGGAAATGGGATACTAATCAGGCATGTGTCACCGACGAATTGTAGTTTGTGGTCTGCCAAAATAATCGGGAACGCCACAAATTTAGAGCATTTTACGTCAGCAATAGGATTTTGGTTACTCTTTAGCTTGTTTTGCTTGAATTCTCGCCTGCCTTTCTTAAAAAAACTAACAGGGTATCCCTGCAATCAGTTTCCATAAAAACTTAAGCTTAGCCTCTTGTCGTCCGGATCAGTGCAGTGCCTTTCTACATGGTGATAGTGTGTGCTTTCTGCGAAGAAGGGCACTCACTATGTAAACATAGATACAAAAGGTATTCGTCACTATTATAAACTATTATTCTCGTCGACGTTTCCGTAAAAAACAGCACGCCGAGCAACGGAATTTAGTAGGTTTCTCTATTTTCCTTTTTTTTGTAATAGGATATCTCAAAAAGTAGAGTTCAGATGTCCTGTAAATTTCCCTGTCCCGTACCGGCTGAGGATATCATACGGGGCACCACTGTACCTTACCCATATCTGGGGCCCATAATGATAAAAGGCCAGTGCCTTCTACCATGGTAATAAAGCCACACCCAAAAGGCTGGACAATGGCAACACAATAGATATACCTTCCATTTAATTTGTAAACAGTCTCATAAACGCCAAAGAGACTGCTTAAAAGGTTCTTCACTTTGAGTTTATGTCCACTTTGTCATATCAAGATAGAAAGGGTGGGAATGTGCACTTCGACAAGAACAACTTAGAACGGATCAGTGAGAGTCTAAATATATATTTTTGCAACCACGAATGGATGCACACCACCTCATTGTCTTCGCGAAGTCAACAAGTTCCATATTGGTGAGAAAGGTCAAGGGCAGGCACTTATAAATTGGCCGACTTCGGCCTGATAGTTGGTGGCTTATTGCCGACATTTGAACGGCAACAGTGGAGTTGGACACCTTTAGCTGACGACGGCTACTAAGCCAGAAAGGGCCATCCTAGAGCCCCCTGCCTTTGTCTGAAGAGATCACGAGTTCAAGTCTCTGTGTGGAAGCAATTTCAGCGGCCTCACTGGGGTTGAGTTTCACTAGCCATCGGTGCCTAACAAGGCAGAAAAGGCCTTCCTATTGTCCCTGTCTTTGGTGGTAAAGTTATTCTGCCTATATCCTAGTCGCCTTGTGGTGGAGGCTTGAGAGAGAGCTCTAATGGCAATATGTGGGATAAGTGGGTCCTTTGGCAGATCGGTGTAGGCGTCTTTGCCTGTTCGTTCGTGGCCCCTACCACTCATACGAAAATTGTTTTTCTTAAGGAAGCCAATTTGATCGGTGTGCGCCCATTCATGATTGAATATGTATAATCTTTACGCGTCAACTGCCTTGACCATCTGGATTATTACTGCGAAACAACAAAAAACGACTAAGATCACGAATGTATCAGCATTGTCTACCCTAAAGCGAAAAAATGGGAGATCTCATGTGACCACAAACAGGCTCGAGCTTGCTTGCCATGTCGGCTTTGACCCTGCACAAGTAAATGGCTGGGCAGCAAGCAAGATGGCGAGATAGGTAATCGAGGCCTGAGTATCACAGGCCAATTCTATCCACCGCAGTGTTAATCTAGGAATGCCATACAAGGTCAGTAAAGACCAGTCAGACAAGGTGAAGGGACCAAATAAAACAGACCCTATCCTGAAAGAGTAAGAAAAATGCCTATTTAATTTATAGATTTTTCACATTCCTTGTCCTCAATGATGCGCTCAAGGACGAGTGTGAAACTTCAGAGGATGAAAAAAAACATTTTCCTCAGAGATCACCTTATCTTCTTATTCCCTGTTAATACCTGGAGTCAACATTTTTGCGTTCATTCATGCATGCATATTAAAGGCTAAAATGCATTACCCCCAAAGCCCTGGGAGACTGAAATGGCCATTGTTAACTAATGAGCGGTCATCAGATCGTCATATTCCGGTGTTGCAAAAATTTAGACTCGAACCCGCGACCTGGTATTTCAAAGTCTGCTGTTCTAACCTTTTCGTGCTGATTCACTTTCCTGTCTGTTACAATCACGAATATTAATAATGGTGGATAAGCGCCCACCGATCTATCACAAAACTTTATGATCAACAAGGCACAATAATATGAATAATATACCAGAGGTAGTCGTTATAATTTCTATTGATATTTTGCATTTATTATGTTCCCCCTGCAATGTCCTAGTCGCTAAGCGGTTGCTAACAGGACTCTGGAGTGAACCGTAAGATACAATGAACCAAGTGTGTTCTGTAACCAATCGGTATGCACCCCTCCACAATTGGTAGCATTAGCTTTCTTACCGGACAAGAAAATGAGTCCGTGGCGCAATGGCCGGAATGTTAGTTGTGCGTCCAAAATAGCGTTATTTGGCTGACATTTGGATAAGTTAACTAAGAGTATTAAGAACGTGGGATTAATCAAGTTTCTTATGAGGGCTTATTTATATATTCATTGAGGTGGACTTCAAAAACTGTACCCTAATAAGTTATTTTGCATGTTGAATTCACAGTAAACTATAAGCATCTTTTTTACAGTTGGAACTTTTAATAGAAATTCACTATCCACAAGAAAGCGTCTATAATATGCATTTTGGCGTTTCTTTTAGAAAAGACAATGAGAATTTGGATAAGTTGGGCATCCTTTGGAGACTGTACCTCCCGACTTAATTAAGCACGATCTTCCCCAGATTTTATTTTAGAAATCTAGCCTGCTGCTATTTCTATTTTCCCTGGGTCAAACCAAAATTAACATTTCGATTTTAAAACCAGCTAGTGGATATCGGACAAAGTCTATTTACCTTCAACATATGTTAACGGAAGATGCCTGCTAATAGATGGAAGTTAGTTTCCGAATATGATATTAAAGCCGATAATACTGGGTGTTCACTCCTGCGCGGATTTTCCCAGAATCGGCTCCTTGACAGGCTGCAAAGGTCGACTAACACATGGGCGAGGGGAGGGAGCCAGAGTCTGAATCGGACAGCAGTTGGTTCATCACTGAATTATGTCTGATACTTTGCATCCTGTCTGGCAACATCAGATAGGCAGGCTGTAAACTGACGGTGTGACCTGGTTTTTGCTATTGCTGAATGTTAGTCTCAAAGGCTTTCTGAAGAATGGCAGTTTTAAAGCAAACTTCGGTCTGACAGCCTGCAGGAACGGCGGTCATTAAAAACAGACTATTTCCCTAGTAAGCTTTTATCTCACTGATCTGCACTTTCCTCATGAGTTACAGTATACTTTACAAAAGCATGCACGGATATGGCTTTTCGTATACCCTTTGGGTCAGAACTTTGTCCTATTTGCACTTTTAGACTTAAAAATGCTTCACTTGAGTTTGAAAACTTTATTTCTAGAATACCCTTGAACTCCACTTCTTCTTCACTTTGCATTTCGGCGTTTTCATTTAACATGCTGGATATTTTTCGGATGAGTAAAATAGCAGATTTCTTCAAAATCACACAGATAAATAAGCAAAGGCTCTCTTTTTTCAAGAAATCTAAACAAATATGCTTACATCATAGAGTTTAACACTCTTTAGGAAATGTTAGCTCATGTGTTTATACGCATGGATATATATTGAAAGCGGACGTTCCAGCTTATGGGATAGATACGGTGGTGTCCTTTCAAAAATGATTTAAGCAGCAGAAGTCAACTGATACCATGAACGATAAAGGAGTTATTTGCAAGCCATTTTCAAATCGTAGTTTTGGCATCAGGGTGAAGTTTTCGCCAAGACAACCACAACTAGACGCTCTGGTGAGATGTTTAAGGGAACATAAAGACAATCGACGCAAACTCTACTGCATTGCGCTTTGTCAGTTTGCAACGGACTAATGATAAACTAACTATTAAGTTTTCGATAAGCAACATATTTTTTTGGATTACATTAAAGGAAAACCTTTCATTCGTTTTGCCTGCCTACGTTTGCCTCGTTGACTTATATGCCATGTGACACTTTCAAACATTGCTTCTTAAGCAACGGCTTTCCGCTTTATGGTGTCAGTTACCGTCTGCGTTTCAGATCATGATTTTAAAGACATTACCATATTTAATCCATAAACTCGAACGTCCGCTTTCAATATCCTAGCAGATTGCAGGTATTTTCTTCCAAAACGACAGTAGTATGTCCATGCGTATAAAGAGATGAGCTGAAAATCTCCCAATGGGCGTTTAACTGTATGAAGTTAACATATTTATTAAATTTTTTTGGAAAGAAAGGACTTATCTTTGTTTATCGTTGTTAATTAAGAGAAAAATGCTATCTTAATATTCCATAAAATGTCCAGCATGTAATTTGAATACCCCAAAATGCAAATGGAAAAAGAGGTGGAGTTCAAGAACATTCTGGAAGTGAATTTTTTAAACCAAAATCAAGCATTGTTAAGCCTTAAACGCAAAGAGGACACATTTGTAAATGTAACTTTACAATATAAAAGGGTTATTTAAGATTATCACAAATGCTTGCCTGTCACTCGTGCACTATCCCGTTTTTGTGTCTCTTTCGAATTTCATGATTCTATTATCCTCGATTTTTCCACGCAGAGAATCGTGTACCGACAAAAATCTACCCGGCTTGTCTACTAGGATTTTTGTCAGAAGTGCGGTCAACTGTAATGCATACTTGTAGTCACCTTCTGTGTTCTGTTGCGTTATTTATTTTGAAATGGCAGTCTCTGATATGATGAAAGAATGATTCGTTTTTGCTTCATGTTTGGTCACTTCGAGGTGGTGAAAACTTTCAGTTAAAGGAAGCTGTAAAAGGTGAATTTTGGGCTTGAAACTTCTGCCAACGCGTACTATAGCTCACTCGGATGTCCAAATAATTGATTTAGGATGACTGGAAATAGAGGTGTCGATTCCTCTATTTACTAAACCAACTAAAATGAATTTAAAATCAAACTTTTTTATGCTCCGCTATGTTTACACTCAAAAGAAGAAACGACCACTGGAACAAGAGTTGCATTGTTCTGACATTTTGGACTTCGGCAGAAATCCTTTATCATGGGTTATCGAAGGAAAGTCTGAGTCATGTGCATTTAAGGGTAATACAGGCACAAATTGCACGGTATTTATAGTTGGTAGCAGTCATCCGCATGCGTACTTTAATTTTCAGTTCTTGTGACTACTGCTTGAGGATTTAATTGGTGCGTTGATGACTCATCAGTTGCCACAATAAAAGTCTTTTTCCAGCGGTCACTTCTTCTTGTGAACTGCTTCGTGGAACTCACATATTCAATTCTATTGGCAATTTATTCACATTTTCGTGCAATGTATTCCACTACACCTCTTTCAAGGTGTCAACGAATGACGCATAATACAACATACGTAATTTGTCGGCCTATATAAACTAGACAGGAACTTCTTGAAAATTCAAAGGAAAAATATATACTTGCTTAAAACTGAGGGTAAGCCTCGTCAATACAAATGAAAATTTTCATTTCCTGAAAGTGTGTGCTTACTGCAGACAAAAGTGCTGTCTACAAAACACGCCCCATATAAGCTTCGGAGTTGTGTGATAACAACAACTGCAGGCGTTCGTCTGATTCCTGTAAACGTCCTTACGCGCCTGCTTTGTCTCAGGGACTTGCTGTGAGAGGAAGAAGGAAGTGCGACCGATGCTGAGCGAAGTCGCTATCTCACTAAACTAATTCACACAGAAGTCGCTGTTCTGAGCTCAGTTCATCGTGGGGTATAGCGCGGGCATCAGTTATCGCGGCAATAGAACTGCTGAGAAATCAACATCAGAACAATTCCATTAGACAGTGGCGTTGTGTAAATTGTGATGTGTTACTAATATTGTGCCAGTAACAATATGTCTGTCCTCAAATCCTTTTTGAACTATCTGATGCATTCTCATCACACACGGTGACGTCATTCCCAAAAAATAATCCCTGTTGAAATGCTTTGTTTATTCATTACCGGAAAAATTTGGACTATTAAGTTTTAATAAAACAAGACATGACTGTGTGAGTTCTAGTTACGTTACATTTGTTCCTATAATGGTAACAAACGACCGGATTGAAACAACTATTTAATGTTAAACAGAAAAAAGGCTAACGTCATCAAATAGATTGTTGACCGTCAAACTACTGCTAGTTAAAACAGCGATGTCACTATTTTGAGAGAAAAAGGTGGCTTTTTCTTGATCTCACAAAACACACGACAAACAGTTAATTTGAGATGCACTACATGAGAACCATCTCCAAGAAAATATTATTTTCCTGTTGGAAATGTGGTATGACCCGCGCCTGGTACTTGCAATTAACACGTACCTTCGGCTTACCCAACTGCTGTCCCCAAAGCCAACATGGGATAGGAAGGGAAGACAATCACAAATGACAAATATTGATAAGGTTGCATATATTTGTGAGAAAGGGTCGGACGCCTTCTCGCAGACATAAACCAATCAGGTCGAACAATAGCTCTGAGACCACAGTCAAGGCAGCGCGCTAACGGGCACACTGTCATGCCTGGTAGTGTTACGGTTCCCACTCGTGCTTTTCTGTCAGGTGACTCATCGTTGGAATGGAGACATTTTCAAAACTTCCCTCAAGGGAGGACCTTACGGGTTACCTTGGTAGCATTGTTCTAGGTGCAAAGGGTATTCTGGTCATAGGCCATGCCAAAGTGCCCATTGCTCTAGAGTCTGTTTCCTAGACTCTAGGGCAGGGGCCGGAAACCCACGGCTTGCGAGCCATATATGGCTCTTTTGATGATTACGTATGGTTTTGGTTACTCATTAGTGGTCTAAGTAGAGGGTTGTAATTGAATCACTACAATCATAAAACCAAATTCCAGGTTTGAAGTTAAAAGACACAAGTCATCTGAAGGAGTGATTTATTATGTACAGAACTCCCAATTGCAGTCCTAGGTGGCAGTGGCCACTGGCAAAGTCAGACTTGAGAGAGCTTGAGACAATGGGGACAGGTGATTCAATAGGATTGCGGAGCAGGTTCAATTGTTCTGTTATTGGCGGCTTGCAATTTCCCGAGAGGATGTCACCTACAGAGGCCTATTTGTGGACTATTAAAATGACCCTTAGGTATTGGGACGCGCGTGTATGCTCGGGTGTGTGTGCGAGACTGAATAAACTGCATTTGCCAGGGTGGTGGTCTCGGGGCCGCAAGAAAACCGAAGGAAAGGGGACGCTGGTGCAGCTGTTACCGGTTTCCTAGACGCAGTTGCGAGGTCACGCCTCGGGGACGGGGGTGTCATTGCAAGAGAGCATTGGGACAGTTGGTTGTGGCAATACATGACCTTGGGACAGCGGGTCTTCGAGAACGGTGGGGGGGAGGGCACGAATTGTAGCCATCCACCTCCAATGACGTGCTGACACAAGCTCGCTAAATAACAGACGCTCTTCTGAAGTACGACAGCTACTGGTGATACACTGCACGAATAAAGTCATGCGGTTTTGCCAATAAAAGGATCCACAAGAGGTGAGGATTTATTCAAGTCTTTCATGGATTTAGCACAAGAATAATAACAACCCACGGATAAACTTTTCGCAGTGTGTACTGTTGGTGCTCCGTGTATGGTGAGGGAAACAAAGGATTTGTGGCGCTTTGCTGTAAATGTACAATAAGACCCATCCATTGCACTTTACAGCAGGAAGCTCTTTGCGCTCAGATATGTGACGGACAGCTTGGCGAAATGATGTCATTGGTCATCCGGGTGATTAAATTTATTGTTGCTCGAGCCTCAAATGATCGACAGACTGAAACACTGCTGGATGAAGTTGGAAATAACAATCATGGTCTGATTTTGCACAGCTAGATACGTTGGTTGTCAAAAAGGAAGGTGCTTAGCCATTTTGTAGCTTGCCGGAACGAAATCCGGACGTTCCTTGAAATGAAGGGCATTGAGCATCCTGAGCTAGCCAATAATGAGTGTCTCCTCATGCTTTACTATCGCGTGGATATGACCGAACATGTGAACCAACCTAAGGTTACATGTCAAGGCAATGGAAATACAGTGTTATTCCTTCAACAATCCATGTGTGCTTTTGAAAACAAGCTTGAACTCTTTATCATGGATATTGAAACAGATCGATTACTACTTTTCGAAACTTTAAGACAATCTAAAGATGCATGCACAGTAAAAGAGTTCACTCAAAACGTTGATGTCTATAAGCTAGTTGGCATATCCTACAGTCATTCAAAGCACGCTTTGGAGAATTTCGAGGGCACACTCGTCTTTTTAAGTTCATCACCCATCCAACCGGGTATCCACTGAAAACAGCCGACCATCGTTATATTACTTGTCTCCCCGTAAGCGATTTCAAAGAAGAACCGGCTTGCCTTAGGGCCTCAGACATGTGGGTGAATAAGTTCAAGTCTCTCAATGAAGATTTGAAAAGTATCGCACGACATAAAGCGGAGTTGACAAGCAAGCATGCGTGGACAGAAATTTAAAAAAAACAGGCAACCTGGATTATGCACTGAAACGCCTAAAAGGTGAGACGAGCAGACGCATTACTGTCAACTCACATCTTGGCAGAAGGCAGCTGTTGTACCCCCTACTGCCCTTGAGGGGGAGGGGTCGGGCAGGGAGGCCTTAAGGCAAAGCTGGGCTTTTTCTTTAGTGAGTATTATAATAACACTATTTAAAATAATAAATTCAGAGGCTTATTTTACTAGCATTTAATATAATTGCATTTTAAAATATACAATATGGCTTTTCCTGAAATATATTTCCAAAAATTTGCTTTCCTGGCTCTCTGGGTTAAAAAGGTTGCCGAACCCTTCTCTAGCGGAATAGACGCCTAGACCCTTTGGCACGAGTGCGACGTGAATGCACAACTGGGCAGTATTCCGTAAGTTGGCTGAGGGAGGTTACAAACCTTCATCAAAATCGATGGTCGAGCACTCACACACACACAAGCCCCCCCCGCATCAGAACGCATTTCGTCTGTTCTGAACACGGGTTTTTCGCCCTAAGCATACGCCGGTAAAATTTACCAAAGCAAGACATCAATGCAGGCATCGTATTTGTCCCGCTCACAGCGACAAGCTTCACAGTCCACCGACGTTTCGAACAGGGATGGGACGGACCGAGTTACCCCGACCGAGCCAAATGGTGGGGGGGAGGGGAGGTAGCGACGTGGCCTGCGTATGGGGATGTGGGTGGGCCTCCACGGCAAGAAAAGTTTCTTGCGCGGGTGTGTGTAACCATTGCACGTAGGTCACAGGTTGCAGTAGATCCTGCGGTCTGCCGGAGAGGGAAGCCCTCATGGCCCTGGGAGAGGGCTGGCTCCTATAAACATTTGGGGGAGGAGGCAAACGTGTGAGGCGTGTGTGCGCGTAGGCTTTTTTTGGGGGGAGTTGCATCTGAGTGTTTGACCATCGATTTTGGATAAAGGTTTTTAACCTCCCTTAGACAACGCACAGAATAAATTTCAGTTATGCATTCACGCCGCACTTGTACCCACGGTTCTAGGGGTCTGTTCTCCTAGACCCTTTGGCACGACTTATGACCAGTAGATCCTTTGCACCTAGAACATTGCTATCAGGGTATGGTGTGGATGGACCTGTATGGGCTGCGTTGTTTGGCCTACACGGCTTGTCCAGCAGATTGAGGGCAGTTTGTGGTCTACAGGTGCGGGGCCAGGAACTGGTACCGAAGCCGGGTCCGTCCGAAAAGGGGCGCAGCATTAGGTTCGGGGGCTGGATGGCCTGCGGAAATGGCAACTTATCATTCGGGATGTGGACATGCAGGTCGGTTGGTGTGTTTGGTAAGGTTAGGTTGTTGCACTGTCACTATCGGTTCTAATTTCGGCAACGAAGCCAAGTGTCATCGACGACTCTTCCATCGAAAACGATGCTGCCTATCTGCGTTGCTATTGTCACCTCAATGTACTCTGGTATCCTACCTCGCTAGTCGCGAACAAAGATGAATGATCTAACGAAAAGTTTGCCGGGAGGGATAAATATAATTGAAAAGTCTTATTGGCAAAAATTGGTTTTCGGTCATTCATAATCGGGCCGGTACAACGCACACATGGGGAATGAACATAGTCCGTTTATTGCAGCGCTTATATGATCGTCAGGTTGGGGGGGGAAGGGGAGTGAGTAAGGGGATTAGTGAGTGGGTGAGTGTAACTAAGCATCTGGGTTTTCCATCGGCTCCTGAATGTGGCCGCCAGTGTGAGTAGGACGTTGATTGCGATGCACGGAGAAGACAGCGGGGATTTTCTCACGGTCAGCGGGTTGAGGTCTGCATGAAAACCGCGTCGCTTGCGCTTGACTATTCTCTGTGGCTTCGTTTGTTGTTTTTCCGGATGACGTGGCTTCAGGAGGCTTGGGAGGAAATTTACTTGTACCAGTGCCTTTTGACACCAAAAAGTGGGCTTTGCTAACTAAATTGCCACTTCCTCTGCTGTGGATAACATCCGTTTGTGCAGGCCTTTGGATTATTGCGTCGAAGTTTATGTATATGACACGAAAGGCTTCTCTCGCGTCCACTTGGTGATTCGAAGCTCGCAATATAGTTGACTGCGAGGATTGCACTTTTGTAGGAAACACTGCATGACACTTTGTCAGTAGTTTCCCGCCCATCAGAGCTTCGGCAGGAAAGACGTCACCAGGGGATCTACGGTTCTGGGTATTCCTGTAAAAAGCAGTATCATCTGGATTACCTCGTCATTATCCCCATCTCGTGAGCTTCCAAAAAGGCTTGCTTGAATGCCTGGACAAAATGTTCTGTCTGACCGTTAGACTGAGATAAGTAGGTAGAGTGCGAATGTACTGGATGTTGTGTTGGTGACAAAATTATTCAAACGTGAATGGAGGAAACCGAGGGTTATTTTCTGAAATCAAACATCTGGTAGGTTATGCTGACTAAAGATGTTCCGTAGGAAAGCAGTAGGGTCAGATTGGATTGTCAGATTCAGCTGCAAAATTTCGGGCCATTTGAGTACGCGTCGAGCAAGGTTGGATAAGACACTCCATCGAGTGGGTCAGCGAAATCGATATATACACCTGACGAAGGCTTATTCGGTGTTTGTTATGACACTGGTTTTCTTTGCGAGAACCGAGCAGAAATTGTCCGCACTAAAATGCCTGAATAGGTGATAAATCATCGGATTCACCTTTGCACAGTTGTACGCACAGGAATCGAGTGTAGAAAAGAGTGACTGTTGACGAAAAATCTGCGACACCACGCAATTTATTTCACGTGAGTTCGTGGAATGAGGAAATTTGGCAAAGCGTTAATCGGAGGCCGGCTCCAGTTTGCGGACTAACACGCGCACCTTCCTTGCATCGTGCTCAGCAACCAGACGGACTAGAGACATATCCTCGTATCGTTTGTTCCAAGAATCAAGTACGATGTGCAGCCACGGGTCGTGCAGAAATGCTGTGAACCACCAGCAGTGCTTGCTTGACCCACAGTTTAGTTGGAGAGCTTAAGGGTGAGAGTTTCCATCAATTGCAGCAGCTGCTGCAAAGCTTACTTCAAGTCAGCTTATGCGTCAGTAATCGTAGGGGAGAAACTGTGCCGCCAAATTCTTACGGCTAACCCATGGTATTTGAAATAAGCACCGACCGTCGGCATGCCCGAGTGTCTTCCTCAAAGCCAACACAGGAAAGTGGAAGAGGAGAAAATCAACCATAAGAAGAACTGTATTTATATCCAACGAGTCCTTTTTCACAAAAACATCTGTATGCATTCATAGCTTTTTGCTTGATGAGAACGAGCCAAACGGCTTATCAATGACATGAAGCCACCGTTAAGGCAGGGCACGCTCAAGCAGTCTGTCATGGCGGGCAGTGTGGGGGCTCACACACTGTTCTTACGTGAGTTAATTTCTCCTACAAACGGTTGCATTGCGAAGAAACTCCGTGAAAACTTGAATATAATTGCAAAAATCAACCAAAAAATCTTCATAAAAATAAATAACTATAAGCAAAGGCGTTTGATTTCATGCTTCAGCTTTTCTCGCTCGAAAAACATTCCAAGGGTCTTTAAAAGAAGGTAATGTGCTTTGCCTGAGCCTTCAACAACCCCGGCATCCTTCTGTTCAAAACATTTCGGTTATCATCAATATCATCTGCTTAGAATTTATGAATACCTCATTCGTGGCTCTAAAGTAAGTTTATTCAATCGCATTCCAGCACAGGAATAAAAGTACAACAAAAACCCCATGCATAAATTTTGATTTTATAGCGCTAGTCGGATGTTAATATTTGTTTGGGTATATGACTGAAAAATGCTAATTGTAATTGTAATAAGATTACCTCGTTGATATCTGAAATGTATACAGACCATGCTATGGTATACCGACCGTGAAATAGGAATATCTCTTCGGGGAAGACATGACCTTTCACTTTGACCTAGCTTCAGCTGACGTGCAAGTTAGGTTAGTTTTAACTGCAGTGTACGAAAGTTTCGATTAACTCGTTCTGTTATGCACACTATGCCGATCTCTGTAACTATCAAAAAACACTTTAAATTTTTAGAATCCTCGTTAAGTATGTTTGCTCTTACGTTTTGATATTAAAAACTTCATAAACTTGTGTGACTCCAGTCATTAACTAGCTTATTATTGCTTTTAAAAGGCAAAAAATAGCTTTCCCAATGTGACTACAAAGTACGTGAACTACATACCGATTTTACTCGCTAGTCTTCAATACGAGATTGCAGAATCAGTGAACGGCTGCAGTATTTTCTTTGCGTTGTTACGAAGTATTACTTAAGGTTCTGAATGTAGTGTTAGACAGACATGCACACTAGGGGTATATGGACGATCCTAAAGAACAGAGTTTTTACTCTTATGCGATTTTTGCTCTATGTTTTCTACCCTTTTTAGGAAAATCGATTTATTGACGCACAGACACTGTTTTTCCGCTTTTAATGAAGCCTGACAGATGCACTGTTTTTCATTCAGAAAGTAACTCTTCTTTGGTCCTTTTTATCAACTAAACGTAAACAAACACCTGACCAATTACGATTTCAAGAAGCTAAATATGCCTATGCGCAGCATTTCATCGCCCTGCCTGTTTTATCGCACAGTAAACGGACGGCGAAATGGGCAACCACGGCATCGTAAGTGTATTGTCTACTTGCTAATAAATGCAACAGGTACTTGCCTCTACCTTGTCGACAAAGAAGCAAAGAAGTAGTTTATTTACGCCAATGTTATGATGCAATGTAATAAAGAAAATTAGGAAAATTGCGCTATTACTGCCGCTGTCTCGCGCATACCTGAAGTTCAAAATGGGGAGTTTTTCGCTAGGTTCTATTTTCTGTCGCGGCGTGACCTATTTTTTCGTACGCAACATCATGAACTGAACCCTCAAACAGTTTACAACATGAGTATTTGCCAAACATCGAATTGCACGTCTTTACACCGGAGCAAAAGCCCAATACGACTCTTCGAAAAGCGAACAGCAAAATTATTGCTCTTACGCATACTCTTTCAAAAAATAGTTGGCTCCGAAGACATGTTTTAATGCAAGAATTTATTTAAGGCGACTGCGTGTACAGCTGCAGAATGTGAATACGTTTAAAACGCAGCGCGTACTTAGTCTATAAATTTTTTAGTTGCGTGGCATCTTCTTCCTTTCTAGACAGCATGCTATGAAGGCAGCCGCGTCATTTCACGCCTGCACTCGTTTAGATGATGCATGCTCAGTTTCGCAGGATAATTTTGATTATTTTTTACTGCAAAAGACAAACGGAATGAGGTTAAAGCAAGTTAATTTGCTGACAATGGAAATATATAGACCATAAATGCCTTCGAAAAAATTTCAGCTTCTTATGTAAGCTCGACAACTTAAGATAATGCTGCAGGGGGCCAACATAATCTAGAACACGTGTCACAAACACATTATGCAAATTTATCTGCTAGTGGATGAAAGAAGCATTAGCGCACATATTTTAAGGCTATTATGTTTATTCGTATGGGGTGTGATTCTCCTATCCTGGTGTTCATGAACCACCTATCTATGTTCTATAATGTTTTTGACTGTGAGTCTAGTCGCTCCATTCGACCAAACAACTATACTGTTATTCTAGACTCTCCCAACGTCCTCCAAAAGCACGGAAAATTCTCCCTTGTAGGCATTAGCAATTATTTGTTTTATGTCATAGAAGCAATAAACCTTTTGTAGCCAGACTTATAGCCATGACCGTTTTTACGTGCATTCCCGTTTATTTTGTTGTGCAGGCAAAAAAGAAGCAGCTTGACTGTGAAAGCGAAGCAAATAATACATCGAAAACGAACTGATTGGAACGGTGAAATATTTTATGTCAATTGGAGACCCACATTGTGCTACAAATCTCCACGGAGCATATAGCATACGCAGAAAAGCTGACTTGCGTTAATGCAGGAGTCATCATACCACCCCCATAATGTTGTTTCTCTCTCACTGGCGTCTCGCAGTCTCCAGATCCTCAGGGGGATAGCTTTAGGGTGGACTTTGCATTGCCAGAGTATTCCTGATTTATGCAAGGCTCTAAGCGAAGTCCTCACCAATGACCACCTTATATGCGGAACTATCGATCGAATGCGCCGTTGACCATCCGCTGGGAGAGTGTAATATGCATGTGAGGTGTTAATTCATCCCATCAAATATGCATCCTATAAACCTCAATAGTAATTACTGAAATATTATAACTAAATTGACGCACCAAACTGTGCAGTACGATTCCTAGCAATGCCTTCTACCTAGTTTACGCTTGATCGTTAAAATTGAAACAAACATTTTACAGATTTCGTACAATTAGAGCGTTCGACGCAGGACTGATAGTAATTTTCATACTGGAAAACGAACATTGATGCTGCGGCTAGACAATAAAAAGTTATTTATTTTAGTAACGTTTAAAATATTTGTATATTTTTGTGATTATATAAAAATTACTAAAGAATGAAGATGTTAAAAAGTTGAGCTTGAATGAGCTTGAACCAAACGATGTGAAACAATGTCGACAACTTTTTTGTATGCACCGGTAAAAAAAACTCGCTCATCTTGATAAACTGTGCCTGCGCTAGGCACGGGGTCACGCAACACGGTTTGAATTTTACCAGCACGTGGTCTTTAATAATGGACAAGATAATGGACCCCGAGTATGCAAGTCCTTTTGTCGTTACGCTTGAAATTAAGTTTACATGTAACTTTTCTCTTTTTGTGTCAGCTATTGGCTAATACAATTTTGAACTGAAAAAAAATCTTGTCATTTTCATGCAATATTCATTCGCTAACCGTTGACTGTGAGGTTACCTTCTTTCAAATTTGGAGGAAGACGGCAGATAGTTATAATATTTTGTGATGCCCAGGTCGTGGAACATTCGCTACTCGGTAAACAATAATAATACAAAAATTTGTAGGACTATTAGTTGAATTGCATGCT
The DNA here is from genome assembly GCA_036362985.1 of Ligula intestinalis. NCBI lineage: Eukaryota > Metazoa > Platyhelminthes > Cestoda > Diphyllobothriidea > Diphyllobothriidae > Ligula > Ligula intestinalis. Next base: position 40,288,053 of record JAYGXS010000002.1, read on the forward strand.
CGATTGCATATCGTGTGATTAAAAAAGAGCTCTTTTGAATGTGTCTTCATAATCATTCGCTTCAACGAATTTTTAATTTTAGCATATGCTGGCCGTTAAGCGAATGTTTTTGGGACTCCAAAGCTAATTACGAGACATAATAGGAAGATTGCATTCCGCAACCGATCCGTGGGCGCATATATACCATTACATTTCTCCCAAGTTAAACTGAACAGAAAGTAAACCTGTGACGCAGTAGATATTTTGGACTTCTAAATAACGAGTTCGTGAATTAGAATCTAAGGAATTCAGTATAGTTGGTTAATGATGGTTGCTAAGCAAGTAACGAACATTTCTATATCCCCTGTCTTTTTTGCAATGGTTTTCTGCCGAAAGTATATGTAAACCGTTGAGTGACTGCTAGCGGGACCCAAAAAGAAACCCCAAGGGGTAACGGAACCATTATACATGCAGAATTAAATTAAAAACAAAGATAAGGGAGACTGGATTGGCCATTTCTGGCCCATTGGCCTTCGTCAACCAGTAAATCCTAACCTAAGTGGTGTCCCACACGAGGTTCCATCCGCGATCCCGGCCTTTAAACGTCCAATGCTTTAACCACTACGTCATATGCTCGTTGCTTTGTCAGCTTGTTGGCTAATGAGCCAGAAATGAACACTCTTGTCTTTGTCAGAACTTTCATCCTGCCTACATTATTAGCTGCTATGTGGCTTTTAGTGGGGCTTGAGGAGGAGCCCGAAGGAACAACGGGACGAGTTGGTCCTGTAATGGATCAGTTAACCCCTTTTCTCCACTGCCATGTATTATATGTCGTCTATGGCGTACAGCGCTAAACAATTCAATTTTTTGAATTGAACCACACAGAAATCTCAGCGTCAATGAGGTTAAAAATTTTGTGTCGGAAATTCTTAAAGAACGTAATAGCGATAAATTCGTATGCTTTATTTCAAAATCGCAATTATCATGAAGACAAAATATGAAAAAATATAATACCAGAAAATGCTGAAGCCATCATTAGCTTATGTGCTTCAGTGACACGATAAAGCTTTTTGCAAAACCAAGCGCAAGGCTAAATTTTAAGCGTTTAGTATAAATTCAATTTCAAACGATAAATCATGTACTTCTATAAACATCAGGCGTCTACGCAATATGTCCGGTAGTTGATTGATTAACTGCAGACACTTTTGGTAAGACGCAAACTCATCCTCACTAATTTGCAAGCTTCGCTCTTGTAATGTGTTCAGGAAGGAATTTGCACTGTCAAGCTTATCGCGCACGATCTCCCGGAAGAACCTTTTTGGGAGTATCCTGCGAACTAGACAACGTGCTTGTGAAAACAAGCGGAAATTTCCTCGTTTAATCAGCGCCTCAAATGACCGGTAGTATTTAGTTGCAAGGTTCCCAACCGGGTCGCCGAGTCCGCACCGTGAAGGTAGATCAGGTAATTTCTCAGCACCTGCAAAGATGATATTTAACAAGAGGGCAAGATGAGCTCTGTACGGCAGGGGAACCTTTTGCTGCGGATCAGCTTCTATGCGCCATTGAGCCAGCGCCAGGAGGAACCTCGAAAAAGGTTCTGTTGTCTCGTTTGTTCGAAGTTCTTGAACGTTACATAATTGAAAAAAATTTACGGGAAGGCAAAGTCCGCTCTGAAGGAGCCTGCGAAGGAAACCGTGTGCATCAACCGGATGGGGCAATATTGTTCCTTCCCACTGTATTTTCTCCAGCAACTGTGATGTGGCTGTTTTATAGAGCTGGAAGACTAAATTAACGGCAAAACCTCGAGGTCCCGATGATCCACTATAAAATTCGACATATGCTCCCGAGGTGATAATTCTATCCATGATTGTGGTCAAAATGCCGCATGGTTCTGCTTTTTCTGTCGTTTTCAGGAACTGTCTAGACCACTGATAGCAGGCTGGTGGGTTGTTTAATATGCAGAAAAGAAACATTTCTAGAAGGGAGCAGAAATTGCGACGGGCATGGAAGGCACCTTGCATTTCAAGAACGCAAATTGGAGCATTGACATTTACATATCCTGTCAGACATTGGAGCACTTTCTCCCACTTCCCTAGGGAAATTGCGTGAATGCATTTGAGGTTGTCATCAGGACAGGACAGAAAGGCAACTAACAGGGGGTTTGCACGCTCCTTTAGAGAACCATTTGAGTGACTGCGTGGACAGAGCCTTTCATTAGCCGAACTTCGATCATTTCGTCCGCAAGTATTAAGGTACGGCCAACTGGCTGTGTTCTTACGGTATGATGAAAGGTGCTTTTTTCTTATAGTGGACACTATACGCAGCTGCATCACGTGCACATTACTTGAGGCAGCAAAGCGGCCACTGCTGATAACGGGCTCTTCGTAACTGCAAAATCTCTGATAGAAAACTGAGGATTGAAGCGGATTTTGACGAACTGAACAGGTTTGAAGCTTGTTTTTGTCCCCATGGCCAAGAAGGGTTCTGGTGTCCGTTTCATCACATGCCATTTTTAGTTTAACCCCGGTATTTTTTAACATTGTACGCCGCATCTGTGTGCTCCTTCTTGGCGGTTTAGAAAGTTCTGCTTTAAGCATTGGTTGCATTGCCATGCCTCTGTTGTTGACGGAATCAGTTGGACTGTCTTTGTCTGGAAGAGCTTCTGTTATGGGGTTTGTGAAAATTACATCTTCTTTGAGGACAACCCCACTGAATATCTTTCGAAAGACGCGGAGCGGAAGTGAATTCTCTCGAATGGTTAACAGCTGATATTTTTCTGGTAAGCTAAGATCTAACTGGGGCCCACTGCGAGGATTCTGAAGAATAAGTGAGCACTGAACTGTGCCGCTGCACATTTTTGTAAGCACACGATGTTTAAAGGAACTTGCAGTGAAAACTACCAAGGTAAGCATTATTTTTTAAGAAAATAACTTACCAATAGTCGGCCTTCATTTTCAGCCAATCACTTGTGCCCTAGGTTACTGGGTGGAAATGGGGACGTAGTGCAATGTTTTACATCAAAGGCAGGCTTTCTTTCTTTCACTGAGGCATTTCGCTAACGTTTGCAGACTTTAGAGATTGTATCTACTTGTCTTATTCAGGCCGCTGCCAATCTTGGCTTGCTAACACTTTTAGCGTAACAGACGCAAGAGCTTGTGGATTTCCTATTTCGTCATTATCTGCCTTCATAAATTTAGTAAAAAAAAACATATATCATGTTAAAACTATAAATCAACAGTATCACATTACATAGAGGGAATATCTAGCATATGGTCTAAAAAGCAGCTTCATGGAAGAATGACCCAAATGGGATTAACAAGCAGTAATCATAAATACGGGATCCTCAAAAGCAGAATACCTTACAACTGACGATAAAGTACATGGCTCTATATCCTTTAGTCGCGAATTAAAAATCTTGGCCATTTTTGCAACAGAAAACACTAATAAATATCCATTACTGTATTTTGTTGAATCCCACCTAGGTTGGCAACAAAAACAAATTACGCATATGTTATCGAGGAAATACATGCAAAAAACAAGCTCTATTAAATTTTGAGTATGTGGCAAAATTATTTCTTGTATAACATGGTTGCCGTTAATACAAATTAGAAAGGTCACGGCAAGCAGATTAGTGGTTTTCGCTAAATACTGGTTTGCATTCTGTCCATTGTTTGCGCATTCTCAATCTCAGCAAATGACCGTAAGAAAAAAAAACAGATAGTGCTTCAGTGTAAGATTAAAATTGAATGGATCTGTTGTTAAGTATAACAACAAAAATAACAATAATTTCACGCAAATAAAAAAAAGCCTGCCCGAATTTCCCCACGTCGAAGTTAGTGGAACCTTGCAGAACTTTAAATTCCACACACATTTTCATTTATTAAGTTAATAAAAGCCTTTTTTAAAATAAGTTAATTACTGTAGGGGTAATTTAAATGGATCCTTGCCATATTGATGGCTAGCTAGTATTATGGAATTTTTTTCTGGGCAGAGATTAAAGGGTTGGGTAAATTTTGAAGTATGACTCAAACGATCATCTTCTCAAGAAAGAATATCCGAAAGTACCTACTTCGACAAATGTTTGAAATAAATGCCTTAATTTGATACTTTTGGTAAACATGCACGGAAAAGCTCTAAAGCAAGGAAAATCAAAATGTCTCCGCCTGAATTCCAAAGAAGATCTGCAGTTAATTGTCATTCAATATGACAAATGCACATGAGTCAGTCTAAAAAAATCTAAGTTCTCTCAACAACCAGTAAATACTACTGTTTCCCCTATATTTACCAATCTTATTTACATTTTTCATCTCTGTTACAGTGATTTATCGCTTTTGTGGAATTTGGGAGCTTTTATAAACGTTGTTAATTATAAGCAAAACAGTGTTGCTTTTTATATTCTAATTAAATTTTAAATTAAGCAACGTTCAATGATTACCAATTCCTGATTTTCAAATATGCTTTAATGACAGTTTTCTAGGGAATATCAATGCGTCATTAATTGTGGGATATCGCTGGACTTATGTTATCTGCTGTGGAATTTACCACACATTAATTTAACAGTTATTGTTGAAGATAAGCTGATATAAATCCAAGGCTTGTGCGAAAAGCCCAGGAGAAAGCTATAATCAACCGTTGAACTCATAAAATTTGGTACTTGCGATTTCAAGTGCCTGGCTAAAAAAACATAATCAGGGTCACCCTAGAAGGCAAAATCAGATTGGCTGTTGATCTGTGACTGCAAGTTGAAACCAAATCACGCATATATCAATGAAAAGTTCAAATTAGTTGCTGTTTTATGCAAACGTTTATCTAGCAGCCTTCATGTCCAGCTATAAGGTGAACATTGAATATCTAGAAAATCAGTTATAAATTAGTAACCTTGGAAAAGCGCAACTTAATAAGAACTTTTTCAAGACCATTTGGAAAGAAGATTATTTTACGCTGACGCAACAAAATCTACGCATAAAATTCAGCGATGCGGTTGAACTGTTCAGCAACAACACTAGGCAGTCAGCTATTTCGGCAAAAGTATCAATGTTTTCGATAAAAATATTGCATTGAATGCTCACACATTAGCAGACATTCAGCGCACGCAGTTAGCTTCTGGAATGACGAAATATATACCAACTAAGTCCTATGACGTACTGCCAGACAAGTAATACGAGTTTTTCATTTAAATTCATAAAAATCACCGAGTAGAAAAACTGTTGGTGTTAATTGTGGCAGTCCTATTTTGCATGTGGCAGTCTTGAATATAAAATGCAGGTGTTGAACTCACAGAAAATCCAGTGTCATGCAACAATTAGATTATTCTTTGATAATTGTTTACCTCTGAAGAAAACAGGAATACCGAGAAGGAGAAGATTGCCTGTTTACATAACTGACGGTTGCCGTGGTCATCGTCTGATATTCCCGTTGAGATATGCAGTTTTATGGTCTGATTAATCCAGCTCTTATCGTAGCATTGCAACGCGTAAAATGCCTACGCTATACAATCTGATTTAAGTTTTAATCTTTTCCTAGAATTTTGAATATCGGGAGGATTCTGATCATGCTTTCTTATAAGAGTTGACGAAAACATAACCAACATAAAAGCAGTGCATTCCAATTAAATATGTGTTTTCTCTCTACCTCTGATTACTGTACATTATTGGATTATGGTCAGTGCTATATTCGTAATGAAATTATATGTAGAAGGCAAAACTTTCTTTCTCATACACCGTTGATTACAGGCGTGATTTTAGAAAATCTTATTTGATCACCTGCCCTGTAGCTCACCTCCGATTTATTCTCTGTCTTACCATTTTCACGTGCCCCAGGCTTAAACATGAATATGTTTTTATCAAGCAATCGTAGAATATGCAAACACATCACTGGTCCTAATGCAAAAGAACTATTCGGTAACATTGAGTATTAGTGCTACAACTCCACGCAATTACATTGAATAACACTATCTTCCTGCGTGGCAGAAAGTAGCTACATATATTTTAATTCACAAACAAAAAGTAATATGGAGAGAAAAACATGTAAGAGCACATTTTGCTGCTAAATGGGTGCTAAATGACGCACTCAGTCAATTAGAGGGTTGCCCAGCCACTTGCGCTGAAATATTAATTGAAATGCACTCTCAGTCCACGATATTTCCATGACGCCTGCGTTTGCCCCAGCTTCACTCTGAACTTTGTACAATCTCTTAATTTTTAAAACTTACCACGCTTAAATAGTATGCATCAGTACCATTGCGTTGTGATTTTCGAATAAAGTCTAATATATATTCAGAGAAAATGTGCACCACATATCTTTTCTCATGAATAATTTGAGAAGATTAAGTCTTCGTCATATTCTGCATTTAAGAAAATGCATTGATGGGGAAGTAAGAATCCTTCTTAGTTGCTAAACACTTTAAAACGGTACTGAAGTAGTAAATTAGTACAATATGGATGTCTAGTTTCGATAAAATCTAATTTGATTAAAAAAAGCGTCAAAATAAACGTTAGATAAATCATTTTTTTGCGAAGCCGTTTTTTAACAACTGGCATTTTGCAGGCAGTTAAAATGAATGCTAGGCGAACGTTATTATCTTGCCATGACTGAAATTACGTGAAATTATTTAGCACATTAACCAATTTGACACTCGAAATTGAGTTATATATCCAAATTGAGCACTAACTTTAGAATGCCAGTCTACATTAAATGAGCTACGGAATCTACTTTAGAAAGTAGAAGCTACACAAATTGGCAAAAACTTAATAAACCAAAGTGCATACCGCGACGGGAAGAGATAAAGTTTCTTTTAAAATGGTTCCTGGATAAATTTCATACTGTCTCAATTTTATTTTTTTGTAAATATTTAATAAGACTGAAAGTTTCCATAAATTATGCGTAGTGACTATTTAAAGCTAAAAGTTAAGGACTTTTGACCAGTTGACGAATAGAAAGTGTTCGCTTCATTTTATCGGGAATGCGTAGCAAAGCCCTCTTATATTTTAACAGGCAAATAATGGCGTTCCAACGAAAGTATTTGTCAGTTTGCAGGAAATGTTCACATACAAGTGAAGACAGCTTTTTGCAGCGGATGTTCCCAAAATTGGAACAGAATTTTAATTTTTCATCATTCGGTGTTGTGCATTTAATTAGCATGATTTTAGTAATGACGCTGATTCCAAACGAACGACATAAACTAAAATCAAAGGTACCTCTTTATAGAGGCATTTGCATGTTTTAGAACAATTCAATACACAATATACTAGCCGGTTATTTTCATACTGTAGAAAGTGAAGCAATATCAACGCTTAAAAAATGATTTCGCAATTCAGTGTAGTATGTTGTAGGTTTTGTAATTAGCAAAATCTGCTAAGATAGCCGGTTAAACTGGTGATTGTCTAATGGGCAACGAAGACAATCAAAACATGTATATTTATTTGTATGCAGCCCAGAAAACAAGTTGTGCCGATCTTGAACCTTTCAGTTGACAAAAAGTGCTTAAAGAGCGGAATCCTGCCTTGTCTAAAAAGGCACTAGGACATTTCCTTGTAGAAATCAAAAACGCCTTTCGAGATTCTGTATAGCTTTTCAGCAGCTTGAGCATTTTGACTGTAGGGTAAACAAGATAGAAATTGTGGTCGATTGCACGGAGACTGGATAGACTAGGCAATTGCTAACGCCAAAATCATTTGGAGGAAGGTGATTCGAGTGCTAGGATAGTAAGCTAATTAGACTGGCGCTTCAGATTTTCAATGGAATCCACCATTAGCGACTGATTTCTGCTATTGAGGAGGGAGAATCTCAAATGTTAGGCTAAGACTTTTTCGTAGCGATCACATCTTCTTCTAAAGTGCCTCCATGAATATCGCTTGTGTGCGTCCATCTTTTCCCTCACGTATTTAAACAACCTCAGTTTAAACATTACACGCGCAAAATATCAGACACTTTTAGAAGCTTTCAGCTTTGCAAACATAACCAACGTCGAAAAGAAGAGGAAGACGGGATCTCTGGAACAATAGTTGCATTCTAAGCTCTCGGTTCCACATGAGAAGCCATCGTCAGAGTGAATGAAAACAGCAAACGTCAGCTACGCATAAATGGGGTTGGTAAGGGAGAGGGAGAGGAAGTGACAATTATTGATTTGTTTCTGTCCATGCTACGTCCATTCCCACGCTATCTAATCCGGATCCCGATGCGCGCCCCTGGAGAAGCGGCGTGTGACCTTGAGGTGGTGGTCGGGATGCCTTTAGAAGGCTTGGCCCTGGTTTTTGGTCACGGAAATGGATGGCAAAATAACATGGTCGTATATCAACATGCTTGTTTATGGAGATTCGATCTGACACCCAAACCTCCGGCAGTTCGCGTCCCGTCCTATTACTGGCTCGTGTCATTATCCGTGTATTCGAGAAGTCGAATTAATGGCCCTTCTTTCAGAGTGTGAGTGTGAGTGACTGTGAGTCGCCTTCCCGTACTGCCCGTTTGTGCTCCTTTATTCGCGAGCTAAGTCGTCGCCCGGTGTGCCCTGTATAATGGCAGGAACAGTTGTGACATGGCACCTGATAGATGACGCCAGACTGTTCACCAACATTCAGGTGGTCTTTAGCTTGCATGATTCTAGCCAAAGCGTGACAGGAACAAAAGTGCAAGAGTTTAGACCAGAAGTTCGGAAAATTGAAATAGGAATCGAAAACAAACGAACACGTGGTACACAACTTCTCGTAAAGAAAGTTGACAGAAATAGATCTATGCATATGGAGCCATGAAAACAACTTTAATATGGCAGATTCTAAGCCAGCTGAATTAATCGCGGTACTGAAAACCATGCTCGACGGACCAACGCAACCACCGAGGCGAAACATACAGTACGCCAGAAAGTCACCTTTCTATTAATGACAAAAAGGCCCACTAATAACATGTCACCAGCAGAAAAAGAGGCAATGAAGAGGTTAAAAATGAACGAGGACATAAAAGTGCTCCCGGCCGACCAGGGAAGAGCAACGGTTCTGATGGACCATAGCGATTACAACGTGAAAACTCAAGCTCTTCTTCATGACCAACAAGCCTACAAACCCACGCATTCATCCCAGGCTAAATCACTAATCAGCCAGCTTACTAGTCTCCTGAGCCGGCTGCGATGCAGCAGCAAGATATCACCAGATGAATGGCGACAAACCAAACCAAGTGACACGGCACTGGCTCGATTTTCCGGATTGCCCATAATCCACAAGCCCAACGTTCCACTCCGGCCAATTGTGGCACTGAAATGCAGCCTTACTTACAACCTAGCTAAATTGATGCAACGGAACGTAAACTTTCTCCGAGAGGGCTCACCGACCTCAGTCGATTCGGCCTCCCAATTTCTAGCCACTATCCGGCGTAGAACAGTTCAACCAGATCAAACTATGTTTTCTTTTGATGTGGTTTTACTATTTACATTTATCTCTCCGCACCTGGCACGCGACGTCCTACGTAAACTACTCGAAGAAAAATACGATGAATTGAGGGGTTCCCTAAAAATTGACCATCTCATGCAACTTTTCGTCTTCTGCGGAAGGATTTTTTTCACATTTAATGGTCAAACATACGAACAGACCAAAGGGACGCCAATGGGATCCCCTATTTCCAGTCTCATTGCAGAACTGGTCTTATAGGAGCTGGAAAAATCACCTTCGATCAATTTGAGCCTGCATTGTAACGCTGATACGTTGACGACACTTTCGTTATAATTGAACGTCACAGGTTAGCAGACTTTTAAAACCTGCTTAAAAGTATCTTTCCCGACATCCATTTCACAAAGGAGAAAGGGAGTGCCAGACAACAACCGTTCCTAGATGTCCTCGTCACGCGCAGACCCAACGGGGTACTCAGTACCATGGTTTAAAGAAAGGCAGCTAACATAACCCAGGTGCTTAGCTGCCATAGCACCCACCCAATAACGCATAGACGTTGATGTATTCGAGCCCTATTTCAGACGGTCAAGACGCACTGCAGTGAGCCGGAAGGACAAGTACAAGTGTTGCGACATCTTCGGAACCAACTGGCCAGGAATGCATACCCGAACAGCTTCATCCACCGCTGCCTCCGAACGCGTCCACGGGGAACAAACTAAAGGGGACAACCAACGCTCTGACACCCTCTACCATACATTTAAAGCGTGTCAGAAGCAACCGAGCGCATTGCCACAGAACTCGGTGTGGGTATTGCTCCTCGCCCGATAGCTACTATGCGTACACAAATCATGCAAACCAAAGACCAGCTGTATGTTGGTGAGCAGCCTGGCGTCATTTATCAGGTGCCATGTCGCGACTGTTCTTGCCATTATACAGAGCAGACCGGGCGACGCCCTAACTCGCGAATAAAGGAGCACAAACGGGCAGTACGGTAAGGCGACTCACAGTCCCAGATTGCTACACACATTGTGAAGGAGGCCCATGAATTCGACTTCTCGAATAGGGATGCGAACTGCTGGAGGCCTGGGTGTCAGATCACATCTCCGTAAACAGGCATGTGGATATACCTTCATGTTATTTTGCCATCCGTGCCCGCGACCAGAAACCAGGGCCCAGCTCCTCTACAAGCACACAGACCACCACCTCAAGCTCACACGCCACTACTCCAAGGGCGCGCGTTGGGAACACCATAAGCTAGCATGAGAATGGACGTGGCATGGACAGAGGCAAATCAATAATTGTCACTACCTGCTTCCCCCTTACCAACCCCATTTATGCGTAGCTGACTTTTGCTGTTTTCATTAACTCTGACGATGGCTTCTCGTGTAGAGTCGAAAGCTCAGAATACAACTTTTGTTCCAGATATCGCGTCATTTTCTTCTTTGCAGCAAGGACCTTGTGCACGCATATTTTCTTGTATTCATAGACAACGTCTTTGAGCTTCAAGGTAAGCTAAGTGTCTTGGTGCCATTTGCCATGCTTAATGTCCCGTTGTTAAATAAATGTGGCAGTTAAGTACCTCAACCTCTGTTTAAACAGAATATGTGCAGGTTGTATACATTTGTTAAAATATGATAAAGATTTACTGCCTTATGAATAAAAACATTCACCTAGCTGGCAACTTAGGTGTATGCAATACTTGATTGTATGAGGAATACGTTATAAGCGTTTAACAATTTAATTCTGGTCTCAAGCTTCAAAGTGGTTAAGTAAGTTGTGAAAAATGAGATCCTGTCACAGAACAACAAACCCTATGCTAAGTTTAGCGAAAGTGCTAGTTTATTATTATCATAAACGAATACGGAAGAGGTATCAGTATCCGTTTATTGAGGAAAAGATAGGCAAATGCCTTAGAACTCAGTGTTGGTAACAAGATGATAGGGGATAAATGGATACAAAACATATATATTTAGAACGTTTTTTGAAAGATTAACTGCGGACGGTATTAAACCTGGGCATTAAAGGTCATTAAAGGTCATTTATTCAAAATAAAGTGTATGTTGCCATTATCTGTGAGGTTAATTTTTACTGAATTATCTAGCCTGTCTAAAAACAGTTGTGTTAAAGAACGTAATAGGAAGCAAGAATACATCGTATTTAACAACGAATTGCCGGATTATTTTACTGTTGTGTGATTTGGTAGCTCTTAGTTGTTTTATAAAGCGTTTCCTCTTTTTCAAACCCTTGCCAGTGAATTCTGCAAATAAGTTGCAGTTTTGACGACGGGAAGTCTTAAAACGTTCGGTGTAATACCATACTATGTTCTTATCCTGCAGTAACAGCAAAAACAGCCCGCAAATTGTTAAAACAGTGGTGCATGCAAATATCGGAGTAATGTGCAAGCAATGCAGTCTAAGTTGATTGAAACTATTTCCGTCGAAGCATAAAAGTGTATGTTAGATTTCATTCTAACAATGCTAACCTTATCACAAACATGATAATTTTTTTCACCCTGATTTTATCTTATTGTTAGTCTTCAACGTCTTGCAGTGAGGATAGCCTGATGATGCATGGAACAAAATGTAAGCGTCGTTAATCTCATAATCCTTAACAAAGACAGATTGTTTAGCTATTTTTGCAGACGTTGATTTCCATGAATATCAGTACGAAGCTAGTGCGTGCGTCGTGTGAGCTCAGAAGGCTATGTCGGACTAAACGGGGACCCAAAATCTAAAGTCAGTTCAAATAAACAGGTTTATATTTATATTTGCTCTATAGTAGTGAATATTCGATTCCCAGGAAGCAGTTCAGAAGACGAAGATGCGATCATTCTTGTTCCAGTGATCGCATCTTCGTCTTCTATATTTGCTCTCTTTCTTGCTATTCAACAGACGCAATATTAAAGCCAGTCTTTAATATCAATGAAAAAGTACACGCACCATTTATGTAATAATTACTGCAATTTCCCGACTTTTGGCATTTTCAAGGCATTTTGACTATTCATGGCAGTTATTCTTAAAAGTTTGTTTCTCGTCAGCAAACGAGATAAATTAGAAACCAGACGGCCTGTACCAATTGGTTAACCCCAAGAAAGTATGCCGAATCCCCTGCATTTTATTAGCATGTGTCGTATTTCAAACACAGTTACATCATATGCTGTTAAAGAAACAAGTATGGATCTTCATTTGATATTTCGCTATCTTTCACAGGAAAACACAAACGGTAAAAAATGGTTTCTTTAGAAAACAACCCCGCTTTTGGACATATACGGTTACAAATAGAATGCAAACTAACTAGGCCATGACGAGTGTTTTTGTTCCAGCAATTGGCCCACATCTAAGTTAATGCGTCACGCGACCGCCAGTACGGTCATTTCATTCATCTGCGCTACTGAGCTGGTGAAGAAGCCCAGTAGCTGTGTCAAAAAAGTAACAAATGTGTGGCCCTTATTTGCTTCCTCGCTCACTGGCACTGCGTATCGAATGTAGTAATTTTCTGACCGGCAGCTGTCAGCCCCATATGGCAGTGCACGCACCGAATGCGATAGGCAGGAGGATGAACTGATAGGTAGTTTGAAGAGCACAAGCCCTTAGCTGCACTTTCTCTGATCCTGCGCTTAATCTGGAGTTCCAAGCAAATGCACGGACTTTCTGATAGATGTGCAATGAATGCGTCAGCCTAGCTTGTAAGCTTTCACACTAGAAAAGACTTCTCCTCCAAACCACCTTCTGTAAGCTCTTTGTGTAAAGCGTGCGTGCTTTTAAAACGTGCACTGTACCATAATTAAGCATCCGTAAGTTTTTTGATACTCAGAAGTCTTCTGCAGAAGCACCGGACCACGGAACCCCATACTGTGAATAGGCGTATACTTAACAATATGGAATTGTGATAAAAATTTCTCGAAAAAGGGCAGTTCATCATAATTCTTGTATTTGTAAAAGTCTAACTAATGCCACTTTAATTACTTGTTCTTATGTTTACCCATATAATGCTGAAAGGCTGCCATAACCCACGGGTGTTGTTGTCTCCTGAGGTTTATTCATGATTGTCAATAGTAGCAGCTTGGCGGCCAAGTGTACAGGCAGAATAGTATTAATGATCAGGTGAAGGGAATGTGAAGTGACTTTATCCGGCTTATTTGTCGTCATTAGTCAAACATGCACAATCCCGGATGTTGCAACTTCCCTGACACGCTAAATATTTTAGTCTTATTTGGAAGTTCGTTCACTAGTCGGTGACGATTGGCGGGGGTGACGGCTAATATGCCAAACCTGGGAATGACAGACTTTGCTGTCTTTCTCCCTACTCTTATTTGGACACATGAACACGCCTTCCGTCTGGACAATGTTCAAGGGTATATACAGTGGAGTCCGGTTAATGTGGACACGGTTAATGTGGACAACCACTTAATGTAAACAGTTGGCCAGGAACGGAATTTCTTCTTAGTTGAAGCGACTGGTTTGGGGTCAGTTCGCTTAATGTGAACAACCGGTTAATATGGACAGTTGGCCTGGAACGAAGGTGTCCACATTAACCGGACTCCACTGTATTTACTTTAGGTTCATTAACTGTAACCATGTTTCAATTATACAGATATTTCATCAATTAATATTGCAGGCGTCCTCCTCTGTTCGTTTCATCATGGTATAGAGTGCAGCATGCGATCCGGCTGAGTCAATACATTTGCGTATCACAAAATGTGCCCTTTAAAGTGCATTTTAAACTAAAGTCAAACAACCAAATTGCCGCTCTGATAAGTCAGCAAGGTCCCTGCTGGTCTACCGTATCTAAGTGTAGGTTTACTATCTACAGAACGTGGTTTGTGACAGAGACTTTTCTAATAATACTAAGATACTTTGTAAAGTATTAAAACCGATGATAATTTGGTGATTTGGTTATGTACACATATAATGAGCAATTATTCGATTTTAAAATGTTCTGAAAACAGTCTGACTTTAGTATTTATGTAACATGATCACATTTTCACTTAACGAGTAGAGTATTTAATGTTTCGAGGCTAAATTTATTGTTCATATGACTTCAAATGCGTATTGTAAAGCGTTCATTTTTGTGTTTCAGGTCAAAGTTCCAATTAATAATTTCCATCAATATGCAGAAATGGTCAACCGTTACCCAGTTTTAAAACCTTAACAAGACCTTGAGTTCCAGAGCCAAGAAGTGTGAAAATAAGCAAAAAGCAGACAAGATAGAAAAAGCAGAATTTGCAGTTGATTGCCAGATGGAAAAGTATTTTGTGCAAACCCATACATGCAACTACCTATAAGGGTGTTCCTAAAAAGATGGAGCCGCATTTATAAAAAAAGTTTGCTATACAACAATTATTAGCCCCTTATTTAAGCGCCAATAGTCCTCGCGGATTCCAGGACTGTTTGTTTGTCCCATGCTTGCGACCTACACAAGCTGACCTCAGGAATTCTGAGATGTTAGGTAAATGATTTTGGGGTTGGAGTTTCATAACAAATACAGTACCCATTTTGCAGTTTTCTTGGACATTGTGATTTTGTATGCATGAAACGCGCAGAGGGATATCGCTTCAGGGACATCATTTACATAAGACATCTTTCAGTTATTGCCACAAAATATTTAAACTTGGAAAGGAAATTTCAGCATTCACGTTATCGACTTCGACCAAGTGAGCTACGAACGAAAAAATTATGAGCACATGCTTTGAATGACTGTGCAAAAGACGAAGATAAATATGTTGCTTAGTCGTATTTGTTCACCTCCATCACCAATTTCTGATGACGTTGAGGTCTACGAGTTAAATAAATACACTTAAGTGTAAAGAAATTAACCTTTTTATCTCCCTGATTTGCTTTTATCTCCTAAGCCCAGTGCTTTGCATTCATTTGTGTATACTGCACTGGTTGTAACAACCATAACTCTGGCGTTCATAACTTACAAGAAAATACGCTCAACATATAGCATACTGCATGAAGTGGATTGCAAACTCTTAAACTGGTGTACATATGACAAAACTGGCTTCTCTCAACGAAACCCATGCTGTCTAATGAACTTTGAAAGGAATTTTTAAATGCACTTCTAACTAGAAAGTATAATCCCAATAACCACAATAAACTTGTGTTCTTGTTTAGCGGGCTGTATAATCGTAAAATGCTTTACCCTGTGCGACGATACCAACTCTTGGACGAGCTTCCCACATGCGACCTATACACGCTTATTGTATTAACAGTGACAATGAATGATGTGGTTCTTTCTTCCATTGTTTTATGATACTCCTGTAAATTCAAGTGTACTAACATTACTGTAGTCGGTTTTCAAAAAATTTGATATTATTTATCACGGTCACATCAACGGAATGCTTCTGTTATTAAATATTTTAAACTTTAAAACAAATTAAAAGCTCAGCTCTTAATTCAAATGCATTCATGATTTCCAACCAAGGAAAAGGACACGTTTTTTATCACTCTTTGCAGTAAGTCATCGAAAATTTATATGTTTTTGCAGTGGATTTCGATCACCTCATGTGCTTTTTGTAGCCACAGGATAAGCTTAGATGCGGAGTTTCATAAATTAACATTTCATGTTCTTGTGAAACCTGATAATTATAAATTTATATGAGCAAATTACATCCTTCCCTCAAATAAAAATAAATAAAAACTTAACGAATTAATAAGTGTGTACCAACAATCCATCAACTATTTCTGATTTTATATGCGCATCAAAGAATAGAAAATGGAAACAACTTACGTAACTATCTATCGGCAACACATTATTTACAAGGATCGGCAAGAACGCTTGTCAAAGTCGGTACCCTGACATGACTCAAATATCGTTTGATTTTGCTAAACGAACATGAAAATGACAACCTAATTCAATACGAGTGACCTAATTTTACATTAACTTTTGTGAGCTTTCACATCGTAGGCTCTTGATGCACATACTACGTACGCTTAATAGCCAACCTTTCCTCATCGTGAAATGTTGTGGGTTCATCTATCTTATTTCAGTAAATGCCTGAATATCGTTAGAGAGCCTATAAGGTTAGTTTTTTCTCAGGCTGGCTAAAAGCATCTGTAAAACATTCGAAGCCGGTGCTTTGCAACTTTTATTCCAATTATCACTGACAAAAAGGTCGTCCAAATAACACCATACGAAATCAAGGCCTTGACATGGACCGGGATAGAAATGCTTTTGTACTGATTGATAGGCAAATATATTTAATGCAAGACATAAATCAATTCATTAAAAATTAAAGCCAATGATCTTGTTGGCAAAGGGGTAATTTGAAAGTTCCTCTTCCGGCCCTGTAGCAAATGTGCAATTCGCCACTAAGCTGGAGTTGCAATTTTAAATCAGTTGACAATCAAACATTTAGCTCAGAATTCTATTGAGCAAAGTAAAAACGACCAGCAATAAATGCTAAATTACCTTCACTTAGTAATAATAATGAAAAAAACTGTCATCAATTGAGTTGCTGCATAACATTGAATGTTTGAATAACCGTTAATGAAGGATCACGTGTAGTGCAATATGCATTTGGATTTCATGCATGATTACATTGAAAGAATCAAACATTACAGCTTCACGGAACAGCATAACCCCCCACTAGTTTCTGAAGAGGAAGAGAACGGAGGTGTTCCTTGGGAAAGTAGCATCACATACAAAACTAAGAATATGTTCTTTCTGATATATTTGTAGCTATCAGCAGCTTAATTCAAAGGGATTCGATATTTATTTTGACTAAGCTGGAAATAATATTGATTGGTCATAGAAAATCACTTCGGTAATAATAGTTTATGTGTTTTTGTCTATGTGAGATGTTCTTACGTGCCGGTCGAATATTCATCCTGTACGGCATATATGTTCTGTACTCAACCCTAATGGTAAGTAAACCGAATCCAGCCATCCATCAATTTGCCGAACTACGTCCATTTCAAACAATTGTACGATTACACGAGTTATGAAAGTGGATACATTTATGTGAGCTGTGCTTCGAGGATTGCCAGAGCATTTAGAAAATTGACATTTGAAACAGTTTTGCTTTTACGATCAAGAAACGAAAGTTGCACGTGGAAGGTCACTGTGGCTCACTTGTAAGGTAATTAATTCAAGTATCCATCGTTTTCTTAACACGTAAAGATAAATTATTTACATTACAGTAACTGTTTCGTTTCCGATTGGGAACTACAGAAAAGCAGATGTTTTGGTAATTGTTAATACCTCATGTTAAACCTGGTTAAGGAAAATACTGGTATATCTAGATACTTACTGATTCAAAAAAAATACAAATTATCCTGTCTGTTGGCATGTACAGAACAGAACAAGGGGTGCTTTCAAATAATTTTGGTCATTAGACACAGACTGGTATGCTTTCAATTGTTAATGACAAGTGCGAGTAAGAAGTGTTTAGTTCGTGGTGTGCTTTTTTTGCCTAGGAAAAGTTCTGCAAGGGACCTATTGAGTATCGTTTGGATTCTGTTTTTGGTGTGTAGTAAATCCAAGGAGAAACGTTAAAATAATGATACAGAAACTGTATTATTTTTGACTGCACTGACATATCAATAATTTAAACAAAAAGGGATGAGCAATATTACTCGATTTGCAAGCAGTCAAAAATCCTTTAGTAAGTTGAAAATTAGGCTCTCATTTTTTCCGTATTCTGGTTTGCGTAAAACTCGAAAACCAGCTCCATTCGCATCAGCTGTAAATGTGTTGTTTATCGTTAAGTGAGTACTGCGGCTTCTTCAAATTGCCATTGTTTGATACCTGAGAACACTTTGTGTTTTTATTCGCAATTAAAAATCGACTGACATTGTCTGCGTCAAGTCGACTGAAAGACTTTTAAATAGTTTTTCATTAAAAAGCTTAGTTTTCTACTCTGATATTGAACGGATGACAGAGTTTTTATTGTCGTAACAAAACTTAAACAGTTAACTCTTCGGGCAATAACTGCCATGTGTGTATCTTGGAAATTTATCTGGCCCTCTTAACCTCCTCGTAAAGGAAAATTATTCGTCTTTTTATTTTTTTTCAATAAAATATTTCACCAGGATAACTAAAAGGTAACATGCTTCAGAAAGGCGTGACCTGCTCCATTGTGTCACGTTTTGCGTTCATCTTCGGATGAATGACCATCTTTCCCAAGGGACGGTTCAACTGCGCCAATGACACTGTCATCTATCATCCAGGCACCGAAGTTCATATGCGCCCATTTATGAAAAGGCGTTTACAATAGGTCTGATCGTAGGCAATAAAACATCATGCTTTTGTTTAAATCCGCATAAAGGTATGTGTGTCTGGCTGCATTGAACCAAATTCCGTTTTAAATGCTGAACTCTTCATACGCGAGGCTACTGGAAATAACTTTTCTGATCGGTAAGACATCCAATTAGTTGCTGATATCTGTGATATTTATATCAACAAGGAGGAACGTTTCACGAAACGGTTGTAAATAAATCTTCACCTCCTCTTCCATTTTTGGTTGGTATTCACACTTTGATAAAACGGTCTTTATATAACAGGGTTCATTGCGTAACGAATGGGCGCCTTAATTAATCTGTTTTGCGTTCAACAATGAAAGTGTATAATGGCGGCAAATTAAATGATAACCAGTTGCAGCGCTAGAAGTCTCTCATTTCTTCACACGCGTGGAAATTGATATTCATTTATACGTTCCTGAGAAGGAGAATGAGGAAAAACCCTTGTTCTACCTATAGGCTGTTTTGCAAATATTTATCATAAGCATACTCTCCGTAATATCCTTATCACTAGCTAACTGTCTTCAACTTTTACATGACCGGATGGTTTTCCATATAAAGAGTTATTGCTACCGCTGGTTTTTTGATTGCCAGAAAATTAGAGTGACCTGATATATGACTCACTGGCTTTACTCCATGACAGTAGTTCCGCAATCTCCTTGCCTGAACAATATGCTTAAACCAGCCTTTTTTCCTTCCCGTCGAAGATACTAACCAAATTTCTTGCTAATTAAATATGACATAAAAAGGTTTGCCTTTTATTTACGTTATCTTCGATTTTTCTTATCCGCGTGCGGCAAATTCTTCTTTGTGTCTTTGGTTCATGGTACGCTGTTACCGAAGTCGCTGAATATTTCGGGAACAATATGTGGCAGAGATTCGAGGTGTGCCATTATGCCGTCAGTGGAATCCTTGGAGATGCATTACAGTAGTCGCCAGTTAGTAGGCCCACCTCGGGCTCAGACCTAATCGGGCTCAATAAGCAGCGGGCGCACTAACGGCAGAGTCCTAGTTCTTGATTAGCAAACACATTATAGGCACTACGCATTATATACGTACTGTATTATGTGTAAAGCATGGTTATGTGCAAGAACAGAATGCTGTTTGTTTCTACTTAGCGTAAAAACAAAAACAAAAAAAATAATTTGCGACACGTTTAGAAAAGAAGTGTAGTGTGAGTTGATTCGAAGGAAACTTAACACCCAAGTACTCTTTGATATCCTTCTCCAGGCACCAGAAATCGTCAACTTTTGGGAAATCTGATGCCTTAAGACTCTATCCTGTTGGCAAACTGGGTTTTGAAGCCGGCGAATGGGCTTATTTGCCGGTGGATTTCGCTCTGCTCAATTCCGGCCCAATCTTATTTGGGCTTAATAGGCGGCTGGGTTTGTAAGCCGTGGACTTCATTACCGGCAATTACTGTAATAAGTAACGTGTTTGTCAGCGTGTTTTTTTTAATCGCCTGTGATAAAAAATGTATTTGTACTCAGCCAATATCGCAAAACAAACTTTGTCCATGGTTTATGAAATGATGAATTATTATGTTTTTTCGATTACTTTAGCAGACGCTGTTGTACATTAAGTATGTTGTTTCAGAATTTTGTTGGTAGAAAAATAAATACTAAATACCAGTTATAGATTTCCTATTAACTGTTGTCTCAATAAGAGCTCGGCACTATCCGCTTTTCAGTCTTTGATCATATCTTTTTAAATTATGCATGCTGCGTTTGCAATTAGGAAATATTTTTTAAACCACGGATATACAATTATTGGATGTATCCTTGGAAGAGTGATTTATACTTCATGAGAATGTACACTGATAGTTACAGACCCCTAATCTTGAATAACAAGTGAGAAGAGAACTTTTTTATTTGAGTATAATCCTACATTGTTGGAACACTTTCACACTTGTACGCTTACACTAACACGCTTTCTACGATATTTTTAACTAAGATAATCAGTTAATAGAGAGACCATCTGAACACAAAATGGATTAAGTGACATAACACTTATTTTCGTAATAGTGATTTTTAAGAGTTCTATCCTAGTAATTAAAGTTATGCGATCAAAGTTTAATGATGTTACATCAGGTTGCATGCGGAATATGGCAAATTATTTTTGATAGCCAATAAATTTCAAGCATAATAATGGATACTTTTACTCTGCCCCGAGCGTATGCTTAATTGCATATAGGTTGTTTTAAACCTCAGGGTCCGTGCAATACCCCACACAGTACAGTTATGGCAAATAAAAAATTGTCTTTGCCGGTAACGTCATAATGCCTACATAATTGGCAAACTTAATTCAGCAGATTTTGAATTCGGTTTGCATATTTGTGAAATTTTTGGTGGCCTTGGCAAGATTAGAACCAAACTCAGCGAAAGCTGGCGTGAATGCAGTCAACGCTCTAGTTAACTGACCTATCGAGTCCTTGATTCTTTGTGCTTATGTAAATGAGACAGCATAGACCTTATCACATCATTACGAAATCCTTAAACTTTATTTGGCCCACTGCAAGCTTCATTCGCAGACAAATTCGCTCCATTGACATTAAAAAAATATTAGTAAACTGAACGTCTATAGGTTCAAGCTGGAATGAGATTATGCATTGATAACTTTATTTTAGGTTAATCGAAGGGTGACATAGTTTTCAGAAATTTTATGCCTGTCTTAGGTTAAAAAATTCAAGCGTGGTAGTCCCCGTGCTTTCAAAAACTGAACTTGTGGAAAAGAATATCGAAGAAATCAGTCTATTTTGCCCGCTAGTTTGAGCAATATTAACCCCCATCAGATATCAACTTTCAGTTCATTGTAGTATATCAAACTATATCTTAGAAAGCAGATTAGGAATATATGCATCTATAACGATCGGAACAATCATCTGTATCACAGAAGGTAAAATTCGTAACAGCCATGAGCTCTTGTTAATGCCGAAACGCTAAAACAAACTAAAGGCATTCAAAGTATCCACATTTGTGTTTCTTAACTGATTCAGTCATAGTGAAGATCCCGTGGTTCCACAGTTGTATAAAATGATGAAATATTTCATTTCAAATGCACACGACTTGTGCTTGACTTACCGAAACTAGAGTGACAATTTGACATTCAAGTAAACTAAACTAACTGTGTTGACCAATGTTAACACATAAAAATTGGAAAAGAAATTAATTTTAATTCTCTGCAATAAGTCTAGTGTAAACAACATGTCGCAAGAAGTCCGATGTGGTGTGGCAAGAGTGTACAGAGGACCAATGTCCCTGATTTTTGTAAACTTTAGCAATAACGTAAATCTGCATGTATCTTAAATAGGAACATATGCTTATTGACACAATATGCAGTTTGCAGCAAAAACCTATAAGCAGTTAAGGAGATTTTGTTTGTAAAAAACAGGTGTATAATTTTTTTTCGTTCACACAGCTTGCTTAACTCTGCATTTTCAAAACAATCGATCAAAAAAATCGAACTGAATGCTAAATTTCTACCAAAAGTTGTCAACCCTGAACCATTAAACTTTCATTTTTAGTAATTTTTGAGATTCTTTTTCACTTACTTTTAACGTTTTCTTACTCTAATGCAAAATGCCTGCTGATTTCGTATTCCATAAGCTGGCCGCGTTCGCTTCGTCTTCATACTTTCCGTGTGCATACTTTGCCCTGGGCTTGGTAAACATATGCAGGACTATATACGTATCATGAATAGCTAGTTGTCAGTTTACACTTTGGCATCGAAATCACACTGCACGATTCTAACCACTTCTTAACTGTGGTAGGTTTTGCCAATTTGCGTTGAAAACTTCATGAGGAATCTTATGTCTGAGTTGGCTGTTTGCCTTACGAAGGCAAGCATGTTATTTTCGCGCTATTTTTCAACTAACTTGCAGCGCCATCATTGAAACATATTTTTGACAACTTTTAGATAACATTACACAGAGAGACAATTTTTTGCCTAGGATGAATAGCCTATGCGTAATATCTTGCTTCTTAAAAGTCGGGAAATCTCCTTGCAAACTCTGTTTAAATAGGAAATAACAATCCAGACATAAGGTAGCTGTACTTTTGGCCATCGCCTGTTCAGTCATGATTGATGTGCCTGATAAACTTGTTTGAGTTTCTACAAGTCCGGTGAAAGTCATGAAGGCTTTGTCAGCTGTCCCGCCGCGAAGTGTCTTAGCTGAGGTTCACCTTTTACCCGAAGGAAAATTGCAGATTAGGCATAAAGTTTGCTCTGTACAAGCAACTTTAATGAATTTTAGGAAATTTAACCAGGCTTTTTAACTTATTGTCAGTTTCCTGTAGTACGATCGTTGACAGCAAAAAACCGATCCAGATGCCCGAAAGTGCAGCTGATCCGAAAGTTTGTTCCAAAACAAAATTTCATATTCTCAGAACGATAGCTTTTGTGATCATATGGAAAGAATACATTCGCATAAGCACAACATATTACTAAGAAAGTTGGCGAAATTTTCCGCAAAAAGAATAATTTATTATTTTTCGGTCAGATCATCGGGCAGAAGCGTAAATGGCGTGCCATCTCCTGTGTATCGGCTTCGGGCTGATCCGGTTTTTCTTTGCGGCCTTCGGGCTGTGGCGAATGCTTGGCGGACAGTTTGCTGATGTCTGTTATGTGTCGATCCCCGACGTCGAGGGGGAGGGTGGTTGGCGGTGAAGCTTCCGTTGGCGTTGTTCGGCTCATTTGCTTGTCGGGGAAACTCATCTAACTGAAGCTCAGCCACGCACTACCACCCTGCCTCCCCGGGGGGCGACTCACAATGCATGCAGCCACAGTGCCCACCCAAAATGCTCCGACAGGTCAAGGCAGCAAAAGTATTGATCAGTACGAGGTAGGCAGGCGTGCCATGACATGCCACCGTTTGTTCTGCCCGATGATCTACAGTATGTGCTCCGAAAATACATAGCAGACAAAAATCTCCGGAACGTCCAAATTTTAATACACTCATTCTGGAAAGCTGGCTTGATTTCTCAGATAATTAATCTGGATCTGTTAATTTTACCAATCGGACAGTATATCGATCCAAGTCGGTTCCGTTCTTTGTAGAAATTTTTTTTGCGACATCTTTGTGCTAAAAGAAGTTAAATTGTACCGTCAGTAAAAGTAAGATTAGGGCGTTGCTCTCCAGCTGAAAAGTGATACTCACGTTTCCTATCAAATTTCTGCTTACTGCGAGACAACCAGAATGATGGGTGCAGTCCAGTATTCTAGAAAAGAACATTTTATGAGACAACGGCTGGGACCGAATGTCCTTTTTAACAGGCGACGCAATCGTCAGAGTTTCGGCTTGATAGTGCATTTTACTTCAGCCAGCCACTGAACATTTTACACTTTCTTAGTCTCATCAATTATTCAACAGTTATACCATTTTGTCTTCCCACAAAGCTCAAGATGTGTGAACAGTTTCCTTATTTGCCCGTCCAGTGATAACCATTTAATTAGCGGTTTCCATTGTAAACCGTCAAGACGCGTGATAGTCGCCAGCAGATCTATAGTTTTATGAATGGAGTTCACTTGAGAATGCCAAGATTTTAGACACTGGAGGTCGCTTTACATAGGATTTTGTTTTTGTTATTAATTATGGTGCATTGCGTCTACTGATAGATGGTAGTGATCGCCAAATTATGAAATATTTTTTGTCAAGCTGTCGCCTTTGACTGATTTTCAAGCAGAAAATTGAGATTTACGCATTTTTAGTAACAATAGAAAGATTAACGGACATTAGGTTTATTTTGTGTTGCATGCATGCTATTCATTCTATGCATGCGTTGGTTTTTAAGGCATTTTAGACGTATCGGAAAGTAAACAAACAACACAAGTATAAGATGAGTAACGTAGTCTTAAAGGTAAACTAATGTAGAAGATGGAGTATGAAATCCTATTTTCAATGTCTGACAAACTTCCCTTTCAAATTCTTTAGTCTCTAATATAAATAATGTCTAGGTTTATACATCATAAAAAACTGATGCCAATGTACTGGGTAGCAGCCATTTTGACTGGTATCGATTGCAGCTTGGTGACAGTTCTTTTAACCCAGCAAAGTGCGTCGTTTGATAGGTTTTAATGGATTTTAGTTAAATTTTCAAGTTTTACTATTTATGGCCGTTTTTAAAAAAAATGTCATTTTAAATAGGATCAGTTCTCCTAGGAGATCGTCACCCAAGTTTAATTTGATGAAGTTTCCTTATACAACTTAAAAATCTAGGCTTAACGGTTGACTTTATGTCAGTAAGAAAAATTTGCCTTTGCTAAGGCAAACAACCTTCACTTGGATATGGCATAGGACATTTGTGTATAAGTGTACAATTTGGAGCTTTTAAAAAAAGGACAAAATTTTACTTAAATAGAAAAAAGTATCAATTTGAGGTAATTAATGAAATACTTTGTTTTTTTTATTTTTCCAATAATACGTGCTGCCTTTTGACTGCGAATTTCGATGAACTAGTAGAATAAACGTTATAACCCTATTTTTAGCATGATATGATTAGTATGTTACACACAAAGTCACTGGCGCGGTGACTGTGAAAAACAAAATCGCTAACTCCTGGAAAAATATCGGGGTTTAGGAGGGTTTTGTCTCATTTTCTACAAAAAACATGATCCTTGTTAGTAAAAGAAAGTCGAAAAATTAAGGAAAGTTTCGAAGTGAAAATTCAAATAACCTTATAGCTTGGAAAAGAAACTGCACTGCTTTTTAATCGGAAGTCATGAATGAAGTCATGAAGTAATTATTTAGATGACTTAAATGGTTGTGAGTGTCTGAACGGGTGTTCTTTTCGCATAATTTAAGTCGTCAGACATAATTGCATGTTAATGGAGAAGACGAAAGGCACTATATTGAGGCATGTTGTATTGCCGTCTCAGGCAGCATTGACCACTGGAAAAGCCAAAGATAGTGTTTACTCCTTCCAGACATGCATGAGAGAAGAAGCGAGACAGTGGTAAGAGTTGCTTTTCAGTGATTGTGAGTGGGTTTGAATGGTTTTCAATTGATGTTTTCCATTGCCTCAAGCGTGTTTTTTTATTGTGGCACATACTGCGCCGACCGGAGAGTGACGTGTTTAAATGACCCTTTAAACATTCACGACACCCTGGAAGCGCGAGTGTGCGTGAGGGAAATTCGGTCAAGTCTTTGTAGGTTTGTACAACTACCTGCGCAGTCGTAGTACGTGCAGAGAATGGGCAGTGCACAAGGAAGCCCGGACACAGTGTTGGCGGTCCATCACATATGTACTTTACTATTCATACAAAATTTGGCCCTCCTTCAACTTGCACTTTTCATTTTTTGATAGCTTGAGAGAAATAAACATAAGAAAATATAGTAAGCTTTAAAACTTTGGTAACAATATATTACGTGGCTCATTACAGAAACCAAATCCCAGTAATTATGTGCTACGGGGTCGGTTGTCATAGGTGGTATGTGCGTTGTGCCATACGCAGGGTGCAGGAAAGGACACAATAGGGATATATTAAGCAACACCATGGACAAGTGGATAAACTTTTCAGAACAAGCTAATAAAGAGATACGATGAACCACATGAAAATGAAGAAAATAAAGTTTAAACTAAACAATATGCAATAAAATATGTAAATTAAAAAAACGTAAGAATAAAATTAAACATTAAAATAAATCACCGCTACCATCGGCTAGGTATTAGAGGACTGTGTGTTTTGTTTCCGTGGTAGAGCCTATAATAGACTGTTACCAAATATTTGTTTCGTGTATAAGCAGGCCCAATAAATATAAGACTTTTTTAAAGTCGATTTAAATTTATTAAGGACGCTTGGTGGTGTATTGAAAATCGTGATAGGCAAATGGGTTCCTTGGTTGAAAAACCAGCACATACAAACGGTGTGTTTTGAATTTTCATACACGGTTGACGTGAATTGCAAAATTGTTACTGTTAGCTGCAGTCGTCAGTGTCAGAGCTTCTTATTTACTTAACCAAAACCGCTGTTCGTGATAACCTCTTTGGAATAAAATCAATAACGCTTCTGTACGGTATCGGTTAGGTGGTTTGAGTACCTGAAGTAGACAGAGAATCTATTTATTCCAGTTTCAAAAAAAAAATGACCTCGTGCTTTCCAGCGCTTATTTTTCTAGAAATAATTCGTTTTTTGCATTATTTGGCCAAGTTTCAACTTATTGGTATATATTTCCATCAACAAGTACCAAATCCGACGTCAATTGTTTAGATCTAGTACAAAATACCTAAGAGGTACCTCAGACAGAAAGATAAAAAAGAAACATCGACGGCTTCTGTGATATCATGTAGGAAACGTAACGTTTTATTCTGAAGGTGTAAGTTTCACTTTATTTTAGGGATTTGAACTTCTATTTACTGATGTTTGTTGATCGTCCGAATGCTTTCAATATGATCTTTATGTGTAGTAATTCATTATGTGCATAATGACTAGAGTGACATGTGATCGTTAAAACACTTGTTGAGTAAAGTTTAATCAACGTCACCGTTGGAGGTGAGGGAAATGCTTAATCGCTGACTGCTGCAGTGCTTCTAATGCTTTGTTTACAATAACTTAATTTCACACTTTAAACACTAGACAAAGTGGACAAATCTCACGTAAGTTTTGATTTGCATATTAATAATTATCCATGTTTTTTAACGCCGGCAAGATTTGGACAGATCTCTCAGACTGCTCCTATTCTCCTTATTGAAAACACAGTGTGGTTTTAAAATTAGCAAACATTCAATAGTTTCATGGATAAGAGACCAGTCTGCGTGCTTTTCGATGACTCTATCAACCTTTATATAATTAGGAGAGTGCAGAAACACTAAGCGTAGTGTATCCTCAGTAGCCTTTCTAAAACTAGATACCTTACATTCATAATCATTCCTTTATAGGGCTAGCATGTTCAGTCTCGCTTAAATTCAGACGGAAATCTGTTCTTCAACCCTGCTGCCATGTTTTGGTTCCAGTCCTACATGCATCTTTATTTAAAAAGGCTTGAAAATATTTTTATTTTGATGGGAAATATGCCAAAAAAGCTTCGTATTTCCGTCCTTAAAGCTCACTGGTCAATGTCAAAATGACCAGGAGGATCATTATTCCTTTGAGAACTTTTGGGATGTCATAGAAGCTGATGCTATTTGACTGGTAGGATGGTGGCCTCAGTGTGTACTTAAGGCATCATTTTAGTCTCAAGGGCTTAATCATCAGTGTGTAGATGACCACTGAGTTCCCTCAAGCAAAAGCATTGTCTGTGCTATCCGAAGAAACCGTAAGATATTTGAGAGGATTTTTTGGCAGCACTTCGACTGGTAAGCAACTGAACGTTGCCTGAATATAGTTTGACTACGGCAGTCTATAAGCTTGAAAGTTACTTAAGTAAGGACTTGAAGACTAAGTTATTGACACTAAAATTAACGTCCAGGCGGATGAGGAATGAGCAAGAATGCGGTTGTTGTTGCGGAAAATTGACTATTAGTTAACAACTCAATTTTGCTCAAGCCGCTGCATAGACCTGTTTGGAGCAAAGCTTGCCTAACTGTCGCGTGCAAAACCGGGAGTTATTGGTTGCTGACAAACCAGTCTGGGCGCTCGACCGACAAAAAGCTTTATTAAGTGACTTTCAACGACTACATCACTAGTGAGCATCTGTCTGCATCTGTTGGTCTGCTTCATCCGTACGGCGAAAAAAAGCAACCCAGCATAACCAGCATGCTCATCCGATCACTTCCGCGGAGGACAAGGAAGCTTGTAAGCGCATATTCCTATCAGTTATGAATAATTTTAATAAACGATGCGTGTCAAACCACTCAGCTATTGTTACAGTTTATAAAATGCCCTTAGAATGGAGTCGTTCGGTAACTACCAAACTATAGCTGGATGCGGTAGCAATTCTTTAGTTAGCCTAAATCCGGTAAAAGGCAGTACCTTGCAAGATAAAGGCATGGTAACTACTGAGCTATCCATGCAAAAAAGAAAACACCTAAGGGTCGGCGTTGTCTATTAAAAGCTACTTGATGTGACTATATGTTTTCTAACAAGACGCAGCAATAGGCTTATAGCTTAGGTGTTTGATCTGCTAAACCGCACATACGACGCATGAGCCACAGACAAACAGAGGTATCTTGCAAAATCACTATTGCCATTTTTAATTATTTTATTATAGTCAAGTTGCCTTAACGCAGCAGCAAAATTTTCTGTAGTAACTACACATAATTATAATCTCATTGCTTGTTAATTTATTATGCCGTTATACACAAATGTACCTCTTAGTTTACGCAGTCAAGTGTCTCAGATTAATTTCCTATGCTTAGATACTGCCATCTAGTCCTCAAAGCAAAGTCTAACCTTTTAGCCTATTGCAATCTCAGCAACACTATAGTCTTCTACTACCATGCTTGTATCGCGGTAAGCTAGGGCGGTAAGCTCATACATTCACCTGTTAAGCAAAATTGATAAAATGGGATACATGTCTTAGGTTTGAACTTTGAATACTGTAATAGGAATTATTACTTTCACTATTATTACCAGCATCAATTATTTTCCCTATTCACTATTCCTTCTGCACTGACTTAGACTGTCATGTCACTTATACATACAATTTTAAAAATATATTCCTACAATATACAACCCAAATATGATTACTCGAATTAACACTCTTAGCAGTGGCATATTATCTCTAGCAACTGTATCCTGGTCAAAAGTTCATTCAGTGTGACAGCAGCAGTTAAATTGCTTTATAAGTTTTAAAAAATTTAAATCTAGCTAACCTTAAAATCAAGCTGGCTATTACTGCATTACTCAGTTAAGAAACAATTGTATCGCTTCAATTAGACAGTGGGGTTCCTAAGTTTATATTTGCTTAGCTGTGGTAGTGTAGTTTAGTCCTTAATCCCTAGTCTATGCATCTAGCCTTTTGCAGTTGCAGCAACAATGCTCTCGTCTACTACTGTGCTTGAAGCGCACCTATTTAGAACGAAAATAGTATGACCTCCGAAAAATGGCAACGTCATTGTTGACACCAGTACTACTACACTTATTGTTGACATTGTGGGGATTTGAGCACAGTGGCGACTTTAATAAGCGTCATTGTCATAAAATAATACAGCCAAAAATAGTATAAAAATGCTATCAATCAGCTGCACTCCTAGTAAGTAGTATTAGAAATATCACTAGCAGTACCAGCCTTCGTTTCCAGAACTCTAATATGACAGTCATTGCAGTTGCGTTTTAACTCAGAATACCTGAATCTCCCACTCACACAACTTGCTGGGATCAACGGGATGCAAGCAGAGGCTTTGAAAAGTCCAAGCTTTACATGGATACTGTGGCAGGTCTTAAGTTACTTTATAGACGGCAAACTGCATGAAATAAGTGCATGGAAGGAATGGTACGTTACTTAGCAAACACCATATTATTATTCAAATAGTAGTCACTATTTCCTAACACAGATTGCGATTGCATATTGGGTGTGACTTCTGAGAAAGCACACAAACGCAATATTGACAGTATATTATTTACAGGCTTAATCATACAACAGTAATAAAAACAAGAACTCGTGGCGCAGGCACGCACCTAAAGCAGAAGTATCTTACTATCTAAGATGACACAGCCTGATGAATAGTGTTGAGAGGGTGGAAGAAAGGCAAACGCTCTTCTGCTAATGGCCCAAGGAATGCACCTCTCACACTTACTCAAAATAGTAAAGCCCCAGATTCACAATCCATGTTTGAGCAACACTTAACGTTATTTAATTAATTCAGTTTTTTGAACTTATTTATACCAGTGCAGATTGCTATATACCATACCATCCAGCATCAAATTTACTTCTTTTGTTGTAGTTTTAAAGTATTTGGTAGTAAATTTAGTTTAGGTCGCTTAATTTCATTGATTTCATTTTATTTTAATTATTTCCCCGTGCTTGTAAAATAGCCAATTTAATCATGACACACATTTTCTAACCAAAAGCAGATAGTTCAAATAATAATATTTGTTTTTTCTTATTTTTTTCAAATCACCTGAAAAATTTTAGCTTTTTAATTTTCTGAAAAATCAATTTCTGAGCGTGGTATATATCAGTATATGTACGGTCTTTAGGCATAGACCGAAATTGTCTTCTCTTTACTACATGCGGTCATGCATTGCACAAACATGGGGCTTTTGCATGCTGAGCTGTAATCTAAAGTATGATTGTACCAAAAGGTACATACAGATCTAAATTTATCTCATTACTGCGTAAAAGTATTTAATAATGCCATCAGAAAAAGGGCACTTAAAATTAAACGCCGAAACTCCTTACTGTTAAGCAGACACTGCGGAAAAGAACTCAAAAGCTGGGACAGGTATTCAATTGTAACTTCATTCAGACTACACAGTTAGTCATCGCTTAAGCAGCCAGATATTCATTGATTTAAACGCAGGATGTTCTTCCTAGCAAAGGCAGAAATGTCGTCAATAATTAATCACTCTGCGGTAGCATTTGGTTGTCTTGTTAAACAGGTAAGGTTGAAAAAGGCAGCTTTTAGTCGCTGCAGCGCTCGCCTTGCTTCCTTTGCCATAGCGTCGATTTTTTGTTGCGAAGAAAACTGGAAACTCAAAATGCTTGGCTTCTACTGACGCTTGTTCCCTTAACGATCAAATCTCTGGTGTTTTTATCTGCATCCCGTCAAAATCCGCGGGTGTTTTTTGGCAAACACAGTGAAATTAAATCATTATTTACTGTGTGTTGTTTATAAAAATATTAGCAATTAGTCAAATAAATAAGAAGTATTTACGTCAATTGGAGATCAATCTACTCCTGAAGCTAAGAATATTGGAGGTGCACCAGAATTTTGCTGTAAAAACGAAGCTTTATTAATCAATAGTAGAAAATCTAGTGCATTTCACTTGTTGGCTTGAAAAATTAAAAATGACAAGCCGCTTATACATTCCGCTTGCGATACAATTAAATCAAAATATTAATCGAAGCAATCTGGTTTGACAACTTTGCCTGAAATTATTCAAATGATTGAATCCTGTTTTATCTTTGACATCCAAAATACATTTTAAAATGGCAGATTGTCAGACCTCCAAAGAAAACATAAGGTCACATACTGGTCAGGTGCAGCTGCGGTTGAGATAAGACAATTTCGACGCCTACAGTACCTCAAACTTGATATTTGCATTATACAAACAATAAGGCAAGTCTGATGAGCCATCGTACAAATAAGGAGGCTTAATTTAATACATATTCCACCCTAACTGAAATTGTGAAGGGATATGATAAACAAAAATTGAACGAATTAGTATATTCCAAAGAAAAGCCTTGTTATGCTCAAACAGAGGGAATCAACGCGTAACTGAAGCTTGAATTAGATATTCGATATTGGTTTGCGACCAACAATGCAGAGTGCGTGCTCTTTTGGGAACAGACGCGCGGAAACAGGCAGCCCTTACGTTATTTTAAAAAATTGATAATAATATTGTCCACATGGCACAGTATGTATGTTTTTTGCCCGACCATGCCCTTATTTCATTTGGGGATGTGTTTCTCTTTAAATATGTAAAAAAATGTCATCGTTGCATTTATTGAAAGGTTTTTATTTTTCGTATTTGATATGAACTTACTTATTCATAATCGCTTGCTTTTAATAAATGAAATATATTATTTTAAAGGAAATGGGTATAATGCAAAATTACATCACCAGCGTGCAGCCTCATGGGATGTTTCCTATTTTGCTCGCATATGTCCATACTTATCAGAAATACGTCGCGAGCTACTGAAATGTAGATTGTCTGGCCGTTGGGTGTGTTCGACCTTCGATTTTAATGAAGTCCGCCAGCTGAACCAACAAGTTGGTACAGTAGGTGACGGTCTCAGGGTTTAGATTAAAAGTGATAGAGGACGTTGTTAGCGGCTCCGTACTGTTCACCTTATGCCAGAATCTCGAAGACTAAACATGGTCCGGCATGGGCTGCTGTATAAAATGCAAGCCAATAAACCACCTACCTTAGTCTTAGTACTTAGAAGTAGAAATAGTAGTATCCGTATCAGTCTCGGCCTCTTTGGGCCTGCGTTTACACCTACTATGGGTGAGTAAGGGTAGACAGTATGTTGAACGAGCGCAAAAGGCCACTGTCACCTAAGACTAAGTTGGGCGGTGTATTGGCTTGCATTTTATACAGCAGCCCATGCCGGACCATGTTTAGTCTTCGAGATTCTGGCATAAGGTGAACAGTACGGAGCCGCTAACAACGTCCTCTATCACTTTTAATCTAACCCCTGAGACCGTCACCTACTGTACCAACTTGTTGGTTCAGCTGGCGGACTTCATTAAAATCGAAGGTCGAACACACCCAACGGCCAGACAATCTACATTTCAGTAGCTCGTGACGTATTTCTTATAAGTATGGACATATGTGAGCAAAATAGGAAACATCCCATGAGGCTGCACGCTGGTGATGTAATTTCGCATTATACCCATTTCCTTTAAAATAATATATTTCATTTATTAAAAGCAAGCGATTATGAATAAGTAAGTTCATATCAAATACGAAAAATAAAAACCTTTCAATAAATGCAACGATGACATTTTTTTACATATTTAAAGAGAAACACATCCCCAAATGAAATAAGGGCATGGTCGGGCAAAAAACATACATACTGTGCCATGTGGACAATATTATTATCAATTTTTTAAAATAACGTAAGGGCTGCCTGTTTCCGCGCGTCTGTTCCCAAAAGAGCACGCACTCTGCATTGTTGGTCGCAAACCAATATCGAATATCTAATTCAAGCTTCAGTTACGCGTTGATTCCCTCTGTTTGAGCATAACAAGGCTTTTCTTTGGAATATACTAATTCGTTCAATTTTTGTTTATCATATCCCTTCACAATTTCAGTTAGGGTGGAATATGTATTAAATTAAGCCTCCTTATTTGTACGATGGCTCATCAGAC
The DNA here is from genome assembly GCA_036362985.1 of Ligula intestinalis. Lineage (NCBI taxonomy): Eukaryota > Metazoa > Platyhelminthes > Cestoda > Diphyllobothriidea > Diphyllobothriidae > Ligula > Ligula intestinalis. Next base: position 40,321,563 of record JAYGXS010000002.1, read on the forward strand.
TTGCCTTATTGTTTGTATAATGCAAATATCAAGTTTGAGGTACTGTAGGCGTCGAAATTGTCTTATCTCAACCGCAGCTGCACCTGACCAGTATGTGACCTTATGTTTTCTTTGGAGGTCTGACAATCTGCCATTTTAAAATGTATTTTGGATGTCAAAGATAAAACAGGATTCAATCATTTGAATAATTTCAGGCAAAGTTGTCAAACCAGATTGCTTCGATTAATATTTTGATTTAATTGTATCGCAAGCGGAATGTATAAGCGGCTTGTCATTTTTAATTTTTCAAGCCAACAAGTGAAATGCACTAGATTTTCTACTATTGATTAATAAAGCTTCGTTTTTACAGCAAAATTCTGGTGCACCTCCAATATTCTTAGCTTCAGGAGTAGATTGATCTCCAATTGACGTAAATACTTCTTATTTATTTGACTAATTGCTAATATTTTTATAAACAACACACAGTAAATAATGATTTAATTTCACTGTGTTTGCCAAAAAACACCCGCGGATTTTGACGGGATGCAGATAAAAACACCAGAGATTTGATCGTTAAGGGAACAAGCGTCAGTAGAAGCCAAGCATTTTGAGTTTCCAGTTTTCTTCGCAACAAAAAATCGACGCTATGGCAAAGGAAGCAAGGCGAGCGCTGCAGCGACTAAAAGCTGCCTTTTTCAACCTTACCTGTTTAACAAGACAACCAAATGCTACCGCAGAGTGATTAATTATTGACGACATTTCTGCCTTTGCTAGGAAGAACATCCTGCGTTTAAATCAATGAATATCTGGCTGCTTAAGCGATGACTAACTGTGTAGTCTGAATGAAGTTACAATTGAATACCTGTCCCAGCTTTTGAGTTCTTTTCCGTAGTGTCTGCTTAACAGTAAGGAGTTTCGGCGTTTAATTTTAAGTGCCCTTTTTCTGATGGCATTATTAAATACTTTTACGCAGTAATGAGATAAATTTAGATCTGTATGTACCTTTTGGTACAATCATACTTTAGATTACAGCTCAGCATGCAAAAGCCCCATGTTTGTGCAATGCATGACCGCATGTAGTAAAGAGAAGACAATTTCGGTCTATGCCTAAAGACCGTACATATACTGATACATACCGCGCTCAGAAATTGATTTTTCAGAAAATTAAAAAGCTAAAATTTTTCAGGTGATTTGAAAAAAATAAGAAAAAACAATTATTATTATTTGAACTATCTGCTTTTGGTTAGAAAATGTGTGTCATGATTAAATTGGTTATTATAGAAGCACAGGGAAATAATTAAAATAAAATGAAATCAATGAAATTAAGCGACCTAAACTAAATTTACTACCAAATACTTTAAAACTACAACAAAAGAAGTAAATTTGATACTGGATGGTATGGTATATAGCAATCTGCACTGAAGCATAAATAAGTTCAGAAAACTGAATAAATAATATAACGTAAAATTTTTTTGCATGTGAATTGAGGGTGTTCATGGAGCCCCGCGCCGCAAACCTTACTTACCTTGCTTCGAACGGACCATGGTTATTTAAAGTAGACGGCCTACTAACCACCAATGTTTTGTTCAGAATTATTTAGAAGTTTAATGAGCTTTAATGCATAAGTAAGTGAAAATATCTTAAACAATTTGTTTGACTTTATGCAGGCATCCGCATATCTTCCAACATCAACGGTTGCGATGCCAAGTATGTAGTTTTTTTACAAGTTCCATAAAGGTTTAGATATTAACACACTTTGCATTGTTACTTTTCTGCAGTAGATTCTGGCAAGGAAAAACGGTTTGATAAGAATGCTGACACCAGCTTGTTCAAATGTAAGGTATTTCTTTATTCTTTATTGGGGGTTCTTTGGGCAAGATAACAAGAACCTGAAGGAAAGAACAAACAAAAGATGCAAAACAAATAAAGTTTGCTACAAACCCTTCTATTTCACGTAATTTCATCTAGATTTGGTATTTCCATGAAGCATGACAAATGCATTCACAAATGTGTTTATTTATTATTATAGCGTTTTTAACCGCCAAAAAAATTTTACTGAATTAAAAACAAGATCAACTGCAAAAATAATTTAAAAAATGTTTTAATGCATTTGAATTTCACAAAGCGCATTTACCATTTTCATTTCCACTATTAACTAAGGTCATTACTGTTTATATACTTCCGTCAAATGGAGGCCAAAATACAAAAAGAATCCAAAGAAATGAAAAATTTAAATGCATGCATTTAGGCAAAGTTTTGGTTCAAAGAACATTTTCTTAGCCATTGTTTGCTTTCCGGAAGCTGCCAGAGAACGTTAGATTCCTACTAGTATGTGGCAACTAATCTGGCGGTAAGTTATGTAGGTAATGCAATCGGTGCGTAAATATAGATCAGTTGATCATTCTTAACGCACGCATTCTAGGAGGAAGCAAAAGTCAACATTCGTTAAAAAATAAACGGAGATTTGCAGTTATATATTTGAACGCATGGGACACTTTGTGTACGCAAATAAACATTCGTAGGCCGTCTGTGCCCATCTTTGAGTAGCTGCAGATAGACAAAGAAGCAAAAAACAAACACCAACTAATTAACCTTAAAGATTCACTGTTACAGCAACGAGCAGTTAGAATTGCTAATTGGATTAAATGCAGTTGTGGAAAACGAACCATCGCAGAAAAATTTCAAGACTACACCGAGTGCGAATAATCAAACACGTTACAATGGTGCGGCGAAATCACGCCACATCAAAAGTCACAGTTTATTTGACAAAAACTGGCAAAAAATTCAAATTAGACGAGGCTGAAACTCACTCAAGAGTTGTTTGAATTATTATTTATTAGCTCCCATCCTATAAAAAATCCAGTGGCCTGTTTCCTGCGTAATTGGTGTTGTGGTTTATTTCGCACAGAGACGTAAGCCAGGTTTGCATGCACATGAGTGAATCCTGTTTTCAGAGTCCAAATTGTGGAACAATCCGTCTATTAATCGGCTCCAGCATACAATTTGTGTACTTAAATTATAATTGTTGTTCAGTAGAATTCTAGCCTTTTATGAGTATGATAATAAGACCAGTGGTTACCATGAAAGTGGAATGCATAGTGCTGACATCCTTATTTATATCATACTGCCGTACTGAGCCATGAAGGTTAATTTAGCTCTCTTTTGAAATTTTGTCATCTCATCTCATCGTTTGAAGGTGCTTTTAGTCGCTATACAACAGATTTCGAGAGCTCTAGCTTGAAGTTCAAGGCACAAATGAGGACTCGTGTCCGGTAACATGGTCAGTAGGCTTTGTTTGGATATTATTTTGATCTACATTCTACAGTTTACCTAACGTTGTAAAATAAACAAGTCAATATGTAAGAAAAAGTTATTTGGATAATTTTTTTCGTTAGCATTAATATGGAAAAATTATTATGCGAGTAAATACAAATGAATTGAAATTTTTTATGCATTCCTGCGGTAGGGGAATGCACGTAAGGCGGATTGCTCACCCCTCTGCTTAGGAAAATGCGCTAAGCTTATTATGGACAGATAAAAATGCTTGATCTTTTGCAGAATACTAATGTTGGAAAAAAGCGCAATTCGATTATATTTTGAATGAATTTATGAAATTTACTCAATGAATACATAGGTAATGTATCTTGCTCATTCACAAAATCAGACACAAAGCACGCCGCATGGGAAATTTATATTCCTCATTTGATAATAATTTTTGCCCTCAGTCAAGAACTTCATAGATATGTGCATTGATGCCTATTTCAAAAGCAGCATGTAACGCATGGATTTTTAAATTTTCTCATTGGAGTATACCATTCACTTAGATAGACCAAACTAATTACTCAAAAGGGAAACAGAAAAATGAGCGAAAACATACATTACTACTTTCCTGCATGGTTAAAAACGTTCTGTTTCTACTTTTCAAGCATGCGTAATAATTGGTGTAAATGCATGCAATTTATTCACGCCTGTTGTGAATTTAATCTAAAAAGGTGGCATGGTAATGCAATGACGTCGATTTAAATGAATCAAAGTTGACCGAATCTTAAATTTGAAAAAAACATTTGTGTTTCTGCGTGATTTATGTTAGGTCATGAAATAATTAATATAGCTAATTTAAAATCAAAACCTTCCGTTTCTTTGAGTATAAAATTTAAAGAATGCGTATTTTGCCATCAAACAAGTACAAAAAAGGCAGTCAAAAACAATAATTAAAAGGCATACTAAATTAAAATATCATTTATGGTGTGTGTTGCATTTCCTCAAACGATTTGTCGAATGTCCACGTTTTCCAAAAATTACTAAGAAAAAAAACAACAAGAGCCTTGATATTCCGTTAGCGTGCACCGATCGCACCGCTTAAGGAAACACACTCTATCGTGTACGGTGAATTGTCGCAGCAGCTAAAGTAACTCTTTATTAAGTCGAAATATCATCTGAGCATGTAAATTTTTAGACAATCATTTTAGCTTCCCTCTGTAACTCTAGGCAAGTAAAATAAGGTTAATTACTTAAGGTCGAAGGAATACTGTAATTAAACGGCTATATTGGTGAGTTTGCAATGAAAAATCGACATCAAATATCATTATCATCAAACGTAAACTAATGTGAAAAACAGGAATTTTACACATCCTAATGTTAAGCACTTGATTTTGGCATTCGCGTTGACGAAATGCTCAAATGCGTTCGAAAACCTAGTCTTTGGATTCAGGATGGTTATCTCACAAGGGTATATGTGCGATGCAATTTTAATCTGGTTTGTCAGACTGGTCAAGTCGATCCACTTGGGTACTTTCATTGTTTTTCATTTCATAATATGTATATAAGAAGAATGATCCTGCCGACAGAAGCAAAAGAGACCGGAACGGCTATTCAACCGAAAGCCATCATAAGCCAGTCATTCCCAATTTCTAGGGGTGCGCCGAGTAGCATTCGTACCTTAAGCTGTTTAGTCGCATAGCAACTACAATACTTCAGTTGGCCTATGGCGATTTTCTAGGGCATCAAACAGCAATTGAGCCTAGGCTGAATTTATACTGCGGTCAAGCGACTAGCCTTAATAAACAGTGCTGCTGACTAGTACAAATTGCTTGACCAAACTTGTCGCTACCAGCGAACAACGCACTGTATAATTCCAAATTTAAGTCCGCCCATTTTTGCGGCTTATGTAAAACATTTATAAGGAGCTTCGACTTGAAACGGTGTTAATGGGATAGAACAGCATAAGCAAAATGAATAAATCTGCTTTCAGGTTATACAGACAAAGAAGCGGCTTGATTGTAGGATATAAATGACTTAAGGGGATACGTGCATCCTTTTATGCGCAATGTTTGCAGCATACGTTAAGCAAACGCCAAACATATACACCAGAAATGATGAAATGCTTTATTAATTCCATCCATGACGATGGGCATCCCATTTTGCGTCTTTATTGCATTTAAGAAAAAAACACATTTTATCATATTCCGTCAACGTTGCTTCAGTAGTCTGCTGAGAAACTGCATATTTTATATGAGTGTTTTTTCTGCCCTAACTTGCGAGCATAAAGTATTTTAGCATTAACTTTCGCACGCATTTTTGCAACATTCTAAATCAGAAGATATTTATGCATTTGGGTGATCCAAATCTTGTTTTGAAAAAAACGAGCACATATGATTTATGTTAGATGCGTTGAGATTAAAGTCATAGACTTATGCAATAGCATAAAATCCCTACAGCTGCGCTGCTTATTTAACTGCATGAAAAATCAACATATTTAAAACTCGAATTCTGCCATCCACGATGCATATCATGGAAGCGTAAAGGCAGTTGCAGACTGGTGGTGGTTAGTATAAATTCGATAAAACAGCCATATTAAGAAAGAGCACAATTTCTGGCGAACGACTCATGTTACAGATAAGTGTGCAGCTTCGGTTTGGAAAGCTTATCACTTTGAATGTTTTGTTCCAAATGCATGTTCATTTATGTAATTCACTCAATAAATGATATAAAATCATACGAAAACTTGGGTTTGCTTTTCGAGTTCAGGTTCTTGCATTAATATTAAATTACTGCTGGCATCATTTCGACAGTAGTGACCTGTTTTGTTACACACAAAAGATCAGAAGAGGCATACGTTTCACGGAAAAATACGACATTATTTTTTATTTGCACCATTTGCTTCTTATGCTTGTTTGTGGTTTTGTTCATCAAAGTCTTAAAAATGGGAAGCAGAATGACACTTAAAATTTGAGAGCGCAGCATAACAGTTTATAATAGTATTAAAAATACTAGGTTCATTGTAGCTTGTATTTGTTTCGCTAAATACTTTTTTTTCTTTGAAGTCAAGGTTCATCAAAGTTAATTTTGAGAAATCGCATTTTGTTTTGCATCTATGAGTCTAGCTTTTTATGTGAATGCCAAATGAATAATTTATCAAAACGAGTTATAAGCGCACAGGCGGCTTCATGATAACGGCAAGTCAATGCGACACATTCCAATTCCCTTTAGAACGGCACATTACGATATCATACTGATAAATTCATTAACTTCAACTGGAAGGACCAAAGGATATATTGGGTTTGGCCCAATAAAACCCATACATGAGAGAAATTCAGAATTTGGTTTGGCTCCAATGAGCATGCGTGCATAGATAGGTTGGTTCTACGAACACGACCAAAACATGATATGTGAGCGAAAATATTCTTGATGTTACTGTAAAAATAGTGAGAAAGCCCTCATACATTCAGCATTTTTGCCTTTGCGATAAGAATGGCTAATGATTACTAAAGTTGTACCTGATCTGTCGCCCCTGAATTAAGGGTTGCGGCTCCTATTAACTCTCTGTGCAGCTGTGAGGCATTACACGAGCTGTAGTTTAAATAAGTATGTTGTAGAGATCAGCTAAAATGTAAAACAACGAAGCAGCATTGTCATATAAAACTCACAAAATAAAAACGCAAAATGAAAAGCACGGAGGACTTTGTAAAAAGGATTTGATGTTACGAGGTGAACTAATGTGTGGTAAATTTCAGAGGAAATGAAAGCATGAATATATTCATACCTAAATTCCCAATCAGCTTTGTCTGATATGAACAAAATGGCCGCAATTAGTCAAACAATAGACTCTGTATATAAGGTTAAAAATGCTATGTCACCTTATAACTGTTGTCTAAAAAAAGCTTGAAACCGTTTAGCTTATTTTATGCCGTAAGGGAAAGATAATTGCGAAAAGTGACTTTGAAATGAAGCACTTTCAGGCTTTGGGTTGACTGTCTAAACATGCCTAAGTATATGCCTTCAGAAGTCTAAAGCAACTTGGTTGTAAAAATCTCATCATATTGTCCATATCTAGAGTTGAGGCAAGACCCTCTGTATGATAACTTGGGATATTCAGTTTATTTACGGCAAAATGATGTTTGGTTAGGCCTGCAGTCCAAATAGCCAACTCCGTCCCGGGAAGAAAAAGCTCATTTTGTAATGTATTCGATGATTTGTGCACCACTTGGACTTGGTGCTTCGTTGGTTTTATTTCAATGGTCCCAAATGTGAGTGTAGTAAAGCAACCTGTATTCACGCATGTCTAGTTCTGCTCTTTATCACAAAAAATGTCAACATATTAAAAAAACAGAATTTTAGAAAGCTTATCTTCTTTCGATTTAACTTAGACAATATTACGCCTCCCACCTACGTACACCTGGTTTTATCAATGCAAAATCCAAATGTTTGCCATTAAGAGGACATACTTTCAAATTGGCTTGCTGATATAACTGTTGTGTGCAGGAAAATTTAAAAAAAAGACGCTTATGATTTGGCCCTTTTAATACTGTAAAAATTAGAACGTAAATAGGAAGAAATGTCAGAGTACGCCCAATTTCGACCTGTTTTCACGCATTAAACTGTGCAGAATTTAAATTTTAGTAAGTATTTTTTTGCTGCGCCTACCAATAATACAAGAATCAAACTAAAAAACCCCCACTTTTTCCAGTTCCACCTCCTTAATTTGCAAATTCTACATTTCAACATAAATTCATTTCAAACCGACAAGATTGTGAACCAATGACGGATTGTTGAGAGCCTTTGGCCGCTAGCTGGTAGATTGCCGGTTCGAATTTCGTTTATTGCAATACCCATGACTGCGCATGACCTACCAATGACGGCAAGAAGTCAACAGTGACCATGTTGGTAACCATATCTTAAGAATAAATGTTTGTTTTCGACAATACATTTCTCCTTATAATATAATATACACATGTGTTACATCACTCTTTACAAGGGCTTTGATCTGCCCATCGAACACTAGATATCCCATATATATCTCTCATCTGTCATCTTCTTAAATAAAAGACAGCATAGCGTCCGCAAGACGTTACCTGGGAATATGAGAACGTGCTCTCATCCGTTGGATTTTTTTCCCTTACACCTGATGTGCTGTAACATGAAGTGATATCCAAAATGTGAAGTTGTGTTTTCGGTGAATATTTTACATCCGTGAGCTTTTTACAGCAATTACCGCACATAAAGAGCCCAAGATAGTTATGTCATATTATATTGACAGTTTTAGAGAAGCTTTCCACCAGTGCGTGATGAGAATTCTGTTTTTGTGTCATTGCTATTTAAGTAGTAGGATGCTATTTATTGAGTTCCGGTGGCCATATTTATTGAAATATTTTTTATAGAAAAAAGCTCACAAAATATTCTTTGATGTACATATCTATCAGCAGTTTGTGCCTTCTCCAATTTCTATCCATACAGCAAGGGCAACTTTTGAATGTGAAATGCTTTATACTTTAAAATAGTTTCAAAACCACAACTTGATTAGTGGTGAACTACTGCAACCTTTTATTTATAAATGCTGCCTTTAAAGTACCTTACATTTTTTTCATAATTTAAATCTTAAATAAGCAATATATGAGATCTTTGTAATAATGCAGAAATAGTGGATAGTTATTCGTAGGATGTGTGAAAGGCTTTTTATCTGGTATACTTATAAGTAAAATATATGATCTTCCTCGAAAAGCGTGATGGTTTATCATTATACGATTGCTGAAATCTAAATAACTACAAGTTATTAAACGGGTTGATGTCCACATATGGCATATTTTGAAGTTGTCTACCACCGAAACACTCTAGAGAAACCTCAACCGACACTGTCTGCTATTCTTCCTCAGTTACACTGCTGGCTCGTGTAATCTGAGCGTGAGTTTTTTACTTGAAACAAGCGAGTAGTCGTTTGAAATTGTGTCAACGACTTCTTTAGAATGTTCGGCTTTGCCGATGCATTTCTTAAATCCTATGTACCAAGAGGGAGTTCAAAGGCGTTTGCCTATATTTCCTTTAATAAATTTGACTTGACTTGACTTGACATAAACGTACTCACTCTTAATTGGTGCTATAAGATGATTGGTCCAATAAGCTTGTCGTTTCAAATACTGCTTTAGCATTATTTTTGGGACATATGGTAAGCCTGATGTTCCTCAAAAGAATCTTCAGTTATTTGTGATTCATTTACATCGTTTCAAGTCAAAGTTCCTTATAAACGTTTCACATAAGCCGCAAAAATGGGCGGACTTAACTTTGGAATTAGACAGTGCGTGGTTTACTGGTAGCGAGAAATATGGTATACCAATTTGTACTAGTCAGCGGCACTGTTTATCTAGGTTAATCGCTTGACCGCAGTGTAAATTTAGCCAAGGCTCAATTTCTTTTTGACGCCCTAGATAATTGAAATAGCCCAACTGAAATCTTGTAGTTGCTATGCAATTAAATTTTGGACAGCTTAAGGTACAATTATGTGGCTGTTTTACCGGCTGGACTCAATGTTTTCAGTGAGTATTCGTTAAAACAAATATCAACTACTGGCATGAAAAAATGAGACACCACTACTAGACATGGTAACAAGGAATTTAAATGTCCAAGATTTTTTTAAAAGGTGGATTTACCTGACTTGTTTACAAGTCATAATATGGTGTCTGATTTTTAGTGGGTTAAGAAACCGGAGGTCTGGCAGTTGACTTTAAACGACTTTGAATTTCCACCTTCTGCAATACTAAAGTAGAGTTAAGCGGGGAGGCCAACTCCTGTATGATGTCATAGGGGAGCAGACAAGATCAAATGATGAATAATTTTATTGATCTGATGTTTCGTTTGCACACGTTAATGCTTGACCGGAGACAGAATCAGACAGGAAGAAGGGGGTGCCTATCTGTTGCAGTATTTCTCTGCAGCATATGCTAAACAATTGCATACGTATTAAAGTAAACAGCTGCGTGCACGTGTTGCGACAATTTCCTGATTTATCAGGTATTGAAGAAGGAAAGTTTTACGCGCTTGAGTGCCCAACAGAATTATCGCATATGAATACAATTTATCATTATCCAGGTGCCCGCCTTCAAGTCACCAATTGCATACTCCTTTTACTGCTAGGTGTTCTTGGGTCATTAATCTTGGTGACATTGGTAACGGGAGCTGTGGTTGCTAACCAGTTCTCCACGTGGATACGAACTCTAGCAAAACAAAGTCGCCACTTAGGATAAGCAGTGAAAAGAGCACCGGGACTGATAAGATCAAAGGCGACTCGGGTACTTTGTGAATCATGTGGTTCTCAGCTCTCGCAACCATGCTGACCATACAAAACTTGAATGTGTGGCTGAATCTGACTGGATGAACTACTATGCTGTTGCGTTCTTGAAAATAAGCTAGAGCTTAGACTTTCAGATAAATTGACCTTGCTAAATTGCCTAAAACTGCGCCAGAGTCGAGAAGTGGATCAGTAGTTTTCGATTCAGAAGAAGAGGATGCGATTCCTGGAACAAGGGTTTTATTTTCCTGACGTTTCGGATTCCGTCGGTATTCGTTAATCATAGGTGATACTTGCGTAGTCATTATCATGCGCAGATAGGGTTAAAACATGCACAGGTTACGCGATATTTATATTTCATAGGGGTTGTCCGCTAGGGTGCGATTAGTACTCACCTCTGTAGCTACCGCTTCGGTCTTAATTGAAACTTCGCGTTGAACTCACTAGTTGCCACAATTGCCATGTCAACGTCGGATGTGTGCCTGATAATTGTGCGAATATTATGCCCACTGTCGTCAGAGTTGTAGCTACGCCTTCCCACTTGACTATTTATCTAGCTCAGGAAACTTCGTAGTACACCGTATGGGCACGTCAAATTGTTGCGCTTGTTGATGGACCGAGGGCCTGCGAACCATGACTCCAGCAGCTGGCGGCTAACACGGTTGTCACCTCTGGTGAGGATTTTGGCCTGGTCAAACTTGAAAATATGGCCTGGTCCAGTCGAATGAGCTGCAACCTGGGGGAATGTGAAATAGGAGAGCAAAGGGACCTGACATCAAAAATCAACATGGCCGGGTTTGGCAGGAGGTCTATCCCTTTAGCTGTTTCTCCAAGTACTATGTAACTGCAATGACCATAAGAGCTGAATGAGCAGTCACAATGTGAGGACAGCAAAACAGCCACGAGGGTAATCCTTCTTTTGCAATAGGTTTGCGTGAAAGGATTAATCAAAGCAGCTGGCTTTTAGTTACCTACAACCTCTTCCTCACTCTCATTATAAATAGGATCGCCTTTGGTGGATACGCGCGGCCATTACCGCTAAAAACCGAACTTACAATCTCAAGCGATTAACACCAGTCAAAAGAACAGGAATTACTCGGTCATACTGAGGCTGCGTGATTAGAACTAAGTTAAAAGTGCTCTATGTTGCTCACTCGCCTTTCAGCACTGAACCTGGGCAGGGAGACACTGATGCCTGACAACTAGCGCGTTCTCATGCAAAAATAAGCTGGACTGTGTAAATAGGACAAAAAGGGATGTAAATTGGAGTCCATACAACACAAAACGGACAAAAAATAGTTTAGGACTCTTCGCGGTCACGCCATGTGCAAGCAAGAACTTGTCTTATCACGCAAGTGCAGACTTTTAACTCATATCTGTGCTGTCAGCATGACAAATATTAACGGTTGTGCTTTGTACTAAATAACCTATTTCTGTGACAGTTAGTGATATCTACCAATGGAAACTGCGTTCGCGTTTCAGTAAATGTTATTGCTTGATAAGATAAAACATCTTGTGGCGTGAGATGAACTATTTCTGAACTACACTGTTATCCAGCTGGTGAAAAATGGAATTCACGAGCCGGCACCTGCAACATAACTGATAAAAGATGAGATTACGTGCCGAAGGGATTGCGCATTAATATGCATTCCGAAACGACGGTGTTCTAAGTTTGCTTTCAAAAGTCTGCCTGATCTGGAGTGATGTCCCATTACAGTCAGCGTATATTTGAAGTTAATACCGAAAGCCCTTATCAAGTAGCGTTAATTTAATTAGGGGCTTTTTATCTCAATAATATTGTGATACATTTTCATGAGCATTTCTTAAAAAAAGCGTGCCTACATGCACCAGGCATTTCAAAAGTATACTCTTTCTCTATAGCATATATTGTTTGGGTTAAGGGAACGCGCACTTGCAAAGCTTTCACTTAGAATGATTCCCGAGGAAAGCTGCACTGTCTTATAAAGCCCGCATTTCAAGGTGTGCATTTACCCGAAGTACTGTCAGTGGTCATTTATTTTTTATCCCCAAACACAGTTAGTCTTCCTTTGAATGGTAGACGATGTTGAACTTCAGCTTATTAAAAACTTGCTGTCTCCACTTTGAAGCCATCTCCATTATGTAGATTTATTGTCAAATGTGGACCTATGTACTCGACTTCAGCAACAATGAAAGAAACCTAGATGATGTACAGAACTGTATTCATTATAATTGCAGTCTCTCTGCAATTAACAGTGATGAAATTGAGGGTTTTGGCCGAAAACAAGCCCTAATTTCTTTAATACAAGAATATAAAAATGTGCTTCCCAGGAAACCTCTATGACTTCATAAATACGACATTATTTTCCGTTGGGTGCGGATTCAATCATATAATTTGAGCCATATACAACCCCCTATTTATCCTTATTATAGTCATGATCAGGCGGAGTAGATCTCATTACGGCTATCGTAATTCTGAGTGAATGAAATGACCACAAGGCGGGGAAGAATTTTAACAAAGGAAAAATGCTCTTTACTTTTTTGGTGGCTTCTTGCCTGTGTAGCAATTTTGGTGGTTGTCACAGAACAGCAATTAATGTATGTTCAGACGATTTTTGAGCGCAGATGAGGAATGCAAACGACAATAAAAATAGTAGGATAGCAGCTAAGTGCGCAAGATGTTGCAGTGGGCGTCGAGAGTCAAAGATGGACGCCTGGTGACTCCGATTAACAAGGGCATGCTGGTGGGCATTACCACCATGATGAATATTACCTTAATTTTTTCGTCTCCGAAACCATATTGAGTTTCTTTTATTTTAGTGTCCTGGACGCTAGCATCAGAATATGAACTTCTGGCTATTTTCGAAGCAACAACTTTTTGTGATCGTATCCACTGTGGTCCTGCTTTTTATTATTAAATACACCGCACTCATTTTTTCCAAATGCTGTTTCGAGGGTTCATTTAGCAAAAACATGAAACGAATTTCCAGTGTTAGGGGGTCGTTGGATGTAAAATATGAGGTATGCACAAATAAGATAGAATTTTATGTTTGCCGATGCCAGTTAAAGGGACCGCGATGGACCCACCAGGTCCAATTGAGCATCATCTATGGGTTTTCCAAACTTCTCTCATTGCGTACATCAAAAAGCCAGAAAAACGCCTCCGGCTGTTTATTTTTTCAAAAAAAGAAAATTGTTAACCTTTCCGTTGATATTTGCATATAAAAATCCTATTCTGACACTATGTTTTCTGAGCGCATTCGTCTCATGGCAAGTAACACTTTCCAATATTGTTATTTATGAAACATGATTACAGGGATGACGAATGGAGTAATTTTGTCTGGCATGTATAGAGCTTTTGAAGTATTTAATAAAACCAGATGACGAAACTTGACATTAACAATTATGTTCACCTCGAACAGAGTGAGATTTAAATATTTGCAAGGTGAGTTCTGGATAACATGTGTTTACAAATTTGTTTTCATCAAGTAAGACGTTTATAAATTTTTCAGAAATTTCCACCACCCTATGTGAAAAACATCACAAAATGTCGAACTCGATTCAAAAATGTGTTTTCGATTCAAAAAGATTATTCAAGTGGCGCTGTAAGACTGAGTATCGTGCAACTGAATCCCAGAATCTTTAAGTAATATCATGAATTATCATTCAGTTGCTTATCTCTATAAAAATGGGACCTTTCTAAAATTGGTTAGTGAATTTGTTAGGCAAACAACGTGCACCTTATTGTTACCGTCGGCCTCAGCATTGAACATTTTTTTATTTAACTGCAGGTATATGCATTTTTAAACCCTCATTATTGACGTTTGTTGTCTGTGACGAAAAATAGTTATTTATATGTACATGTATAAACAATTTTCAGGCATATGATTGGAAAACAACGAAATGCTCGATTTTAAATCCTGAGAGGGTTTCATTTTGCAAAGATTGACTAGTTAGGTGAACCATATTCGTTTTGTGCATCACTGAGGAAAATATCACACCATCGAAGTGTTTAACTCTGAAAAGATATAATCTTCTGAGATTATGCCTAGAAAATCTAACATAATCATTTTCGAGCTGATTCCCTTTATCTCACATAAAAAACGAAGCTTTACTTCCAGAATTTCCCCAAACCCTTTCAACAAATTTAATTTCACATTCACTACAATACTTTCTCTAACCCACGCTGTCCTTATATCATAAAGTTTTCCACTTTTGTAACACTTCACGAAATCTTGCCTTATCGATCCGGTTCAACCGTGCAAGAACAAAAACAAAAATCTATAGTATGCAGGTTTTCATTAAAAGATGTGTTTAACAAAACTAGGAAGGAACACGGAGGATGAAGCGATTGTTAACCCAGGATAGTAATGCTGCTTCTGTTGTGCTCTAACTGCTCACACATAAAAGCATTGCGGTCAAAATTATGCTCCATGTTTTCGCATTCTTAAACAAACTTTTAACATATATCACGCATATTATGCTACATCTTCTTTTTACCCTACTTTAATTGCATTTCTAGCCTTATAAGAATTACACATGAGTTCTAGTCCCCTGTAGTTTTCAGATTAGCCAAAATCTACGCTCAGAAATGACGATGCATCTAATGGCTGCGGCATTTATCAGCGGTGAATTCCTCTTCTAATTCTCACATTAAATAACATTCTGATCAGGCAACATCGAACAAACAAACGAAATTATTTAGGTAGGGAGCATCATACCATAGGAATGTGTATGTTGCTTATTTTCTACAAAAAAACGAGTCAGCACTATTCAAGTGAATCCAAATCCCACTGGCCAGCATGCTGCTACCTCCATATGGCCGTTTCCAACAAGCTTCGTCTTTCTTGTGCAATTCACGCCTATGTTTCAAATGCCTGCACCTTCCAATTTATTCTGTTGTCTCCAAGAAACGAAGAATCCCACCTACAAGTAACGCCAGTTGATACGGTCTTAAGCCCAGCATATTCGTTTTATCCTACGTTGAAGCACAACGGCCGTATCTAGCAAAGTTTTGTTAGGCTGTCTGTGATGCGATGATATTAATATTGCTAATAAGCTACTAAGAATTCTAGTGCAAAACCTCACTTGGTTATTCTTACGTTGCAGTCTCTCAAAAACACCGAACAGGCTGCCAAATTTTCTGCCACTTTTCAGTTTCGTTTGATTCCTCTAGCAATTAGTTTCCCGAGCGGGATTATGATTATTCACCATGGGTGTCATACAATCTTTTTTTTAAATTTTTTCATGCATCGCACGCAGCGCTCAAAAACCATCTCGCTCAAAGTCTAGCATTTGCGATTTTCTACTGCTCGAAAATACTAACAATAACTGTCGTCATATGATTTTCAGAGAACATACATTTTCGACTGCTGCTTGCCGTTTCCTTGTTTTGATGTACAATGATGCCAGCAAAAAATAAGACGCAAGTCAGTATTAGCATTTGGTCTCATTCACGCTGCAACTGTAGACAATCATAATTACAATATATGAATTTATAATCTTAGTGCATACATGTGTTGGAAATTGTATTTCCCCATGTAAGCTCGCACATTTTAAAATAGCGCAGAAAGCCCTGAACTATTAATGTAACTTAAATAAGATTATGTCAAAGAAAGGTCGCTGCACGTTTCATAACAGATGGGCTATTTAAATCTGCGCGTTTCAGACTATGTATGAACATTTTTTGATTATTTTCCCAAGGAATTTTTGCCAAGAATTTTACGAAGTTGACCTTTTTGAGTGTCCACTTTGTAAACTTAGCACATTTTAAATATCAAAGGCTAAATATCTGCCCATTTCACCAGAGAACGTCACTAGCGATGGATAGGTATGTTTACTTTCAAAAAAAAACTATAGAGCAACATATGATAGGCTCACTCACAATTACCTTCAATCAATTGATTTACTAGAGTGATTTCCTGACTGGCATGCTTTACTGAGAGCTGCTAGTAAGTATCGTGTCGTGATCACCTGAAATAAGTCAGCGTTCTTCTTTAAATACAGTTTTAATGGGGCAAGAGAAAAAATTGTCATTGAAGTTACCTCAATTGTAAAAAAACTCTGGACGTTTGGCAAATTTGAACCCGTGAATCAGAGTAGACCTTTGTCATTTCAAATTGCCTCTGTGCTTGTAAGAACTATGAAGATCCCGAACCCTTTGATATGAAGGACAGACGTGGCCCTTATTACTTGCGTTTTCATATAAAAATATCGTTGGCTGTGTGAGAAGAAGTTACGTATAAATTCTGGGGAACAGCAGTTTAAGTAGCGCACCTCATTTACCCCTTGTCCCAACATTTTTCCAATCTGAGGTGCACTACTTAAACTACTGTTGTCGAATTCTGTGACGTTCACTAGTTAAAGGCTTTGGAAAGGCGAGTGGCCAAAATTTTCCGAATCTGGTGTTACTTTATATCAGGTGTGCACATTTGGTATCCCTTCGAACTCGACAGATTGTTCTTACGAACTGTAAGTACACTTGTCTAGCAGAGGAGTGTCGGCCAGTTTTTGGTCTAATAAAATTTTGCCAACTGACAGAGATTGGCGGCAGCACTTTGTCATACGATGAAAGTATTAAAATCTCCTATCCCTAGACCTAAGTGTTTGAATGTCACCTGCTGCATTGGGTATGGTGAACTCGATGATTATTATGCTAGGAAATGTATACTTGACTACGGACTTAAACGATTAATCATGCGGTGTTCTCGGATATTCGCTAAATTTGGATTTATTTCAATGAGTGACACTGATTTTGACACAACCGAGCTCTTATCAGCAATCCAGTAATGTTTTATACCGAAGAATACAATGCAAATATTTTATACAGCCACATAATAAGCTGCAGAAAGGCAAGCTGATGAAGGATTTGCTCGCCTTCATATTGTATGACGTCGCAACAGCCACTCAGTGGACACACGAGCTAAAATTACGTAAGGTTTGCTTCCCCGTTTTTTTTGGCGGATCTTTGCAATTGCAGGCGGCTGAGACGTATGCATAGGCAGGTACCTAAATGGAACCAAGCACATTCTCCATGTGTCTTGTCGCATGCAAGCCGAACAATATCACCAGGAAGAGCATCATAGAGACAGGTCAACCGCGTGCCGTACAGAATGCTAGCGCAGAACTAGTGGTTTGCGCGTAAATGAGATTGCAATGCACGTAGATATTTGCTGCACCAATCGTACTCTTTCTTCCTCCTTCCTCTAAACCTGGTGATATGAGCAAATCAAGAAGAGTAGATGCATGGCTGCATCGCTGGTGGTGCCGGCGCGCTCCTGTGCGCACCTTGCTCAGATCCCAAGGAATTGGTGTTTCATAAAAACCACGGTACAAAAAAACCAGGCTGGTTCTTAGTCTACCTATCAGCCGGTTCTCGCAAGCACATGCTGGGCGGTTGCGTGGTCCGGCTTATCTCATCACTTGACTACCTTCATAAATTCGGTTTTTAATGCAATGTGATAGCATCAATTGTGTCAGAGTGCTCACAGTAAATGAATAACCCTTTCAATTTGCGAAAATTCCCATTCGAAGAAAAAATGACAAGCATACATTAGCTTTTGACAAATTATCTTCAGGTCTGTTCATTTATCTGGCAATTGAATAAATCAGTAAACTATGCTGGTTGATGAAAAGATATAGAGTTAATGTTGCCAAGGGGCTGTGGGAGGAGGAATTGAAGTCAGCAACCTGTACAGGCAGTTGGACGGAGTAGCTATGGGCTCGCCCCTGAGCCCATTTCTAGCAAATATAATCATAGGCAAGCTGGAAGCCACGCAATCATGCTACCAGATAAATAATCTGACGTACTACACACGGTACTCAGACGATATATTCGCTTTTTCATTTGAACGAACCAACATTTTGGCTGAAATGCATACCTTAAATCAGACACATTCATCCATAAAATTTACCCTTGAAGAAGAACAGTCCGGTTAGATTCCATTTATTGATTAAATTTTGAGCCAAATTTCTAACAAGGGTATTTAATATCGGGTCTATCGTAAGAGGACGTAGTCCGGGCAATATACCCATTTTGCGAGTTATGTACCGTTCAACTTCAAACGTACGTTAGAAAAATCTTTGACACAAAGATATCGAAGGATCTGTTCGACCGATTGCATCGAAGAAAAGCTTAAGATAATAAAAGACATTTTTTGACGAAGTGGATATCCTAGTTGGTTTATTGCTAAGAACATGGCCGAAAGGACACCAAAGCCAGCGGTGTTGAGAGCAGAGAAGAAACACATCTTCATCAGAGTCACATTTCAAGGGGCCGCACCAAGCGAACTCTTTAGAAGGCGCCTGAGCCAAGCTGTACCGAAAACCTTTCCAGTAGCCAATGCTCATCTACTGGTCTCAAATATGTCCATCATATACGGAGAGGTAAACGACAAGCTTCCAGTCCTGACCACCTCTATGTGCATCTACTAATTCACCTGCTTCTGTGGTGCAGAATTTATGGGTTGCATGAGCCGGCGTCTACCAAAAAGAGCATGGGAACACTTTCCGCCATGGGTAGGGGATGGCCAAGTAAAGGGCAACATTAGTTCTATTTCAGCGCACATGGTGGACTCAAACGATGACGTTGATGCCAGAAAGATTTTCCAAGTGATTTACAAAATGCCCTACAGCTATTTAAAATTACTTGGACAGCGTCTGTTGGTTACAGCATAGGCAGCTGCTATCAGGCTAAGCAGACTGGACTGTGCGCTCAAACAAAGTTTTGAACGTCACCGCAGTTACCATGGGCAAAAGTCGGGAGGACGACCGCATACAGCTTATCCCAGGCCTTGAAAACGCCCCTCCCAGAGACGGACAAGTCCCTAATTCAACCGCGCACACCTTATCACCTGTCTTGGCCGTCGGCCCACCTAGACACTGACATGTTGACCTCAATTCTCCCCACCCCCCGCACCGCCTGTGCCAAGAACAACAATACCTACTGTCAGTATATAAATGTACAGGCCTAAAGAGAATTATCGGAAGCTAACGTATGCTTATCACTGTATCTTTTGAAATATCCTCTACAAAATGACCTTGCCTTGTATTCCCATTCATGTGTTCCATTTACAGTTCGAGGCAGACAGTTGTCTGCCGATTACACATAGGCATAGAAGGCCAGAAATTGGAAACGAATAAAGTTGAGCAAAGCTTGTGTCAGGTATAGGTGTCTTACTTACTCGATGACGTATTACACCTTGTATTCGTACAGTTGACGCCAATTTGCAGTCTTTTCAACTGCTTCAATGAAGCGCGTTAATTTGATAACGTGTCAAAATATAACTACACTGGCCCTAATTAACACTTTCATCATATCTGTTGTTCTAATGGTGAAAGTAAAGAACTAAAATTGTAATCTATCCTTAAAATGTATTATAGGCACGTTTTATATTCAATGGCAACATCGTCTTTGATATAATTGACAGTTGGATTTCTGCTCTAAATAAGTTTCTTCGTTGCATTGAATAAAGATCACTACCAGGCCAAATAATTATAATTATTTTATTTAAGTTGATTTTTACCGACCATCTGTACCTGTGGCAACATCTGTCGTTACCTGGCTCTCTCTAGAAAGCATAATGAATAGAAATCTGTCATCTTTTTAGCGTGCAGGGAGTTTAAGACGAGGGGCTAGCAACACGTTCGAGTAGCAGCATTCCCCAGTGCTGCTTGTGCCGTGTATCTTGTCAGCCTGTGTCATTTCAATACAATGTAGATTGTCCAGAGTAAGTCAAAAAATCACGCCAGCCTTGTTTGTCATACACGCTGTCAGGACCGCAATACGCGATTGACGACAGTCGTACCTGCCACGCGGATGTGAAATCTCAATAGGGGTCTGACATATCACCCCGGAGGAGTTCTAGGATGCACGTAAGTTTTTGACTTCTAATTCTTTTACTATAGCCCTGTTCTCCTAAACACAGCAGGTAAGTTGCGTTTTTAGCTACACATAATTCTTATCTAGGTTACCTTAAAATCTAGTGGGCTGTAACTTCACTACTCGTTTTAAACACAAAAGTAACTCTTAGCTTACGAAGTCCAGTTATTTCGTAAGATTTGCTTAGCAACTGCCACTTTGTTATGACCAAATTGCATAGCAGATCTTCAGCTCTTATTAAATACATGTTTCTTTAATGATTCAGCTGGTTAAAATTCCCATCTGGGCTACGACTGTCAAAAAGGCTAAGACGTAAGCGATCCATCCAGCTCTGAGCTGCTCGACGAATGACATCCAGAGGGATGTTGTTCCATGTGTCCATCAACACATGTTTTATCGACTCAATATTAGTGATTCCTATTCTTCGTCTCTGAACCTCCTGTAAGAGTACACTCCAAATGCAAAAGTTTATTACATTCAGGTCAAAGCGCTTGGATGGCCATTGCTGGGGTGTGATGAAATCTGGAGTGTTAACTCGGAGCCAGGCGACAGTGTAATTGGCAGTGTGTGGCTTTGCACCATCTTGCTGCCACGCCCAGGGTTCTCCCTGCATTACTTGATCAATATCTGTAAACATCTGCGGGCACATCTGCGGGCACATCTCCTCTCTGTAAACAACTTGATTTACAGTTTTTTCGTTCTCCGACTCGGTGCAGCACCTTCCTGCCCAGCAGCATCTCCTTCAATAAAATAGAGGTCTGTTTTGCCTTGCCAGGAAACAGCACCATAGCACATGATAGATTTTTGCTGCTTGTCTATCTCCACCAGCAAATCTTCATCAGGAATATCAGTTTTGACTTCCACTGCACGATATATGCGTTCATTTTGCCTATTCAGTGGTGCAGACAAGCAGAATGATGATTCATCTGAGAACCACACTTGTTTCCATTTTTCTCCTTCACCGAAGCACTGAAGCATGGCATCACTCTTTGTCTTTCGAGCTTGCTGGTGTGCTTCAGTTAAAACATGGCATTGAATACGTCGAAAACATTTTAAATTGGATTTTGCAATTGTTCTGTGCACATACCCTTTTGACAATCCCAGTTCTTTACAAATTTCACGTTGACTTAAATGTCTTATGTGATGATCTGGTGGAGTTACGGCAAGTTCCAAGAATGCTCGCCTTGTTGGGGAATCGTGCCTGCAAGAAGTGCCACTACCAGGCTTACGCACCTTTGCTACAGGTGATCCACCTTGTTTGAATGCAGCCGCGACACCTCTAAACTGGTCAGTTGTAATGGCACCAAAAGATTTAGGCAAAATGTTCCGACATTTCTGCAACCCCCATGTTGGATGTTCTTTCCGGAATAGGACGATGACCTCGCGCTGGAAATTGCTAAGCTGTGGAATGGGTCTACACGTCTTTCCAGAATATTCCTGGCATATGGTGCGCAGGTGGGCATTTTAGAACCTTCTCCTCTGCGACCACCGCCCACGTTGTGTGGGTGCTCCTCACCACTGAGCGGAACATGGCGTGGGCCACATGAATGTGGGTGCGAACCAACGGGGGCGGCTTCACTTCGGATGTGGCCCAGGTGTTCTGCTTTCTCCGCCATCGATCGTGACGGCATGGGCGGTCCGGCCGCCGTAACAATCACAAACTTAGGCGTTTTTTGTGGGGCACCCTGTAGTTGTACTTACTCATTAGTACTAATCTCACATTTATTATGCTAGGATTGACCGGCTTTTTACTTCAGGCTGGTGCAGATGAACCAATTGACCGCAAGACTTTTTGCTCTTAGTCGTATGCGAATCTTACAGCAGTTTAAGAGTGGTAAACTGGGTCGCAAATGGTATGGAAATATCATTAATTAGTGCTCCAACAATTTATATTGTGCCATGGATGACGCAAATGGACCGCATTAGTTTGGTCGACAAAATGATTGTTTACCAAGTTCTACTGGCTTCGGTACGTGGAAAGGTTGTATGTTCGATGATTTTGCCTATATTCTGAATAAAAAATGTACTGCTTATTACCATCGCAGCCAATGCAAACCAGTTGAACCATAGAGGGAATTCACACAATTGGAACAAACCTTTTAATAGCCCAACAATTCTGACTCACAAATAAACGCATTGTAAACGTGGACATCACATGTTGATAGTCTCATAAAATGGCCATGCATGTTTGATCCCCGACAGCCGACTTCTCAGTTTAGTATAAAAGTGAGTCACAAGGGGCGACACAAACGCGCAAAGCATATTGATGAAGCCATATTTTAATAGTGGAAACAGTGTAGCAATATAGTCGAGAACGAAGTTAATTGAGAACAACCCGTTTCTTAATGCCATACTTCATGGGATATCTGATAGAACAATTCGTATCAGTGTATTTTGTAAGCAAATATGAATCGTGTAATAAAAACAGTAAACAAGCTTGTCTTGTAAACTCAGAAACGAAGCATAAGTAGCTAGACGAATATGTGCTCCAAACAGACCTGAAAATACTCTCGCCGCTCTACAAAACACAGCGATGAACAGTCTTTCCGAAAATTTAATCAGTACATATACGGAAAAAAAGCCACCTAAAATCGGAAATTCCGACGTTTAAGAAAGAAGAATTCTTCGAAATAATGCAATTCGCAGGAAAACCAGCAAGCAAACTTCTGCATCGTCGCCTGCAAGGTGCAATCGGTCTCATACACCCAGCCGCTAAAATGCAATGTATTTTCTCAAAAAAATAAATTCTCTGTCTTGACAGTAAGAACAGACTAAAAGTCCAGCCCTCTACCATGAGTATCTGTAGCGAGCAAACTTCAGGTGTCTGTTGAAACGCTGAACCTCTCACGTACGTACAAAGGCACTTAATCCTGACTGTCTTGACCGGTCAATCACCTTCAAGGCTGGCACATGCATGACCTCGCTAGAGACGCTGTGGCGTTCCCTATGGTCTCACACATTGGACGCCGCCCCGCGGTCCGGACAGGCTCTTGGCCGGCTGCAAACTTTTCTAACCCACTTTACTCTAATACTTTGCAGAATACACTACCCTTTATCTAGCGTCCCACATCTCGTCTACTCATAAGGCATTAAGTCTGAATTTCGTAGCGGCTAAGGGGCCCCAAATAACTTAAGCTACTGCAAAACATTGACCTCTTCACTTTCTCCTGTGGAGCAGATTCTATTGGTCAACCAAAAAGGCGCCTACCAAGACAAGCGTGAGATTACCATCCTGTATGGCTAAATAAAAGCAACGAAAAGTCCATGGCTAGTGCAGTTGTGGCTTACGTGATTGGCAGTGGTTGCTGAGTGGAGGTTAATCAATCATCGATAAAATTCCAGCTCGATACTGCATGTTTCAGCGGCAGCGGATAATTGCGACGGCCGAAGCAGTGACCAAATGGCTAGCCACGTGCTCGCACAAATCGTTCATACGGCCCCTAAGGCCCCCTAGTCAAATGTGACCCCAGCGTATGTGTTGACACCCACTAAGTCGCATTGCAGCCACGAACCAGATACAGACGCACCCCGGCCTGTTTCTCTCTCCCCTCTCACCCCTGACGGAACCATACAAACGCCCACAACCCTTGTCCTCGCACTAACTGCTAATTGGATAATCTACCCGCCTTTAGAGTACTGAACACGCATGACACTGACTAATCGGAATCGTAGGCTTGCCGAATCTGACTTTTCCAATATTGACAAATGGTGTTCGCGCGACAGCTGCAACATATTTCGTAATTCTTATGCGGCTCGGGATAGAGCCCCGCAACCAACTACAGAACAGCCAGTAATGTAGGCAAACAAGCACTATCGTTAACTAAAAGAGCGACTAAAATGATCATTTCCGAAGATAAAGAAGAACAAGCGACTACTGGAACAGGAGGTATATTGTCCTTACCTTTTGGATTCCGTCGGGAATCCTTAATCATAGTAATTTTAGAAAAGTATGAGACATGCACAGATAAAGGTGATACATGAACAGATTGCACGGTGTTATTAGTTCGTAGCGAAAATCCGCATGCGAACTAAAATCGTCAGTTCCTGTAGCCACCAATTGATGTCTTTATTGGTGCGTTGATGTCTCATTAATTGCCACAATGTTCTCGTCCGCATCGGATGCGTGCTTGATAATCGCTTGACAATTATGTCCGCTGTCGTCAGAATTTTTGCTACGCCCAGCCCTTCCCACGTGTCATCCACCTGTCATGTCAAATCCGTTCTTTACAGCCCCTGGAGACTTGAGTTTGCTTAAAATCAAACGCACTAGCAAAAGAAGGCTGCTCTGCATTTATTGGTCGCAGGGTGACTGCCCATACATTTCCAGAGCGAGTCGCTAGGGCACGACAGGACGCATATCTCCCCTGAGGCGAGCAATACGTACACTCTATCACGGTGCACAGTATATAAGATCAAACACGAGTCGTGTAATTCCTGCGAATTGTAGCGTCGTCGCTTTCTTCAAATGTACTCTGGAAAAGGTATACATAATAGCCATGAGTCCATTACGATAAGATCAGTATACTTTTACTTTTGACCAAGGACGCTTACTGTAATTAGTGATGAATTGATTTGCAAGACGATGTGGAGAAGCATTTTCCCCGATTTCTCTGCTATTTAATCGTAGACCAACAACACTAAATGGATATTTTTTACTGCGGCACTCATTAATCATGACCAATATCACATGAAAATAAGTGGCAACAGTACCTTTTGTAGATACAACCTGCATGTTTTCCTACGAAAACGGTGGTTTCAGGGTTTTATGGGCGGGATATTAGGATACGCAGTGGAATATACTTTAATAAATGCTTAACGCATTTTCCTTTTACTGTAGTGAGAAATTGTGTTGATTTATATCTGTATATTTTCCTTATCTGTATTATCATTGAACTTATTGGGGGAAAACCCGATTATCAAATTGCAGGTTTCTTTAATTTCCCAAAAAAATGAAATGGTGGTTTGGAGGTCATCTACTTAAACTTACCTGTGGTCCAACTTACCGTTCTGAGGTTAGATTAGTGTAGTCCGAAGAGTGGAGCAACGTGTACACCTTCAAGTAACATGCGGAACAACCTGCTCCCAGCGGTCGCGGGAAGCAAATTCGAGTACATTTTTTCACTTAACACTTACTTCTAAAAATTTCTTTTTCTGCCTATCCTCTTTCTGCAACCGCCTAATCTCTATAAACACCGTTTTTGCAGGCCAAAATACTGGTACATTTGCCAAATAATCTTTAACATATTTTTTATACACGGATT
Source organism: Ligula intestinalis (assembly GCA_036362985.1). NCBI lineage: Eukaryota > Metazoa > Platyhelminthes > Cestoda > Diphyllobothriidea > Diphyllobothriidae > Ligula > Ligula intestinalis. Next base: position 40,347,220 of record JAYGXS010000002.1, read on the forward strand.
ATAGCTTAGGTCCATTTAACATAAAATAGGGATATAAATTTTTGAGGAAAATGAGGTATTGTGGTATCCGGAAGTACAATACAACTCATGAAACTCCCAAAAAGTCATCGACTACGCAAAGGATATAGTAAATGCTATTAAGGACATAGCAACGCCAATGAGTTTCATCGCATACGCATACAGGCATAAAATCGAATTCATACCCTGTTGCTTTTTCATTATATTTAAGTGGTTAAACTGACCCGTTTTCGCAATTGTCTTTGATGCAGGATCTGCAAAAGAATTTCGATATACCAGGCAAACAAAACTTTTGTTCAAACAGTTGCAACCACTTCTTCTCGATCTCTTGACCACTTCGGGATCGTATAGATTGAATTTTTCATCCTTCATCCATCCATTTTTAATGAAATTTTACGACCTAAGAACTGTGCGATTGAAGTATATCGATTTCTTCTCAGGACTAAAAATTCATTTGTCAACAGCTTTGGAAATTCCTATCGTCATCGTTTTCATACAGGTCAATGTAGGACACATTATTGCAGAGTGACACTCACACCAAAAATGTTTAAAGCTACTCATGATGTCTAAACATTAAAATAAACTAACTTTATCATCCTGCATTACTTAAAAACGTATTTTTGACTGTATGAGTTGAAACAGGTCCAATACATGCACCTACAAGTAGCAACTCTTTGCCAGAACATCAAAAGAAGTCCGAACTTTGTCTCAACACATTAAGCAATTTTTCCTTAATTGTTATTAAATTGATGGTTTTTTACCCGAGAACGATATTTAGGTGACAATATTGCCGCCAGTTCCTCAGCCCGGTGGACGGTTATGTTAACCGGTTATTGAGCGATAGTACAAGCAAAAACTTTCACTGTGTCACAATACAATACTGGTATATCGGATAGCTATTGCATGCAATGCGCCAGAGGAACCTCCATCCAATAGAGAAACACACTCGCGTTTTTTCTGCGGCATCCGTAGCCTTATGTCCGCTTCAAGCGGACGCAATGACCTATTTAGTCCCTACAAGCTACTTTTCATTGGAAGGCTTTCATTGCTTATGTTCGATGCTCTGCTGATCTTTCTGATATCCTAGCATATGGCAGAATATTACGGGTGGTGCT
>JAYGXS010000002.1:40358352-40380470 GCA_036362985.1 Ligula intestinalis
CCGCATCCCACGAAGCGATCTACGCGTCATTGACGGTGATTGAAACGCCCGACCAGGTGTGTGTGACGCTGGAACCCGGCATGTGGTAGGCAACTTTACTGTCGGAGCGCAGTGTGCCAACGGTGAGCGCCTTGTCAACTTTGAATCGTCAAATCGCCTCATTGTGTCAAGCACCCATTTTGATCATCTGCACAACAACCTTGGCATGTGGTACTCAAATGACGGGCAAACCCTGACTTAAAATGATCACAACCTTGTCTGAGCACGCTGGGCCAGCTCGGTCTTGGATTGTCGAGCCTACCGCGGTGCTGATATAGGAAACGCTCATGCATTGACCATGTCCTACGGTGGGCAACCCTTCGCCTGCCTTTAAGAGCTATTCACAGACCCTCTCGACCACAGCGGATCGATTTCGCATAACCGTTTCGACGGCTTGTACCCTGACGCCCGAGCGGACCCAGAGCCCACGTGGCAGTCCATGCATGCCTCGATGTCAGAGCTGGCATATACGTATCCGGGCAAAACCCGGCGGTGACATCGCGACTGGATCACTGGACCCACGCTTGAGTTAGCTGAGGAGACCGGTCGAGCCAGACTCACTGGCTCCCCCACTTACAGAGAGCTGCGGCGCCAAACGACAAGGGTCATCCGAGCCGATATGAACGCATTCTGGAGCGACTTTGCCACGGGAACGGAGCACGCAGCTACCAGAGGTGATACCAACAAGCTCTACCGACTCTTAAAGCAGAACAGCAGGGGTTCAGAGAACATCGCTGAGACTGTACTGGATCGCAATGGTACTTTCATTACTAAGATCGATGACCGGTTAGAGAGATGGCGCGAGCATTTCTGTGATCACCTTAACCATGATCCCCTGTGATGTTTGACATGTCACCCAATGCAGACGATCCTCACCATCTGTATGAGTGCAAAATAGAGCCACCCAGTGTACAGGAAGTTGTCTCCATTCTCTTGAGGCTACGCAACAACAAGGCACCTGGTGAGGATGACCTCCGCCGGACCTCTTCAAATGTTTACCCGAGGTTATTGGGCCCTGGCTACAACAAATATTTGCCCCGATATGGGACAGCGAAGTTGTGCGCTCCGACTGAAGTAAAGCATTCATCCCCCCTGTTTAAAAAAGGCGACAGCGTGCAACAATTACAGAGGCATTAGTCTTATCGATGTAGCGGCGAAAACATTAATGTCTCTTCTCAAACGATTCCAAATTGCGAGAGACCAGCGCACCCACCCAAACCACAGTGAATTTCGACCAGGTCGTGGCTGCACCACCCAGATCTTCAATCTCCGCCGTGTGCTGGAACTGAGATGGGGCCACCAACAACCCACTGTTCTATGCTTCATCGACTTTGCTGCCGCATTTGACTCTGTTGATCGCAGTTTGCTGTGGAAAATAGTGAGGACGGACGGCCTACCACCTAACCTTTTCACTCTCATGCAGGCATACTATCGTGGCACTTCCACACGGGTGAGGACGCAGGACGGCGACATGGAAGCCTTTAGCGTCAGGACGGGCGTCTGCCAAGGTTGTCTCCTTTCACCAATCCTGTTTAACTATGCGGTGTACTGGATCATGACCAAAGCACCGGATGACTTCCAGGGAGTGCAGTTTGATCGCTCGAAATGAGTGACCAACTTGGCGTATGCTGATGACGTCGTCCTCTTTGGCGACAACTGTATTGCACTTCAGCAGGCACTGGAAAAGATCAATGAGCGTGCACGATCCATCGGATTACGCCTAAACGCCAGTAAGACCCGAGTCATGCTCTCCTGTGTGCCCCCTAAATCTGTCCCTCCTAATGTTCTCGACGGTGCTCCTCTCGAAGTGGTCGACTCGTTTAGATACTTGGGCTCATTGGTCACGGAAATGGGTCAAAGTGTCGATGGGGTTGTATTACGCATCAACCGTGCCCGATCTGCCTTTTACCGTCTGTGCGCTGCTCTATGGAATAGAAGGTACATATCACTAAGCACAAAGTCCCGTGTTTACCATGCAGTGGTTCAATTTATCCTGTTCTATTGCGGAGAGACATGGCTTATGCGCGTTGACGACATGAGGCACCTTGAGGTGTTTGACAATGACTGCATACGCCGCATCCTTCGTCACCGTTGCGTCGACCTAATTCACTGCTTCGATCTCCGCCGAAGCTGTCACCTGGACGCTCTCCCTCCACTCCTGCTTCAGAGATGACTTCGGTGGTTCGGGCATGCGTCCCGGTGTGATTATGGTGAGCTGATTCGTGACCTGCCTGTGGTGACGCCTCCCTTCACCTGGCACAAACGTCATGGTGGGCAGCTGCAAACTTGGACAGCAATGGTCAAGCAGGATCTGTCGTCCGTTTCCGGCCCATGCGTCTACGGCCTACGCCGGTAGAACCGTGAATGGATGACGCTCTCGTGTGAACAGGCGTGAGATTGACGCACCTGAACGGTTGTGATTCGTGATGCAGTCAATGTCAAAGCTGCTGTCGGCTCAACCTACCCGAGGTGAATGCCGTTACAAGTAGAAGTACAAGTACCTGTGTTCCTTGGCTTTCTGATTTAGATTGGAAAGACCGCTGGGCTGTTAATCAGTCGATCTCGGGTTCGTGTCTCAGAGGTCTCACCACGCGGGGTTGGATATAGCCGGCCGATGACGGGTAATAAGCCAGAAGACGTGAACCCAGTTTACTTTCTCACTGTCGGCCATTTTTATCAGCCTAGTTTAGTAGCCGTTGCGCGACTGCGGCTGGGGCCTCAGAGTGAGCCCCAAGCCACAAGAGGACGAGTGATTCCCGAAAATGATAGGTTTACTTTCAGACGCAAATATATTTTCTTTTTGTGCTGAAAAATTCCCATCAGAGAGTTTAGAAGACCAGTTTGTCGAGCGTACGTATACACTTGATAAATTGGCGTCAGGCCGGTACAGTTATATAGGCACGGGGTTCAAGTTACATCGTGTTCGTCTCTTCGTACAAGTAAGTCGTGGAAACAGGGGGTTTATGGTCTATAAGAGATGGCTGGTTATGAGGCCAGAGTTTGGTGGAGCAGTTTAGGGGTGGTAGAAGAGGCAACGGGAGGGAGACAAACAGAGCGCCACGCCAGACAAGGCGCTTATGGGAAGTTCTTTTGTGCATAGAAGGTCGACCTCATAAACCTGATACCAGTCGCTTCTGCTGTCACTGGCAGGTGCTGACCCAGGGACTTTGAATGATTTGGTGGGACCTTGTAGATCACTCGGAAGGCTTCGTCGAGTTTTATGGGGTGTCAAGAATCAACCACGTGCGCCAGAATAGACCCGCTTTTTGCACCTGACTTCACATGTTTTCAGCCATGCCAGAAGGTGTTGCTTTATTCTTATGGATCGGCGCCGGCTCGTGCGACCAATACAACTTGCTCCGCAGGAGTAAGTAAACGAGTAGATATACATAAAGGTGGTCTGAGCTAGAAAGATATCCCCATGTAAGATTGGGTTGGTTAAAAGTAATACCAAAACTATCACTGCTGGGAAGGTTCTTGAAGTGGCTTGGTCAAGGTGTTTTTTTACAGCAGTTTACTTGCCACGTCGCCTCGACAGGGGACTTTGAAGAATGCTGTTTTCTTTTCCAGAGTAAGTAGAGTGGGGTTTATTTGTTTCTCAGCCATATGCTTTCTAATAAATCTCTCAGGATACCGGTTCTTGCGAAGAAGTTCCTGCGTATTCTTGAGTTCCTCCTGAATTCCGTCTGCTGAGCAAATGTTGATGGCCTTTGCACTAAGCAGCGAACAAAATTTCGCTTCTGTTAAAATTCGTATACGGTGCGGACCAGGTTTTCTTTTGATACACGTTTCTTTGGACGGTAACGTCAGGTCGGCGACTAAGGAGGACGTCCAAGAAGGGAAGCAAACCTGTTGTTTCCACCTGTAACATGAACTTGGTCGATGGTTGTGCTTGGTTGTTAGCTTTTATGAATGCGTCTACATCGGTTTCGGTTACAGCGATCACGAAGACATCATCAACGTAGCAATCATAGTGGTTTAAATTGTGGATTTGATCACTTAGTTGAAATTCCTTTAGCTTACCCACGAATGTGTCAGATAGGAGAGGTGCAGAAGACCAGCCCATAGCAACGCCGTCTAGTTGTCTATATAACTAGCCATCAAAAATGGACTGTACATTAGCTGTGCATTTTAAAAATAGTTTCTTCAGTGCATTTTTAGGTATTTCTTATTTCCAGCTGATTTGCCAGTAGGCATTCGCAAATGTAATTGACTATCTCGGTAACTGGGACCTTTGTTAACAGTGATTAGAAGTCTAGAGAGAGTATCCTCATGCCGCTAAATTTCACGTCTTTGAAATCGTAGTCATATTTCAAAAGTGTTGATTGAAGTCTGCCTAAATTTTTTTATAATCCCGAAAACAATAGTATCATGCCTCATTTTAGACGTTAAATACAAAATACTAAGACCTGAACAGCGGGCCTTTAAATGAAAATTGATGTAAGTTTCACGTCTGATGAACTCAACTCAACTCAATCTAGTGAAATATGCACTCCAGAACCTTATGTTGCATCGGTCGGCACTACTTCTGCATACAGAAGCACAGCCGTTGAAGATTATATTTTGAACATGTTTTGAGCACACGTAGCCAGCAATAATGGATCACGTCATTTTAAGTACCGTTCAATATCTATAATTATTTCTGTATATACTCATTTCAAACATGTCTTTAAATAAATGCACATGTTTACAAATAACATTTTTCAAAATTTCATTACAAATAGAAGAGCAGTACTAAATCAGAAACGAAGGTCAAATACTTGGGTTGAGTCCGCAGTCAGTAAAGTTTACGTAACTTTAGAACCTTACCTTCGGTTCAGACTCTTAATGCATTCTTCAAAAGGGTGTTAAATTGAGCATGAAAAATATGCAATTGAAAGTATATGGGATATTAAATATAAATGGAGCGGATGCAAATTTTTTGATATTTTAATGTTTTATGAGCTGTAATCCCTGCAGGTGATGGAAAAAAGCCCATTTAAAGGCCTTTATTACGGCGAGGACAAGATTTTGTAGTATTCGGAAATATTTCCGAAGCGTCATGGTTTGACTATGGATATTGTCAGTTTCACTGTCCTTGTTTAATTCACTTTTTTCACCAGATAGAAATATGCAACAGAATATATTAGCTGGTCCAGCAATATGTCCAATTTCAAGTTTAAGACTTTGGCATAAATAAGAATTTACCACTCATGGTTACCTAAATGAAATGGAATATCTATGTACGAACTATAAAAATAGGACTTATGTAGAATAATGCATCATTGGTTAGATAGACCCAGTTATCCTATAATATTGAAGTGTTGCTCAAACCCCTTAGGTTTAAAGGCTTTTTCGTCTTTGCTCATTATTTTTACCTTTATTACATTAACATATTTACCCTAACCTATCAATATTTTTAGTTGGCTTCGGAAAGACTTAACACTGCCGCAATAAGTCACGTGTGACTTGAGATTATAAGGGCATTACAAGTAAACACATTTTGAAATACATCTTCGCTGCACTGAAGTTTCTCAACTACAAATAGTTTAGTGTTAATCGAAAATTCCTCAGTACCATGATGAATAGCCATTTTTGGTAAGTAAACCCTTATCCAGACACCTCTGAGAGGGGAAGTAATGAAGATACAATGGCCCTGAAGAAGACATCACTACGTTCAACTTCCCGTTGGAACTCAGTCTTAAAGCTATGAAAAACAAATTTGGTGGTTTCCAGAAATTTTCCCTTTATTGTGATTTCCGCTTTGCCTTTCTGTCTTGTCAAACATCGGCTCCGATACTGTAATTGACGCAGCGCCGTATTACTTTTTAAGCAAAGTTTGCAATGACAGAAAAAATGTTTTCTCCAAATGTATTTTCTGCTTTTACTCGAAACACACATGCGAAAGTATTTGAAGGCGCAAACGAGGCTTGTTGATTCAGTCAACTCTTGACAAATGTCTTGTTTCAAACGTTGTTTAGCATCTCAGCTAGGCGTGGGATTTGGTCGTTTTTGCTCGTAAATTAACCATTTTACCATCATCTGAATGGTATTTGTACTACTCTGGACAGTATGAATTTCAAAATCTTTATTTTAGTTGACCCAATTGTGAAAAGCCTCCCGAGCGTGAAAATTATTGCTTTTTAAGCATACCTGTTTCACTCAGCCAATTTCTACTCGCGTGCTAATCATAGATTAGAATTTTTTGTCAATTTGTTCTCATAATTTAGCCTACTTCATAAATAATAGATTTTCAGTGGTCTTCCTAAGAAAAAAATACCCAAGAAATACCGATATAAAATTTTCTATCAAAAGTTATCGCTTCTAAGAATATGAGTGAGAGACGTTTTAATGTCCCAACTGTTGAATTGTGGCCTCATTTATCGACAAAGCATCTTTCACCTGCAGGAAAAGGCGGTAAATATTTTTGCAAAAAAATGAATCGGCTAAGGTGAAACGATACTTAGTTAAATTTAGTAAAACCAACCTATTAACAACCATTGCTCGTGACATCAGTCAATTTTAACTGATTTAGCAAAATATCGAAGCTAAGTTGAAAGGACCAGATATCACAATGCTCTCTCTATAGATTGGAAGCCTGAAAATTCATCTCATAGAGAAGCATTGTAAACGGTTTTGGAGCATCCGCCCGTGGGAGTGCAACTGGCAATATAATTATAGGTTATTACCAACAACGGGATATGAAACCTACACCTTAAGGATTGGATAAATTTCAAGAAAGGATCATAATCTCGTTTTTTAACCCCAGCCTACAGTTTAATTTTAATCCTTATCTGAACACTAATCCTTAATTTAAACATAAGCCGAACCTTCATCTTAACCTTAAGTCGGACTCTGAATTCCCAAGTCTGTAGCGCAAACCCGCCTGTATTACGAACGGCTCTATCCGCAATGTCCTGTTTCAGGGTGGTGGAGTTGAATGGATCCATACACTTGTAAGTCTTATCCGCGGCGGTGCCAAAATACTTAAAATTAAACTCTCCTATGGCGTGCGGCCTGGCAGCAGACACTGCACGCAATAATCGAATGCGTGCTCAATGAAAAAACAAACATGAATTAACCTACTGCATTATCATCTTTTTTGCCACTGCTGTACGAATTATCACGATCAGCATGCTCGGGCAAACTCCCAATATTCATCTGCCTCTTCCACTGCCCAAAACCACAACCTCGTCATCCCCGCAACAACCTCTGTGGCCACAACTACCACGCAGCTTTATCTCCTTCTATTCTTTATGAAAATCGTGATTTGCTTATGGACCTCTCTCTCTGAACACGCTGAATTTCATTCGACGAGATTTCAAATATGTTGACTTTATTTCTTAAGTTCAGTCTTCCGACACCGAAATGCAGCCTTGAGTTTTGTTTGTTATTCGTGTAAAAACGAATAAGTTTTGTAGTTAATTGAATCCGGAATCTAATGTGCTGATATCCTACAAAGACCTTGCCTGGCATTTTTAGGTTATGGGAAAACCTAAATGTTTAATTAATCTGCTTATTACAACAAAATCGGAATAATGTGAAGGACGTCAGTACACACTACATAATGACCTATAAGAACGCCCTTTCTTGTAGGCAGGTGAAGCCAGCCGACAAAGACAAGGGAGACTGCAACGGCCATTTCCAGTTTATTAGTGGACATAAGCTAGCTAACCTCAACCCCAGGTGATGCAACCCTCTTACTCACGATCTGTAGAGTAGATATCCACGGTTCTACCATTGACACACGGACTCGTCTTTCTCTTTTATATTGTGCAGAGCGCAAAACAGCAGATCTCGGATTCGTGTCTCAGATTTATTATCACCTAGGGTTGGATATGGTCGCCGATTTCGGATAACCTATTTTAGTCTACATCTCAAAGTAGCCATTTCGTGGTTTCTGGCGGAGCCACGAGTGAACTGCAAGACAGAAGAGCTTGGTGAGCGCTAAACTACAAATATATTCATTAGAAGAAAATATTCCTGCCCCAATTCCTTGTTGTAAAGATAAGGAAAATGCAATCTCTGGAGCGTTAACCGTATTGCTCTGAGCTTTCGGCTTCACATCAGAGAAAGTGAGAAAGCAGCAAGCGTTAGCAACGGGAAAATTGGGTGGGAGAGGTGGTACCGTCTGTGATTATTCCATGTTCACAGCATCTCATCGTGTTTCCCCTGCGTGCGTCCGTGGAGTTACGGCGTGCAACCTTGGCGTCGTGTGTTGTATCGTTGGCATGGCAGCTTGCGTGTCTCTACACGAACTGGATCGTGGTTTCTAGCCACGAGCACGGGGTAAAAATAATAAGGCGGCATAAACACATGCCTGTTGATGGAGGTGGAGTCTGATGCCCAGGCCTCCAGCCTTTCTCGCTCCGTCTCATTAGCGGCGTGTGCCATTATGCACGTGTCCGATAAGTCGAATTCGTAGCCTTCTTTGAGAGTGTGGGTAGAGATCTGGGAGAGTGGGTCACCCCTCCGCACTGCTCGTTTGCGCTCCGTTATTTGTGAGCTAAGTTGTCACCCAGTCTGCCCTGTATAATTACAGGAGTAGTCGCGACATGGCATTAGATAAACGATGGCAGACTGTTTGCATACTTTCAGGTCTTTTACTTGCATGTTTCGTGAACACATGGTAGCTGTCAGATGATGAAAAAATTCCCATACCGAGCTCTGTAGCGACACGTTTAGTTCCATCTGACACGTTGATTATATACGGTAGATGGTGCCAGAGTGTTGAAGACTCTCCAACGTTTGTCCCTCGTGCGCGCGTAGGGAGGCAATGGTTGACGAATCCGTTCGGATATCCACTCCTGGCTAGGTGGTCCCTTATGGGTCGTACTTCTTGAACTTGTCCTTCATGTTCACTGCAGTGTGTTTATACCCTTTTTTCTTATACTCTCATACGTCTTCTCGCAAGAGTGTTGGTTGATGTTTGCTTCATCTTTTTTATCACTGTGAGACCATCACAACAATACTTAGCTTAAGGCGTTAAATCCAAAATAGTAAGACCTGACTTTTGTGCATTTTTAGGGACTTTTGTTAGCTTCATGTCAGGTAAATTCAGCTGCTCTTATTGAAATATGCCCAAAAAGCATTTATGCTGTATCACACCGCACTTACTCGTGTTTCAAATCTTACAACGTAGCAGAGATTACCGTATAATATCCATCATTATTTCTGTATATACTCATTTTAAAGTCGCCTCTAAGTCAACACAAATGCATGCAAATAATAAGCTCTAAAGGCCTATTTTAAACATAAGAGCATAACTTAATAAGGAGATAAGATCAAGAAGCTAGCTGAAACTGTAGTAGGTGGCGGATAAGAAAATTCGAAAATTTTCTCTCGTTTGGAAGGAAGGAAGGATTAAAGGGTTGAAGTACCGATTGCGTTTTCACAGAAACAATCATCAATGGCCGATTGCTACCCTTCAAATAGCTATCGTTGTGGTTACGTGTATCAGTTTCGTTTCCAAAAGGAGGCTTATTAAGAAGCCGAAATGGTTTCTTTAGCACATTTTACAGACTGATGTATAAAAATACCTTTTTGCAAGCATAGTTTGGGAAAAATAGCATCCTATTCCAATTTTAAATCAAATTATGTAGTAATATTTGCTTCGAGAATACCCTTTAACGACGAAAACGTTTAGACAGTTAATTTACAGCATTTTTAAAAACTTAGGTATGACACAATCCCAATGTCTGTTACACATTATTATACGATATTACTTAAACCGAAGGCCCTCGGTTTGCTATTGCAGAAAAATAACAGCAAATTCCACTTCAAATGATGTACAACCATATTTGAATTTGAATAATTCTGTAAATTTCAATTGGCAGACTATTCGATTAAGAAATATACTGATGTTATATAAAGTTATGTAGCGAGTACAGTAAATATATATTTAAGCTTATGCTTGAAAGGGAAAAATCTATTTAACATTTTGTGTAGTCATCTGTTATCAATTGTAGTTCACACAACTGACATAAAGCAGCACATTATAGGACGAAAATCGAGGAGAGGATCAAGTATTATAATATCATCTAAAGTAATTGATATTAAATTTACCCTCATTGACCAAATTCAGCCGAAGAATATTGAGTTCTCCCAGAAAAATTTGTCCTACTACATGGGGCCCACACCCATTTCACTGTGAATGAGCTGAATTTCTCTTCTTGTTCTCTCTCCTTAAGCTTCACTTGCCAACTACATTCGTTGTTTTGCATAAACTCATACCGAAAAATGGTTTTTTGAAACATCGCTTTTCCTTCCTTCTCCAGAACTTGCCAAAATTATGAGCATTGGCACCTCCATCTATGTACAGAAATTTCAATTGCCTGGCTACAACGAGGTAATCCTTTTCTTACGTTGGCATTATGAAGAATACACAGACAGTTTAAAAGGCTACTTCCGCGCAACAACCACCTAGGCAGCTAGTACATGATCTGAGTCGTTTTCTTTACCTGGTTGCTGAAAAAAGTTTTTGCATATTAAAATTTTATATATTTAGGATATCACATAAAATTGGCGCAGTAATCGGATGAAGTCTTATGTGCGAACAAAAATGTGCACCAAATAACAGACACTGGTAAATTCGTCATAACTTTGGCATTAAAAACAGCGAAAAATAGTGGATCGCTGCTCTGGTATAATAAATCCCAGCAGGCGGTTAATCAGAGGGACATAGCCTTTTCGTTTTGTGGCTCTGGTGTGATTGGTTGCGGTGAAAAAATAACTAAGAAATAATACATTTCCTTATATTGTATGTCCTTAAGACGAAATTGATGCCTATCCATTGTAAAGCTTCCGACTGACTGCCTTCTAGTTGGACACCTTTCACATAATGTGACTTCCGTTCCCCGCAGAACCAAGTTTTCAAACTGAAAGAGATTTACATCCTCAAGAACTTCGATAGTACAACCCATATCAGCAGAAGTAATAATCGCTGGTCGCTAGTTAGACACTTATTACAAAATTTTACCGTCTTCCTCCACAGGAAAATGTCTCCCGATGGAGAGAGATACAGATTCACAAAACCACTGATAGCAAAGCCCATTTTAGAGGAAGAAAAATCGCTAGAACGAACGGTGTTTCGGTTAGAAATTTCAGAATCATAAAGTAAGTCACAGAGAAGCGTTAGTCAGTAGAAAATTAATATTTGCAATATAAAATCGTTTGTTGACGTTGTCAGCATAAACGTATGAATGTAAATTTGTACCAATTTAAATCTTAGATGCTTATCTTCTTTTCAGGTGCATAAAGTTATTGTGCCTGTGCGCGTTTTACTCAAAACCACAACAAATCTGAAATTTTGTTTACAAAAATATATGTACTGTCAGGTTTAGTAGTTTGTGCCCTATATCCTTAGACCGTGTACGCAGCCCCACTTTCAACAAGTAAGTGTACAAGGAGTCAAATTGATTACTACAGGAGCCTTCAAATAGGAAAGTAGACGCTTCCACTGGGAAAAAATGTTGATTTGGCTGATTTTTTTGATTCCCTCTCCAAGTCGCCATCAAAGACGGTAGCTAAAATGGTCTCCGCTGATGACTGCATGAAGGAAATCAAAAATTTAGGCTAATGAACATTTTTCTACACTGAGCACGACAATATTTTTCAGTCTATACCTGCGAAGTTCACTTTTGCCTGTGTCAGCTCAAAAACGCATGCATTCAAGGGAAATAAACAGGTGTACTTATATAATGCTTCTGAATATTTGATAGCTACGTTTATAACATCCACATGAAACTGGCATTCAAGTATTTAGGCTACATGGGTGCCCCTCATGCTTATTTGCACAGGAGGCCCAAGGTAGAGCCCTTGTTGCCCACATATTTAATGGCCTAGGCCCGCGTTTAGCTGGTGCGTTGTTTAGTGTGCTTGGGTGATAATAGCGGATATGCTGCAATGCTTTCTTTAACCTACGGTTTACCACAGGTAGCACTCAGCCGTTTCAAACAACAGTTGTGAACGGCAAAGGATTTTTTTATAATGACACATACATAAATCGCATAACTTGCTACTGGTAGGTAAGCCTACGTTTAAAATAATATCGTTCAACCAAGTGAACCTTTGATTTATTAACCATTCTTAACGTTTTGCTTATTTATTGCTACCGGATGCGTGTTGGAAATTCCCTATAAAATTTATTGTGGAGTGGCATGTAGCTGTCGACCTCTGATTTTGTGGTAAATTAAACCTGCAAAAAGAACTTTTATTGGACATATTTTGTATCGAAATGAAACATTGAAGTTAATCAATATTGAAGGAACTCTTAGGAAGATGGAAAATGTGTAGAAATGGGAGAGACAGAAACGCCTGTTCTCAAGTGCTTCAGAAGTTGTAAAATTACCTGCGCTTTTGGAAAAATCCAGAAAAAAAGGTCTGACTAAATATCGTCAGTTTCACCGTCTTTATTAAATGCATATATTAAACAGGTAGAAATAAAGTTTAAAAATGTTCGTTGGAACAGCAATATTTTCATCTTCCGTTTCAGCTCTTAGCGTGAACTGGAGACTAAAGCCAATGGTAAGTTCATAAAACGAACTTAACATGCACGGGCTATAAACAGAATGTTGCCATCAGAAGTTGCCCAAAATATGATTACTTGCTGTCACAATTCTTGGGATTTATGTTCCTGACGTGGGATGATAAGACCGTTACATATCAACACATTTTTAGCAGGATTTTGGTACGGTACAAAATAGTCATTTTATTAAGTGCGCTTTGATCCATAATGCTTTGACAGCGACAGTAGATAAGATAACTCAGCCCACTTCCTACTGAAAGTCAGTCTTGGAACTATAACAAAACAATGTTGGTAGTTTGAGAAACTTTCACATAATTTTGATTTGTGCTTTGCTTTTCCGCCTTGTAAAAATTCGAGCCCGATACTATAGTTGGTCAGGCGCTCGAAAAATAACGTGTGAAACTATTCAGGTGCGCAAACGAGGCTTGCTGATGGAGTCAAATGAGGATTACTTGGTAGATATGGTGTTTCTTGCGTTGGTTAGCACCTCTGGTAGCCATTGTGTTCGGTAGTTTTTGCTCTAAAATGTAGCACCTTACAATGCTCTAAATGATATTCGTGCTACTAGAGAGAGAATGCATTTTAAAATCTACGTGAGAGGTAGCGTGAGGAAATTAATTATGTTTTAAACAGAGCTGTTTTACTTAGAAATTAAAACCCCACGTGCTTAACACATATTTTTTAAATTTTGTTTATTCTCACTTTTGATTGGGACTTCATAATGAATAATATGTCCGGCTCAATTGAAATGAAACAACATTCAAGCCAGTGTAACTACATTCTTGTCGACCACTCTTCGTGGCATTAATCAGTTTTTGAACTGATTAGCGAACATACGAAAATGAGCTGAATACTATAAATACCTGTCTCTCTATGGATCAGAATCCTTAACGTTCACACCATTTGAACGTATATTAAACGGTTCTGGAGCAACAGTCCGACAAGACTGCACCTGATGGTGCTATTACACGTTACTACCAACTAAGAAGTCAAGGGTGATGCTAGAACTTCAACTCGAGGCCTCGGTTATAATGAGAACATATTGTCGTTTCCAAGCCCTTAGACAATGATTTAATCGTAATCCTTATCTGAACACTAATCCTTAACCCAAGCATAACCCAAATCTTTATGTTAGTTCTAACTCGGACTCCGAATTCCAAAGTCTGTAGCGCATACCCATCTGTATTATGCACGGTTCCTGTTGCCGTATCCTGTTTGAGGGTGGTGGCATTTATGCAATTCATAAACTTACAAGTTTTAACTGCACAGAAGCCATAACTACGAAAATAGCACTCTCCAATCATGTCACCCTGGCAATAGACTTCGCGCACACGTATGCACTTCGAGCTCGGTGGAAAGAAACATTACAAATTAACCTACTGCATTGTCATCTTTATTTCCGCTGCCGGCAGAACGACCACCATTTGCACCATCAAGTAACGCAGGATATTCGACTGCGTCTTCTACTGTCCACTACCATCTCCATCATTCCCGTAACAACCTCTGTGGTAACACCTACCATCCGGCTGTGTGAACATTTCCTTGACCCACCACCATCAAGAATCCAACCACTAGCAATGGAGACTCAATCGCAACCTATCCTCATTACGATCGTCTGATATCATCACCCATCACCAACTGCCAATAAGGTTAACATGCTCGTGAAATTATTCACAAAGCAATATATCTTCTAGCTTGCAAGGTTGTCAAAACGTAGCTCCGGCAATCAGTCTTGTTTATTTGCGCGTCTGCTTAGCACCCTGACTGGAAAGGCTGTTTAACGACGACTGCATGCAAACTCCACAGACATTGTCATGTGTGCTTATTTTGAGTAGCTGATTGATGGTCTTAGAATGATCCTGCAACTCTTCCTTCCTTACGTAACCTCTGGCATTCTCACACATACTACATTTTTGCCGCTCGCCCTCTTTTGTGTGGAATCGCGGTATATATGTTTGGGCGGCCCATTTGTGGTCCAAGCCATTAGGTAGGTCAGTCATTATACTCAACCTTCGCACCAGTCAACTGGCTGGCTCGGAAAGTTTCGAGGCCTGGGGAAGGAAGTAGAGATTTAAGTCAACAAAGCAGCGCATTTTATCCACTACGAGCAATCTCACGCGTCTGGAACTGTCAGTAAGCACCCGATGGTGAGGATTGACTTCAAACAATTTCCAAGGGGCGTGTAAAGATTGTTCACGTTTTATACCTTGCATAATCAGGTGAAGTATTGCTAGTTAAGATATCAGGCTCAGTGAGGGTCTATGGCCATAAGTCATATAGTTTTTATATGCAGAATGAGTCGCTTGGCTGGGCAATTGCTCGAGTGGCCACTGAGTCCCTCGTGGCCGTGTAATCGGGCATGATAATTAGATGCTACTAACCGTGTATCAGTAGGTGGTCCTCTGTTTTAAACACTCAACGTGAGTCTGTCCTGAGAGCCCGAGTTAATCCTGCTTCTGTTGAAATGTTGGCTTGTTACCCTCGCCATACACGTGTTCAGTCCATACGCGAAGCAGGCAGAGCAACCATCTCTGGGAGGTAAGGTGCTAACCTTAATACGTCCTTAAAGGGCATCCTGGTGTTACTCATTTTGTTCGATTTTGAATTTCTTAAATGTTCAGATTTTTATCTTTGAATTTTCCATTCAAGGCTTAAGTTGCAGCTCGCAGGTAGCTTCGTTTTCACAAAATGCAGTCCTTTCTGGAGCTTCAAATTTGTCAAATCTTGATGGAGAGACTCTCATTAACGTCATAGGACAAACGCTTTGAAGTTTGGAGCCCTTATACCAGCAATTGAGTCAACTTAAAATGCCAAACATAATCCCTCTACACTCACCCTCGTCTCTTGAACGTGAAAACGGAACTTTCGCCCTTTTCTTTCACCCTTCGTCTTCATTGGGTCACTTTTTACAGGAAGTATATTCACGTGAACATGGACAGGGTAATTAACACATTTGAAGAATTTTGTCCCGCCGTGTATGTTTGAATCCTGACAGCCGATTTTTCAGCTTAGTAGACAAGACAGTCACAGGGGATGACATACACACGAGGCATGCTACTGGAACCATATTATGCTAGTGAAAAAACTGCAGTAAAATGGCCGACGAAGGAGCTTTTCGAATACAATCCATCTATAAACGTCACATTTGGCAAAATTTCTGATGAAACAATTCGTAGAAGTGCATTTTGTGGGAAAAAATGAACAAGGTAATAAAATAAAACCTCTACGACTTTGTCCAGCTATGTCAGAAACGAAGCTTTATTAGCTAAAAATGTACTCCAGATAAACAGGCTTCTGCAAAATAGATATCGGCAAATATGTTTAAAGACGTTCCCAAAATCGGACATGCTGACGGCCTGATGCTGCCATTTAAAAGAGCTCCGGCAGCGAATTTCTACATACATCGTCACACGAAAGCCACTTTCGCCCGCACACACCCAGTTGCTAGGGGGGGATCTGTTTCCTGAAGCGCTCTACTTCTCCATCTTGAAGGTAAGAACAGGCTACACTTAAAGTCTACTCCAATTTGCATCTGTAGCGGTCAAATTTTGGATGTGTGCTGCATCACTGAACCACTTGCGACAACTTGCGCGTACGTACAAATGTTTGCCAATTCCAGCTGTGCTTCTGGTCAATCATCTTTAAAGCTGACGCATATATGACCCCGCTATAGACGCTACGGCGTTCCCCAAGGTCTCACACATTGGACATCGCCCCCGCATCCCAGATGGGCTCTCGTCAGGTAGCAAAATTCTTCCAACTCACTTTTCACTGGTGCTGTACAGAATACACTATCATCCCATCTGTCGTTCCATAATTTGTCTTCTCATATGGGACCCAGTCTAAATCACGTAACGGCCACGGAGTCTCTGCGACACACCTACCCTTCCAATTTATCCAGTGTAGTAGATTATATTGGCTGATCAGCAAGGCGTCAACGCTCCGAAAACCCAATTTCTAGTGTAATTGTGGATCGCTTGCTTGGAAGTGGCCACTGCGCAAACGTCAATCAATCATGCAGTCAAATGGCGAGTAGACACTCCAAGTTCCCTCGGCAGCGGTTATTTGCGACGGCAAAAATAGTGGCCACATGGCTAACCAATCCACCCGTGTGCTCTTTTATATGGTTAACTAAGGCTCTCCTGGTCAAAGGTGAACCCATCATGTGTGTTCACACCTGCTTAGTCGCGTTACAGTGACGAGCCAGAGTTGTAACTAATTGGCGGACGCATTCATGCCTGTTCCCCCTCACCCCACCCCCCCCCCAAATGCAGGTGTTTAAACCCCTCTTCCCCTCACTTAACGCTTATTGGCTCTAAACAGTTTTAATAGCCTACCATCCTCCTCAACTCTGCAGGCTCGTCACGCATAAACGAATGCGTACCTTTGCCGAACTTGACTTTTCCGCTATTGATAGATGGTGTTCACAGGTGGCACTGCGTCTCTAATGCATTCCATACTGCTTATTGAGCTCGAGTTAGATCTTCTGAGGCGACCGCAGAGCAGCCAGCGATACAGGCAACTTAAAACCATCATTAACTGAAGGATACTGAAATCAGCAATTACGTCATCCGCTTGTCATGTCTACACTCTCCGTGATTATACTATAATTTTGTGTTGGCTGCTTACAAAGGGCGTTTAACGTCAGTTCTAATAGCTAGATTTGCATGACAAACTGAAAGGGATGCATAAAAACTCTGTTACAGGAGCACTCTCGCCAATTTCAGTCACTACTTTAGAGCCAACATAATTATACCGATAAATACTTTCAACATGTTGCCCTGACAATTTTAAGCTGTGATTTGGAGCTAAAATTCCACCAATTTATTGATGGGCGGCAACTCGCAAAGTCCGATGAAACGTGCTGTAACTTAGATTAAAAATATAACATAGGGATAGAGCCTTTTTGAAAAAGGAAATATTTTGCAGCATCGGGGAAGAAAACATGAATCAGGAAATCATTCCCTATATGCAAATGATTTAATAAACAAAATTAAGAATACAGCTGTTTAAGCGGGTACTGTCACACTCGCTCGACCACCTGGTTAGCTGGCATTGGTATTTGATATGATGATATTTCAGCAGCTCACGGCCCACAAGACATTAGCGCACAAGCAGGCAATCGTCTTCGATAGAGAGTCGTTACTCGGCACAAGTGTGCAGTATCGTAGCAACTGTATCCTATAAATAGTGCAAATCCCTGTACATGAATGACCAGTTGCTAATACTGTTTATGCTAAAGTCGCTGATGAAAAATCGGTGACGGACTGCGAAACGTCAGGTGAATAGGTGTCTTGTTCCAGCGATTGCATCTTTTCCACAGATATGACTCCAAGGTAAAGGTCGAACTTCTGAAACTGCTGTGACAAGGGGTTGTCACTTGTGAATGCATAGAGTGCACCTGATCAAAATAATGTAGACTTGTATGCGTTTCTCATTTAAGCCGGGTGCTGACATTCATTAACTATGATGCTTATGTATAATGAGTAGCTTTTAACTTATCTTGTGTGAGGGTGATATCGCAATACTTCATTGTTGCAAAGTCACTTGTCCTATCCTAGAGGCTGATCAAGCATTCATTTTCGTCATCACACGCAAACAGTCCGGTGCATCTAGGAATCAGCCAGGCGATGTATCAATTCCGCTGTCATTGAACGAGCACACTGTCGCTATCAATAGCGTAAGCAAATTCCTGTTATAAAATTGCGTATTCTGCTTTACTGTCACAATTTTCGCATCAATTCTGATCATGATTTCATGTGCATGTTTCTACCCCCAGTCAACCGGTATGAATGGTTGGAGGTTAATGACTAACCCCTTTTTTAAGCACAATTTATAATGTTTTAGGGAATAGCAACATTAAGCTATCCCACACTGCTCGCATAAGAGCTTTGTACTGTTTTGGGCGCTTGGACCAAGGCAGAAGAAGTAACTACGGAGTTAAGTTGGCTGATATATCTGATTTAAATGAAGTCGGCGAATGAAGAATACTTGATGTCTATTTCTTCGCGCGAAGATGAGTATAATCAAGGCCTATGAGATGCAAGAAAACAAAATTTATGATAAGTGTTAATACAAAGTAAATTGGTTCGACATCAGACGGTAAAGTTAGCAGCCAGTTAAATTACTTCTGCTGTGTGCAACCAACAACATAGTAAAAAGTGAACTCTTTAGCTGACCATAACACAATGCAACCGCAATAGCTACTTAGTTTTTATCCATCTTTTGACTGCAGGTACTGGGTTATTATCCTTAAGGCAAAAATACACCATTTTTTTCAGGTGGACCTCTTAACATCAGCTGCAATTGTTTTTTCTCTTCTCTTACATTTAGTAACTTGTCTGACTTCTGTATTACTGCGCCTAATCTGCTTGGTATTGAATATTCATTGTTTACTTAGTACAGTTATTTTTATGAAGGCAACATATCAAGATAGTAGCTTGTTGCCTAAAATAAACATCACTGAGCGTTGCACAGCAAATTATCCCATTTTTGTACTTGCTGTACACAGCTACCATGCCACATCGAAAAATGTATTAGACAATACAGATTTCCCTTCGTTCTCGGGCAGTGTGATTTAAAAACCTCATAAACTACCAATTTAATATTTTTAGCAGAAGAACACCATCTGGCCTAAGGGATATTTCTTTAGGAACCAAGCTTGAGCTCAAATATTGCGTGGTAAATATTTCAGTATAGTTCAGTATATTTATGGTAGTAGGCAATTCCTTTGAAGACCCTATCAAAAACAGTATGCATCAAATATCCAACATCAAATATGTCAATATAAACAGTGAGAAACATACATTCATGTACAAATTTTAACATGTGCGTGTGAGCAGTCAGAATAGTCTCTTGTGTACATAATATATCCAGCATAAAATTATTTACTGTAAAATAGTGAGTAAAATATACAAATTTAAAGTTTTATCATTAGGTATTTCTGGGGCGTAAATTATTCCTGCTTCCCTTTACATATGAACGGTAAGTGTTAAGTAGATGTTCATCCAGTTTCCGTTAATACGCATCTGTGGAGTTTGCCATTATGACCTCATCGAGCAGTCCATTCCAGGCACCGATGACTCGTTGTGAGAACGACTGCTTTCGAACCATTAGATGGGATAGGATTCCCCGCAGTTTGCGGGAATTCCCACGGAGGTTGGTTGTAGTGGCGAAGGTGAAAAAGTCATCAAACTTCAGGGTACACTCCCGATTCCTCACGAGGCGGTACGTCTGTATGAGGTCGCCGCGGATTTGTCTATACTCAAGGGGGAAATGTAAAGTGCTTATAGTCTACATTCGTAAGATGAAGACTTTAGGCCTTTTAAAATGTTTGTTGCCCTTCGTTGAATTCTTTCCAGCATCTGGTTATCTTTGTGCATCCACGGTCACCACGCCTGAACGCCATTCTCCAGATGTGAGCAAATAAATGTTCCATAGATTTTGCCGAA
The DNA here is from genome assembly GCA_036362985.1 of Ligula intestinalis. Classification (NCBI taxonomy): domain Eukaryota; kingdom Metazoa; phylum Platyhelminthes; class Cestoda; order Diphyllobothriidea; family Diphyllobothriidae; genus Ligula; species Ligula intestinalis. Next base: position 40,378,348 of record JAYGXS010000002.1, read on the forward strand.
TAGTTTTTGTCTATGTCGACAAAAGTTCGCTTAATGGCAAACAGAACACTGTTCGCCCTCTTGGAAGCCCTAGCACACTGTAAAGACGGCTTCAGAGATGGCACAATAGCCATACCCAGTTCTTTTTTCATTGATGTTCGATAGGCACCTTCCATCGAGTACGTAGTTGTGTGATTCATCCTTCGCGCTCACTTTCTTCGTCTTGAGTCGCAATGTGACACACTTCTCAAAGTTAAACCTCAATAACCAATTTTTTAGACCATTCACCTAGGCGGTCAAGTCTTTCTTGCAGAGTTTGTTCATCATAAGCGTTTATGGTGGGTTGCCATAATTAAATATCATCTGCAAACAAGACTCCATTACTGGCCAGTCTATGCCTACAGTCGTTGACATAGATAAGGAACAATAGTGGCCCAAGAGCGGAGCCCTGAGGCACTCCACTCGTAACTGGCGCTGAAGAAGATTTTGCGTTTCCGATGCACATGGACTGCAATCGGCCTATGAGAAAATCTGCCCAATTTAGTTAATTGCCCCTTATCCCGGATCCGCCAACCTTGTAGAGTAGCCGTTGGTGAGGGACAATATCGAAGGCTTTTTTAAGTCTATGCAACCAACATCTAGGGGGTATTTTCGTCTAATGACTTGGACCACTGCTCCATAGAATAAAGCAAAATGGTCAGGCAGGAGTGGTTTCCCCAAAACCCGTGTTGGGCACCATCAAAGAAGTCTTTTTCTTCTAGGAACTTCAAAGTGGCCTTTTTGATGATCCTTTCCATAGCTTTACAATAGACGCAAGTTAGGCTCACTGGTCGATAGTTGTTCACGCTGGTTCTGGATCCACCCTTGTCAGTAGGGTATATATTCACAAATTTCCAATCGGATGGGAGGAGGCCTTGATCAAAGGACAACTGAAAAATCCGCGTAAGCGGTCTGGAAAGTTCCAAAGCCAGCTCTTGCAGAACCTTTGCTGATTACCTCTTCATCCCTTTGGAGCGTGCGTATTACCAAAATGCTGCACAAATTTCGAAATGGAAGAGAGTTCCATAGTCGGTCACCAGAGCGGCTCAAGTTATTTCTACGTGTTTGATAGATATTTGTTATAACTTCTATATAACCTAAAAGAAAACAATCAACAGGTTTCATTTATCTCGCTCAATTAAAAGATGTGCCTTCATCTGCTTGTCTTCTTCCTGCAATAAAAAATACTTCGTTCCTGCGCGAACAGCTTTTCCTTTGATGTAGAGACTTTAATCGCCTGGACACACAATCATCATTTGTTTACGTCAGAAGATTTGCTTCCACAATTTACTTTGATCCGTTCCTTTTCGACTTGTCTGATTAAACAAGACGAGACATCTTATGTTAACAGAAAAACTCTGACGTATGTGCCTCAATTCACCACATTTCATTGCTTTCTCGAAAGTTCATTCTAAATTTAATCACTATTTTAAAATAGTGAAAGAAAAATTCAGTTAGGTTAAAAATTTTACAAAAACGTCACCGTTTTTTCAATTCCTTAAATGGAAAATTTTCTTTACATTTGCGAACAAGTTTGCAATATTCTTGGTCGAAATTTATGACATTCGTTGGTTTTTTTCCTAATTGATTCAAAAATTTTCACGTGCCGCACGGAGCTCTTTGGCAAATTAAGCCTGCGTGATAGTCTCGCGGGATTCAGAGATCTAATGAGAATGAAGTTTTTACAGTTAACATGCCTTCAATTTTTTCGCCATTAAATTTGAATTTTTCTGGTAGTGTGGTCGAAGCTAAAAATGCTTTTACTGACCTTTGTGTCAGCGATCAGCAATAATTCATGTTCAGCGAAAATTCCCATTTCTACGATTGAAAAGTCGTGTTGGCAAACGATCGTTTTCGGTCATTCATCGTCAGGCCAGTACATGACATGGGGAATAAAATTACTCAAATAATTACAGCGATTATATAATCGTCAAATTTAGGGAGAGGGGAAGGGGAGGGAAAAGAGTGAGGGCAATTAAGCAGCTGAGTTTTCCCTCGTCTCCTGAAGGCGGGCGCCTGCGCGGGTAGGATGCTGGTTGCCATGCCCAGATGAGACATGGGGATGTTCTCGCGGTCAGCGGGTTGAGTTCTGTATGTCAGCCACG
>JAYGXS010000002.1:40390026-40444536 GCA_036362985.1 Ligula intestinalis
CCACCTATAAACCAAATAGCATTTTCGGAGGAAGTGACCAAAATGTTAATTCACATGTACAGTCCCTTCGTATAATGATGATTGGCTCGCCTGCGAGTTTAAGAATTCCATCGAATAGGCTCCTGGTCTTCGAGATCGCTACTCGTCTTGTCTTGTTGACTCGCAGGATACCCGCCTAGCAAATTATTGCGCTATGGTAAATTCCCAGTTAAATATTGTGATGTATGTTTCAATTTTCTGCAAGGTGCCTGCTTCAGCGGTCTGGTGTCAGTCCTACATTTGACCATCGTTGATAAATATCGACCCAACTGTCAAAACTACTTCGTCCCTGATGATCTCTATATTTCAACGCACAGCCAACTTCGAAGCGCACGGCCTTAACCCATTAAGATAGATGTATTTTATGGGAACCGTGGCTACCCTCCTACACATACTGCTTTGCGAATTATTTTTATTTGCAGCAAAGGGGATAAATTGTAAAGAAAGTGGCTTCTTAACGCGGAAGGTCTTCTCTCATAAATGTTCATGATAATTTGGTGGAGAGGTTGGGGAGGGGCTGCAGCGAATGCTGAAGAATGATTACAAGATACGCACAACTAAGCACTCCCGCAGATCAGTGGGCGGGTCACATGCAACGGGTGAGGCAACGCGGACGTCGGCGTTACACTTCCACAAAAAACAACAGAAGCGGGAACAAAATTTTAACCGTTGCTTCGCAAAGAGTGCTCAGCTGATTGGTGTGCTAACAACCGCCTGAAAATGCTACATACGAAAAATCAGGACTTTAGAGTGGAGTCCGTGGTGGGGTGGACGAAAATCAGGAGAGCGGGGAGCAGTGAAAGGTTGGGCTAAAAATCGCAGAAAATACTTCATTCTTTGACCTCACCCTCCGCCTTGGCCGCGGCCTCTTCAGCAGTAGGTTTCAGCTGGTCTCGCCATTCTGGTTTCTAGAAAAACGGACAAAGTAAATTGCCATTAGAAGGTAATAACCTTCGAAATCGACCTAAGGAAAAACGCTCCTTTCAAGAAAAGAAAAAAAGCATCGCGAGCATCAGCACACATAGAGAAAGTGAACTTTAAGCTAAAAGGCGAACGGGAGGGAGGAGAATCTACACTGTACCCGAACGTCATCCGAAGCGTTGCCCACGCTCAGTGATTGGTTCACAACACGCGCGCCTGCCCGCGAGGCATTGGCCGTCTCGATTTATCGACCAACTGCGAGTGCGCTTTGGCTCGCGCGCGAAGGCGAAACTGCCACGCATAAGGTCACCTACGCCTTTTCCCCATTGGCAACTTCGCACACAAATGCCAAAAGGTAGTAAAATTGGTAGCGGTCCGTTGATTAAATCTGCACACAGGGCAGGCCTATTTCTTCCTCCAGATAGACCATCCTAGGCGCGACTTGGATGCCGTCTCTTCGTTGCCTCTCCCTTTTACCCAAATACGCAGAGGCCCTGGCAGTCACAAACAGCAAGATACTGTCTGCCACCCAGCATCACGCAAAGAACGGAGAAGGCGTTTAAATTTCTAGCTCCGATTAACGCGATTAGATTTTCTAAAATCAGCAACCCACTTTTGTCTCGATAATTTACGCGTTCCTTTACTGGAATCTGTAGGAGGAGCCATTGAAAACCTAGCTACCTTTGATGAAAGAGCATGTGACTTAATAATGGATCTCCTAGAACGAATAGATAGAACACTTTAGGAACTAAGGGCGATACCGGATTATGGCAAATAGAACAGATCACAGGAGTACACACGCTGGTCGAGGCAGTTTTTGTCCGTGACAGCCAAACTATCTCCCTCCGCAATTTTTCGGGTTTATCACGGAGAGGCACGACCGCCTTACTGTCCATGGGAACAGATGCATACAATCAAAACCTATTTGAATCAACTTAGATTTGTTATCAGCTAAAGGTGCCAAATGAGAAGCATTTTGATACCTCAACTACTTTTGTTTACTATTATATTGGAAGGTCTTTTGAGGGGAAGGGATTCGAACGGTGAAATTTAAATTTATTCTTCTCTAACGGGCTGGAATCCCACGCGAATCCTTCATCAGGGAAAACTCTTACTTGACACTCTTTTTTTTTCACCAGTATCGTTAAGTGTTCTATATATTAGTACGGACCTGACAAGGCAAGGTGTGCCTGAATTACTACCATCCATCGAGCTCGCTTCAGCTCTATTGAGCCTTGGGTGCCTTAACTGGAAGCTGCACAGATCAAACCGACTTATTCTGAAGACTGTTGTTATTCCGAAATGAAATCGTATCCCAGCCTTTAAGGCTACAGTAATATATAGACATCCGTGACTTATGATCACAAATTTTCGCGCGAAGATTGAGCTGTGCTATTGTCTGAACACCGAAAAGGAAGATGTACCGATGAGCTCATGCCAGCAGATATGGTTTTACAATAAAACTCAATTCGTCCCAAAAAAATCTGAAGGGCAGAGCACAATTTACTCAAAGTCAGTAATTTCTCGCTGTTGATTATCTGTTCACTCTTCATCTAGGCCCACCATGCCGAATCTGTATGCGTTTCTGGTCTCAGAATTTTTGATCTGTAAGGCTGAACAGAAGCAAGTTGTTTCAGTGTGTCTACTGATATCCACCCGTTTTAAGCTTTCGCAGACCTGCATACCTGTTCCAGGTTAGTTGATTAAAGTCTCCTCAAATTATAAATATCCAAGCCATTAACAGGCTTTGAACTACATTTGGTGCTGACTTATTTTAATATAAAGGCGACAAGGACTCACGTGGACACCCTCTTCCTTCTCCTCTAACGCGAATTTGTTTTGGCCAGTCGATTTCAGCTGGCTGCGGAAGGAGGCAAGGGATTGGCTTTCCTTCTTTTCGAAGCGGCCCATGTTCTCGGTCTTGGAGACCTTTTTGAGGACAGGTTTGACGCTGAAATAGGACAAGTATAAGCAAGTACGTTAAACGCAGATAGTGTCAGGTTTTAATACATCCTTAAAATTCGAATGGTAAACATAACCCTTGAGTTTACAAAATAGGCAAGTATTTAGGTAAGTTAAAAAAGCGATCAGTAAATTTTGCGCTCCATTCGACAAATTTGATGGCTCAATTGCAAATATAACTTACTACTTTGGTGAAGCTTTTGTTTTTAGTAGCTTTATTATGGCAACAGAAGCGGGTCAAGGGAAGACTTACAATTTTCCCTTGACATCATTGACTTTGATTGTTAGCTCGTTGATCTGAAGAGAAAAAATATGGTCAAGTCAAATGAATTGATATATGAGAAGGTTTACAGAAAATTAAGAAACATCAGTTTGCCTCATCTTACCTCAAAGTCCTGTCGCCGAATCTTTACCTCCCAGTCATACTTATCACCCTCAAGAGCCTTCATGCGTTCGTAGAGCTCCTTGATCTTCTTTATAACGGCGGCTACAAAAAGAAAGCGAAGGATGTTTACTCGAAAATTAAGCGTTTTATAGTGGACAATAAACGCAGAATAAAAAAAATTTGTTCGCCGCCCCTCACAGGAGGGCGGAAATCTATTTTTGGAGTCCTCAACAAGGCAGGTAGATGTCAGTTGAATATTTAGTTAAAGAAATATGTTAATAGCATACACTAGTATGGCTTGAGTACGCTGCTGGCCTGAGCGTGGGGGTCAGAGCAGTCAAGCAAGGGAAGTTATGTCGTTTCACTGCCATTTCAACCGAACAGTGGTTCAGATTGAATCTGTTGACTACCCGTTTACTTATGAGTGGCGGAAAACGCCAAGTGGATGAGTGCTGATAAGTAAAAAATGTGATTGTCTTAATGACTAGATTTTAGGTTGAATGCACTACAGTATCTTTTAGAAAGCCGCGCCAAAACTCATAGGGCTCGTCTACCAGTTCGTGAAAACAACGAGCCCAAATCCAAAGCAGACCCACGTCGCTGTTTGCGCAAAACGCTTCAACATGCTTTAATGTCCGCCCATTTGAAGTGTTCCAAGCAAGAGGAAGTTCAAATGAAAACGGGTTGAATGACAGGCGTTCGGATATGCTTGAGGTTTTATGGACTGAAGGCAGAACGTAAACCTAGCCTGACCATTTGGTCTCTCTTCGTATTTTAATTATGAACTGTCAGTTGTCTTCCTTCGCCCAAAGATAAACCAGCGATGCCTGTTTCTACTCCGTACCAACACGCGAACGCCCCTTTCATGAATTAAGAAAATCCGCCTTGTAGCGGACAGCTAGGTCGAAGATAAGGATATGCCCCCATGTACGTCGGCGCAAGCCAGGCTCTAACACAGGAATAGAAAAAAAGGGCTTTAAGGATAGTTTAAAGAGATGGATGAGATGTTTGAAATTAAGTAGTAAATTGGAAAATTTTGTTTGTGAGAAATGCTCGTCTTGATATATTAAAATTACCATGAATTCGACTGTACGCAATATCAGAGGAAAGCTTGCGGTCTCACAAAGAAAATTGTAAAAATCCGTCTTTTGGAAATGGCTGAGTAGGTGATTCGGAAACAGAACAGCCAACCGGCTTTCAGGCAGCCTGTCAAGATCCTATATCTAAAATCCCTCATGACCAGCTTCTCCTTATTAGACGTGATGCAGCGCAATAGTTTTAGGGTGTACATACATCTTCATGTGTTTCAAAAGCTGAAGTAATAAAACCTTGATAAGTTACTGCAAGTGAACAGAGGTAAGTAGCGGTGGCAACGAAACTGTAGTTAATTCTTACCGTCATCCATGCCTTCAAGCGACAGGGGTTGCACCTTTGAGCGCAGGTAATTTTCCTTCTCCTCCTGACGTCTCTTCATTTCATTTCGCATCTCATCAGCCGCCTTTTGCATGATAAGTTGCTGAAGTTTGAATTTAGAAAAAATGCCAAGACTTTACAAATGTGGAAAGGTTTCAAAGAATTCTGAAAATTGAAATCCCCTACAAAATTGCAAAGTTATTTTCCGGCAGGATAATATACGATAATAAATCTCTTATCATAATCGATAATGAGATTATTGTATATATATATTAAGAAAAGTAGGACCACGTTGCTCAGTGACTAAACTCACAACAGAACACCATCACTTAAGCAACTGCAGAAGTAAATTGCGAACAGCCCTGCATCGATTCTAAAGAGTCAAACAAAACCTTACTATCTGCACGAAGTGCATATTTTCTACCTGGGCTTTGCCAGAGCTTTCTTAGGCAGTGGCAAAGACTACGAAAAGAGTCTGGCAACTTCCGTGAGGATGAAGCCAACACAGTGAAATATGCAAGTTTACCAACCTTGAGAAGCTTCTTTTTTTCGGGCGACAAACCACCAAGACCCTTCCTCTTCTGGCCAGGTTTGCGAGTCTTCTTGGCAGCTTCCTCGGCCTCGCGTTTTGCTTTTTCCTAAACACATATTAAGCAAAACAAAATAAAATGTGATGCAACCTCGATAGCAATAATGGAGAGTTCATAAGGCGGGATGCAGATACAAGCGGGCATTAGAGTAGGAAAGTAAGCGGAGTTGCGAGATTTGAGGCCGTAGTAACATCGCCAGGCCATGTAAGCTAGCAGCGTGTCTCGTCATGTGTGCGGCGCAATAAGCGGGTGCCCGGGTAAGGATATGTGCAATATGAGGCATACCATGCGACAAGAAGTTTGCAATTGCCTAGATTGCTTCAGTTTGGAATTATTTCAAAAAAACTTTACGTTCACCGTCGACTACGTGGACATTTTTAAGACAATTCATCTTTATCTTTTAGGCTTTATAAAAGGCCTCTATTCGGTTGAGCCGCCATCTTCTGATCAATATGAGAAGTATAATCAAGACGAGCAAACACAGTTTCCCAGCGTTCAAGTCATGGTTGAAATACCTCCCATCAAAGAACAATTTGCCCTTGTATGTACCTTTTATTTGGTTCTAGCAAGCTTTTTTTCAAACTGCACACTAAACTGAAATCATTAGGCATTCTCATTGTTACATGTGTGTGCGCAGATGTTTGAGTGCAGATTTATATGTGCGTATACTTATATAAAGTGGTCGGAGGAAAAGGTGCATTGATGAAAAGCTGAGCAAGATTCAGGTGCCCTTCATCAAGTAAGCGGGAGCACGGTTAGCCTTAATGAAGCACATGGGCAGCGTAGGGACACCGCATAGGCCCTAGACGCCACCAAGCGCTTAAGGGTGCTTTGGGCTTCAAGAGCAGGCGTTTCAATGATCGCTTGGGTCTGCCATGCAACGGCCAATCAGATTTGTGTGCGTGTGCATGAGCATGAGCGCGTGCGGACTAAGTCTTCAGAAACTACCTCCTGCTTCTTCTGACGTTCAGCTGCAGCCTAAGTGCGTCAACAAGGAAATAAAGTGTGAGTTGGCTGTCTCCTGATCGTGTTTCGTGCTAATATTAACAAGTCTTGCCAACCAAATGGTTTTCGAGGCCATGCCGTGCGATGCGATTGCATTACATTGCTCAATTCTGCTCAAACTGTGCCACTCCTGGATCAAAATTCGCATGCAGGGGAGAACAGGGCCAAAGACGGGTAGTAGACTGAGAGCCTAAGAATTTTTTGAAGGTGACTGTCCTGAGGATAAGCACCCAGCTGCACTAAGTCGTCATAAATTTCCTTCGATGTGACTCACAAGGGGCCGATCCAAGTCGGAGAGGGGAGGAGAGGGGACGGGCGAAAATAGATGCATTACGTGCGCTTTAGGGAGCAGCGTGCTAAGCGAGTTCAGCGGCCTACACATCGGAAAATTCCAACCGAGAGAGAACGAGAAGCTTGTGCCCTTGAGGTGCGTCTCTTATTGGCTGTGGGACAGGTGCTTCGACAGGGAGAGGCTCCGGCAGCCGCGCCTGCGCCAGACTCGCGAGGCATAAAACAACGCAAGTGCAAAACAATTGCTGCGCTTCGCTCGATCACTTTGAACTGGAAGATCTGCGCATTTGCCCAGGCTTCTGGGTAGAATTGCAGGAAAATATGCGCACAAAAAAAAAACTAAAATGGACATTCAGGTGACACATGGTGGGACGTGTCGGGGAGCTTTCCCCGGCCCCGGGGGGAATTTACGATCAGGCTGTCGAAAGAAACCATGCACATGCACCAACCTCTACGCGTCTTGCCTCTTCCTCCCTCTTTTTGCGTTCTTCCTGAAATTCGTGAAAACATTTAAATAAATTATTGTCTAGCTTATTCTGGCGGGAAGAGCATAGGCAAATTGTTACGTTTTATCGCTGCACGCCGGGTGTCTAGAAGTAGGAGTTAAAGTTCATTAACAGGCCTTCTACAGCCCAGGGGAACGTCGGTAGAAAATGCAAATAATTCAGTTAAGGACAGATGCACCTTTGGCCCTAGTTAATTTGCCAAAGACAGGGATCATAGACTTAAGTAACTAAAACACCTCTACCATTTTTCGGTAGTTTTGAAGGCGGGACCAAACTTTTCACGTAGCCACTTGAAGAACCAAACAAACGAAGGTTGGAGAGCTATAACATTATCTAGCTATCAGGCGACTAACACCAACAACCGCCTCTGGCGTAATATTGATATATTTTTATTTTAGTGACAGGGAGACAGTTTCATTCAAAGGCAAACAAATAACAGGACTAGACTGCTACGTACCTGTTCCTTTTGTTTCTTGGATTCATCCTGAAATGTAATAGTTTTTGTAAATAACCTTGCAGAAAAATATATTAGGAAGGTACACTGTTGCTTGGACATTGCGTTTGAGACGCGGCAACCAACATCGAGCATGCTACTATAAGCGACATGAATTCGTTAGGCGAACATTTTGTGGTGTATTGGACAGACTGGAGCAACTGTTTCACACCCATCCAAATCAAATGCGTGAACACATCGAGGATGCAGATGGTAAGGGACCAACTTATGCATGAATGATAGCCCTTCCGGCCCCAGTTGAGAGCAAAATTATTAGGGTACACTGAACTGCTGTCTGAGGGGATCAACACTACTGAAACTGACAAAAGTAGCACAATTACACAATCTTTGGTAAAACTACTGAAGAATACGGCGTGGTCAGTGAGATTTAAGCGCATGCCCCAGTAAACACACGTGCACTTTGCCGGCACTTGCTGGCTGACCTCTACAGGAAACACATTTACACACATATGATCAAGGAAATTACCTCCGACTCGACCTGCAAAGATGAATTTATGGGGGAAATTACTTAATCTAACCTGTTTATGCAACAATGCAATGTGTACCACTGTTCATGCAAATCCTCCAAATTCCTGCAGAAGTCGAATCCAAGCAAGTAACACACTAACGGTCACATATATAGTACGTTACGATACCGTTACACAATTGCGACAAACGACGGAGGTTAATTAATAACCATCTCCGATAAGGCAAATTTGTTCAGAAGCCATTCAACTTCAACTAGCTCAACTGGGTGATAAAAATGCTACAGTTATAATTATTTTTTATTTAAAAAGCATATCCTCGTTGTTGCTCTCAATCATCCAAATTATGAATCAGGCTCTCTTACCTCACATAGGATAGCCGATAGTAATAATAAAAGCATGCTAACAAATATTTCTGATATATCGTAAAGCCTATCACAAGAAATTACAATGAGACGATTCCACAAAGATTCTAATATTCAAAATTAAGGACACTTGCACACATAAAGAAAGACATCTATATATACATAAAAGGTAAAATATTCCTTCGACACGAAATTTACCTCAGGTACCTTCTGTAACAATAAGATGCATTGTTAGATATTATATTATGATGATTTAAGTTATACCACGCCCTATTGATTGTGAGAATACTTATCCCACGGGCAGAGTACGTGTTTTATAAAGGATTTATGTTGGATATGCAGTAAAAGCAACCTATCGTCCGTTTTTAATATTTTACATTCAAGACGCCAATGTGAGGTAAACTTATCCCAAAATTTGCTGTTCACTGGAAGGCACAAAGGGATAACAACTAATAGTAGATGAGCCTGGAAATTAGTGATGGTATCCTCTATATAAAGACTATTGGCCTCGGTTGGCATCTCAGACATTTCAGGTCACCGATAGCTTGCATATAATAATAACTAACTCAACGACAGTCAATGAGAATTTTTTTTCAAGCAAGTCTGGTATGCATATTTGTTAGTTGTATCCAGAGTCTGATAGTTAGATACTACAGATTCAGAGAGAGCAACTTAAAAGACGCCAAAATGCGGTTCATAGTAATTTAAAGCGGACTAACTTCTAAACTAATTGAGTGTTTTACCCTAAAGAAAGCTTGTCATTAGAAGCCTTTTAACAGGTGGACACAAAACTTCGAAGGCCACCCATTTCCGCTTACTGAAATCACACCTTGTACGTTCATTAATATGTGCACACATGGAGGAAAATCCTTCTGGGACTTCATCTCGCCTTCAATAGGGAATAATATTGAAAGTTAACTCTATAAAATGTCAATTCAATACATATCTAAAAGAAAATGGAAAAAAAATAAACCAACAAATAACTCGATTAACATAACAGAAAACCGAAAACGGTTATGTTTCAGACCACTGAAACCGAAGGATCGTGCACATGTAGAGCCAAAAACTTGTTTAACTCACCTCAGACTCCTCTTCGGAACCCTGATTGTTAAATTAAAATAAAGCTCACTGAATAGAGTACACTGTTAACAAATCACTACAAGCTAATGTCTGCTAAATCAGAAGGATTACCTGCGTGGCTCTGTGAGTTAAAGGTAGTTAGGGATTTTAAGAGCAGTAACTACCCCATTTACAAAAATTTTCACTTCATATTTGCAGCTTCCTTAAGAAGAAATATCATTTCCTATTAAATAGTGATAGCAGTGTTCTCTATTTTAGCGATTTACATCCCATATTTCACAACTTAAGGCACTATTTTGCCTACCGCTTCTCATCGTTTACAAGGCATGGGTAAAGTGAAACTTTTGCGGTAGAGGAGAAATCGTGTAGGAAGTCATAATTATGATTTTTGTTTAGCACCGTTCCAAAAAAGCCGCTGATTACTTACAAGCAATACACTCAGGTGCATCGACTTAAATGCCACGGACAAAAGTTTCAGATAAGAGTGAACACGGGCATAAGCAATCCCGGCCGGGTGATCCAATGCTGTGGCACTTAGTTTCACGAATATTAACCACCCAAAGCTTTGGTAACGTGTGATTCGAATACAATTATTTCGCATATATTCGACTACTAGTTGGAGAAGCACTTCCGGAATATCCCTTAAACTGTTGCTCTATTCCCTAAGAAATGAGATCATTTGCATTGAAAGTTCACGTGTATCTGTATTTTTAAATTCACATGCATCTACAGTTCGAAAAATGGAAGACGATTTCGAAGTAAGACTGCCTATTCCGTTGCTTATCTGCAATCTTGCTCTCTCATGGGCAGTCACTCAAAAAGTGAAACCTTTTTTATACCTTTTGGGATCAGTAATAATAAGTTCGTCAGTATAACCTCTAATCAAGCTTGTTTTCATTGTCACGCTAGCGATCTTTCGGTGAAGAGAGCAGCTTATGGTCCAAACAGTCTGCGTACAAACGTTTCGACTATTTTTTAGTCGCCCTCCTTCAAGTTGTGGTAACTTTTCGCACAGGCCTAACTTTTTTCTAGTTCGTTGTCTGACCGTATTATAACCGCGTCCGACATACTCCATTACACTATACTACATTACATTAAATTCTTTCTTTATTTACTTTGTTTCATAATTTTATTTTCATGGGTAGCCAACAATAAACTCTTTTTCAAAATAAATTCTGAACCGAGTGGAAGTCTGAGAAAAAAATATACTGAATAGCATAAAAAGGACACAAAAGCCCAATAGATGCTTAATGATATACAATTGAGAGAACAGAGTCAAGTGGATACAATGTATCTTCAGTTTTATAACTGGAAATATGTGAGCTTTTCCTTATCATATCGGTTAGGTTAACATGATTCAGAAGTGACTTTGATAAGGACAACTTGGTCTTTATACAACAGGTGCAAATATGAGAACATGTAAATAGCGTGGGAAATTATAACTATTGAGATGCGTAAGCAACTTAATTGAGCACAGAAAAATAGGTTAAGATACGAAAAGTATACTTACGGATCCACTGGAAGTAGGAGGCAATAAAAAGATAAATAACAGGCAGATTAGTTAAATAAGAAGTGTGCAAGAGCATAAATATCCTTAGTGTTCAACGGACAACTTTCAACTCCAGAAAAGTCGAATAAATTAAAAACTGAACTGTGCATAGTTAATTAATAAAACTAGCATTTGAGGGAAAAATCTGTTCAATCGTGCATTATTCATCATCTCGCCATATATAGTAATCTGTAAGATTTCAATTTTATTAGATTTCTGCTTGTGGCAGATTACTGGAGCTTACCTAATGCAGCGCTGGCAACTGTTAATTACTAAAGTTATTGAGAAATATATTACGACAATTAACGCACAAACGCTTTGCCCTGACAGTTATTAGTTTAATATTTCAAAAAAAGATCATCAGCTTTTCATGGACATAGTTTGTCATAATGTGTACAAACAATGATTATAAAATATCTTCCAATTCTTTCTTGCTTTTCTTCAACCTTTAGACATCCAAAGTGGGATATTAACAAATGTTCCATGAAAGTTTGTTTCTATTATGCACATATTCATTGACTTTTTATACTCGAATGTGTTTATAATAAAAAACCGGAAGGCTGCTTTAGGCAAGATTATACTTGCACAATTCCTAATAAGCAAAAAGAATTCTGCTTTTTCGTCTCAATATATTAACCAGAAACACGAGATAATAAAATAAGCAGAAATAAAAATCAACAGTCTGCACTTACGAGGTTCGGCTTTCGTCGTCGCTCATTCTGCTGTGTGGTAAGAAAATTAGCTGCAAGGCAAGGAAACGATATTGTCAGCAAGAAGACACGTTTTCACTTTAGGAGATATAACAGAATCCAAGCGGACCAAGCCACCGACCTAAAGCTGAAGCTGCTTGTGTGGATGTGCCGAAAAGGCCGCTGTCGCGTTCAGACTGCGTTTCCTGGCTAATAATTCCACCCAGCGCCACGGTGTGTGCCGTTCCCCTCGCGGCGCTGTGATTGGTCGCCTGACCTATCTTTGATCAATGTTCAGCCCTTGCATGCCCCGGCAGCACGGCATTCACGGGTGGGTAAAAATCAATAATCCGGTGCGTTCGCCTGTCTGCGTGCGCGTGTGTGCGTGTGCTGTGAACGTCTGCGGCTGCTGATCCCGCCGGCGATAGGTGGCAACCGACGGCACGGTCATTTCAGTGTGCACACAGTGCAGGGTGCCTGTGCTGACTATGACAAACTGTTCAGCTTTTTCACGGCTAGGTAGCATCACTCCTAGCTAAATTACGCTGCAGCCCAAAGGACAGGATACTAGGGGAGCTGCAGGAGAGACAGGCAAGCGGTGCATGTGCAGGGAGGCGACTAGTGAATCAGGCCTTGTTTTCCTCGCCCTTTCTGCGCACTCGGATGTCCGGGCTAAAAAATTGCCTCTCAGCACATAGACATAAATATACAAAACGAATTTATTAAAAATGTTTACCTGCTTGACTTACCCGTACCCAACGGCATAAGGGGGACCACTTAAATGCTTCGCTGTTCTTCAGGGGCTAGTGGATTTCAACCGCATGGTAAACGAGCGATTGTGTCCCTTTTAACATTGGGTTGTTGATATTAATTCATTGCTTTTAATGGGTATAGTTCTCGAAATAATGTCCGCTGGTTACCTAGAGAAATCGCCTAGGTATGAGTAGTTTGAAATAGCTTAATAATAAACGTGGACTGCCTATGTGGAGGATCGTACATTTTCCCTTAAAAGAGGGAAAATAATCAAAAACACAGCAGATAAAACAAAACTAATGAAGAGCCAAAAACTGAGGATTTTTGAAACGCTTTTAAATAAAAGCAGCATTTAACCCACATTTAGGCACTGCTCTTTGATCAAAAACGCCATAAATCATAGCTCAACAAACGAAGCAAAAATTTCGCATTGTAGAGGATGAAATGAGGGAAACGTGCGCATTATAGGTATGTGTATATATCGAAATCAAGAATTCGTCTCGATCACCGGAATCATAGTTTTATTAGTCTAAGTCTTTGAACACTTGCAGGAGTCGGCTTCAAAAATAAAATGCTCAAAGGTAAGCCACCAACCTTATAGGGAGCAGGGTCCAATAAACTGTCATGGGGGCGGGGAAAGAGGGGGGAGATGAAACAAAATCAACCACTAGTGCTGTGCGTTTGGAGATGCCTGCGCAGGGCGTTAGCTCGATACATCGGTTGACTGAGTTGTCATTTGAGGTCCAGGGTTCAATCAGGACTCGTTCTGTCTTGTTTCCAGCATGGTAAATTATCCTCGCAGCTGCGAAGTTGAACACGTGACCCATCCCATTAGTGTGGGCAGCCACTTGCGACAATTAGCTACCCCGTCGTACAGCCAGCTTATATTCGTATATGCGCGAACCAAGCATGCGTCCAGTCTTTCCCGTGTAATTTCAGGAGCAATTTAGGCATGGTACGCGATACACTACTACCGACTACTCACTGGGAGTGAACGGTCCTTGATTCTCATCACCCGACTGCGCATGGCAGCCTTCAAACAGCGTGCAATTCTGACGTCTGGTTCCGCACCAATAGGCTCAGTCGCTTCCGACCAATCGTTGATGCCTGGCAGTGTGTGCCATATCGTGCAGATTTGCTCTAGTTGGGTTCCCGGAGGGTGAGCACGTAGGCACTGGCTTATGAAGGCCTTCGAATAGCTATTTCACATTAAATGGTCGCGCGGATATCAGGCCTCCCGTGCTTTTTCTTCCGGGTTATTGCAACGAGTCTGGATTCTTTTGAACAGTGTTCATATGGCACTGGTGGTTAAGAGTTTCCCTCACGCCTCCCCCGCCCCTGTGACGGTTTATTGGAACATTCGTTAGTGGTAATTTTCCCTTGGCGATTTTACCTCTGACGATGGACTCCTGCAAGCGTTTGAAAGCCGAGACTAATAAAACTGTGACTCCATTAATCGGCACGGCTTCTTATTCCCCTCGGTTATAAAGGACAATATGAATTTACCCAACTGCGTTGCTTACCCCAAACCGGATCTGATCCCGTTCTTCTTCTTCTCTCCCAAAAGCGTCTAAGGGCTCAGTAGCTGACCAAAATTACTCAGAAACGTGGCAGTTGTCGCTAAAGTCATATGCTTGAGCATATATTTTTAAGATACCCGACATAAGTGTTTGCTCTTTATGGGCTACACAACTACTTTCTCTACTAAAGTTATAATCTTCAGCAGAATTAAGAGCAATGCTATCAGCAGCATTATTTTCCTTATGCGTATCAGCAAAATCATCACCATCTTTGGCAGTACCAGCACACGTAAAATAATAACAACGTAGTTTGCACGGTAAATAGAGTAAAGTTTGCCAAGAAAAGCGAACATCCGTGTCCCAGGAAGCAATTGAGAAGAAGAAGACTCGATCGCTGAGACAGCGCTTTCCGAGCGGCGAGCTTACGGGTGCTCTTCATGAACTCTCCCCTCCAACGATTGGGAGGTAAAGACCGACTTCCCTTGAAGGCCGCGTCTATGTGCGTTTATTCTTTCACTTGATCCTACGGAGCGGGCTACATCGGCCGAACAACGAGGCGTCTGGAAAAGAGGGTACAGGAGCACATACTGGCCTGGTTAAGCAAATATGAAACTAGATCGATCTCAAGTTTTATTCTCCCACATCTTGTCAATACGAATCATCGAGTCGATATTAACGAACCCTTTCTGGTTGTCGGCTGAACACCAGTTGACTTTTCCAAGGACCTGCGCCAACGGGTGCTTGCAACAGCTGAATCAGTGACTGTAATCCTAGTTAAACCAGTGCTGTGTTGTCAGAAGACGCTGACAGAAGCGCTTGCACTTCCGTGGCCGAACCTGACGCCAGGTGAAGATAACATTTCATCCGCACCCCCTAGTGACAGTCGATTGCTTCGTGAAAGTTGCAGCAATTACTCCTGCATGTACCTGACCTCTGATCAACGCCCACAACCTAATCCAATTCCCTCCCAAACATAGGAACCTCTACACGCCGACCCCGCCATGCGGGCGACGCGTAAACGCTGAATTGTAATAAGACTGCATTTATTAACTCTAGCTGTATGGTTTTAATTACCCCTGCAAATGTGTGGCCTGATGATGATTCTCTGAAAATACTGTGTTTACTATCTTGACTTCTCTAATTTTCATGTATCTCGTAGATATTTACCCTCGAGACGTTTCAAAAAGCATCTGGAACAACCCTGATCCGCCCAAACGCTTGGCCCACGCGGCTGCTGGCATTTGCGCAGTTGTAGGTCGACGACAATCCGCCTGAGCAATCATCTTCAGGGCTGACTCAAACAAGGGCTGATTTGGGGATGCTGTGATAATTTCCGCGCTCTCAAACTTCGGACTCTGGCCCTCTCGCGAGTCTTCGCGCACTTTTCTGACAGTCAGCTTCCTTCTACTTATTCTCCACACTTTTGACACAGGATAAACTCTTCCTTCAACCTGAAGTCTCATTTCTGTTCTTCCTACACGCAATTAGGCCACAAAGGCATGAGTTTGACTAATTAATTTAACCCACTACAATAGACATTCAAAAATGAAATGTCTTGCAAAAATAAAGAAACGTAACATTTTATTTGTAGGAGGAGCAGGATTTAATTAAATGTCATCATTTATTGAATGAAGATGTCATTGAGTTTGTATCGTGTGGTAACTGTCACCTCATCTGCTAAATTAATTCAAATTAATTCCCTTATTTTCTTGTTTTTAAATGTGAGACGGCTGCCTATGGAGTTGCATGATGCTGAGGCAGTGGGCATGAAAACGAAAGCCGAACAACATTGTTAGCTGTCTGGATTCCCTATTAATTCAACCACTTGCATTGATAAAGGTTATCACAATAGTGCAATGGCTGAACATGCAGAGGCCATATTGTTATAGTTCGCCCACCGCAGGCTATGAAACCAGTCTTTGCCCCGGATAGGGTGCAGGTGTAACTTACACACACATTACTGGCAAGGAGGCCGCACACCACACCGGCCGCAATCTACCTCTCCCCACGTTTACCGTATACCGAAGGGAGGGCAACGTTTCGATAAAAGAAGAAGGAGCATTCACCGGGTGAGACTTATCGTGTATCTTACCTTTTGTGGTAGTTTTTCCGGATACTCAGCCTCGGAGACTCGAAATTCACGCTCACAGGCCGTATTATGTACCGCTGTGTTGGAGTTTTATAGCCAGTCATTACCGGCCGCGCTGTTGCTACCTCTGATCTGCATCTTATTGGCACTTGTTTGGGGGCCACCACAAACCCGTTGTCACCTCGACCCGCATCTCACTGTGGCTTGTTCTATTCTCGCACTCATTGGCCGCGAGGCGTGTAAGCGACACCGAGCGATCCACGCCGTGACCGCCCCTGACAAGAAGGTAAGTAAAGCCAGATGGGGGCAGGCAAATTAATGTAGCTCTTGACGGAGCAGTCGGTAGACCCCTAGACTTCTTTTGTCAGTTTATTGACTGGGGCAAGTGAACCATGACTTAAGTAATTCCCAGCTCACACGATTATCACCTCTTTCGCTTGAGATACTAACGTCAAATGTCGACGTGACAAATATCGAAACTGACAACCACACTCACTAACAAACGTTGCTCGGGTGGGCCAACACGGGTCGGACGATACTTGAAGCAGATTCTATTAATATCACACCAGTCTCAGCGACTTAACATTCAAAAACGTATGGTCACATTGAGAATGGACCTTTCCAATTTGCAAACAAATCCACAGGAAACAAGAGTGATCAGTTAGTGGGTGTTTTTATCACGTTATCAATTCATATGTGCTTTTTTGACTATTTGCTAGGGCACTTAATGGTCAGTCTATACACATAATATCAGGATCTCATACATAAGCATGCTGTTGCCCGATTCTCGACCTCTAGCACTAAGATCAATACCTAGGAAGCTATCATAAAGACAACCAAAGCCGTTTGTTCAATCGCCAATTTAATGTGCATTATATCTGTTTTTTAAGTTAAGAAAAAGACGATAAATTAATCGGTCGCACACACAAATTGTATAGAAATGCGAACCAGGCGAGCGCTCTTCCTTCTTCTGATATATCGCCTGAGAACAGTATTTTCACTACTCTTAATATTAATTATGGTGAGCTGCATTTGGAACACTTATCGTTACTTATCTACGTAATATCTTCGTGTAACTTACTCCGAAACATTTAATACTCGGAAAAAGCACGTCATTTCGTAACCTAGAAAATATGACTGTTTTCCTCATATATAAAATGAGATGCCATTCTCTTTAGTTCACTAATTAATTTTAAAGCTCGTAGTACAAAATGCGTTCCCCATTGAGTAGCCGATAGTCTGTAGCTTACTCAGAGGTGAATAGTGTTAGGACGTCCCAGCACGTGAGTCATCACATTTGTCATCCTGAAGTCACGCTTGACAAAGGTCCACAAGCAGACGTTAGCTCGCAGTTTCAAAGAACCATGCATATGGGTAGGAACGCTGCCGAGCCTACGGCCTGGAGTCATGCGCACAGGCAAGCTGGGAACGCTAACGACCGTCCACACAGTGTGAGGAACTATTGATCAGTGTGCACATGCGATGACCGTTTAAACCGCATGGGGAACCATTAATCAGCCGCAGGCAAAAACAGCGGTCGCAAGCTATTGGGGCAGGAGTATTCTAGAAGATCAAAGCCTAATAAATAGGCTGTATTGAAAAAGCTAGAGATTCCGTTGTCCCTGTGTTTCTTGAATAAAGGCTTGCTAATTAGAATTGGCTGTTTGCCCTGCTTCTGCCTATAACTCGAGGATATAACAAATAAAAACCACCGACAGGGACATTAACACTGAAATAACAGTTGTCGTTTTCTTTCCTGCCCTTCGCTGGTGCTGCCACAATAACAGGCAAACTGCAGCAAGAAAATGCTATTTATGTCCGGTTTACAATTCAGTTTAGTGCACGCCACTCCATTAGGATCACATATTCCCGATTTCAGCCTACCGGACGTGAGTCTGTGATGCAGTTTTGTTCAATGATCTGCCAACCCAAATTAAACGCGCTAGTATGCAGTTAGGGCTCGAGGTCCCATTGACTGATGACGATATTTAATGCAGGAATGACCTTTATAGCGTGCGTGCGATTTACCCTTGTGCACTGTATCCTTCTGCAGCCATGACAACAAAGTATGAATAGTAGTACCCATGCTGTCCGCATTCTATGCTAACAGTACTAGGAAAAACGTGCTTGATAGCTGTCAGGAAAGAATAGAGAATATTGTTCGCGAAGCATTTGTTTTATTTTGAGTTTTATCACGAGACTGTTGCTAAAGCCCATGTCTGCCCTAAAGAAAACATACTTATAAAATCAGATTTTGCCAAAGTGAGTATCTTCAAGTTTTTTGTGCTAAATACAACGAATGGACTTTCCTTTCAAATGTTGACTCAAGGCATACAATAGCCTTGGTTACAAAATAAGTACTTGAGTAATTTTTCTATGTTTACTCTGGTGCTGAATAATTCCAATACATTTTAGCCGTTTCAGAATGATGGCTTTTGACAGAGGCTCTTTCATGACGCATAACAAATCTCCACTCCTTAAAGATGACCAATTAGTTAGCATTTCTTTTTCGGCCTGATTGCCGATGGCCTTAATTATTCATAAAAACATTTTCTTGCTAAAATTAAAGATTTTTTTTTTCTCTAGGTCATTTTCAAGCACTGTGTTCCAACTACAAAATCTGAACTATAAGTAGGGATATCTAGGAGGATCACCATTTACCTGTGCTCCAACCCATGTGTTCAAACGCTGCAGGCAGAAGGTGGGTTATATGAGATATCCTAGAAACATATTCATCTGATTATTCCACAAAGGATATGAAATACGAAGACGATGGTGTTGGTAAATGCATTCAAGTTTTGGTCATCCGTCGTGGAAACAATTTGGATAACAATAAATTTTGCTCCATGCTTTGTAATCAATACAAATTTAAACGTAATGAGGTTAGAAAAAGTAAAACTCGACGGCCAAAAATAACTATAAAATGGAAAACAAATAATTAAAATAGCTTTAGATCTCGAGTATAACAAGTACATGACAGAAAAAAATACTATCACAAAAGTTCAAAATTTTTTTTAAGATTCAGTCCCCATAAGGGACACAGGGACATTAAAAAACAGTTTACAGGAACAGTGTGTTAAACCATATTGTCAAATGCATTGAAGTAAGGAAATCTTCAATAGTTTGTAGTGTCCATTCCAACGTTGAATTATGGCTAAGAAGACTTATCGACCTGAGCATAGGAGGCTTTGCCGAAAATGGAGCAGCCGGTAGATTTCGTAATGGACTGTTAAGTAAGTAGTCGGCATTCTTCAGGCGCTGAGTCCAAGAATCACTTTTGAAGTTGAGAAGAATACGACTCGAGCACTGGGACAATACTTTTATTTGCCCGCCGTTTCGAGATCCGTCGCGGATTCGTCAACAGAGACGTAATCAGAGAGCAGCAGCCGATACGTGTAGCGTATACACACTTTTGAAGTCACAGAACTTGCAGTGTATTTGTGATTTAATGTTAACGGTAGGAAAGTAGGAGCAATTTTGGACTGATAAGCGTACATTTTTACGTTTTATTACGTGGACTGTGAGAAGCTCATGTACTCGGTTCTACGCAAAACGCGTGGACTTACCGACTAGAAGGCTGTCATTATCCTTTGTCAACTCTTATTTGTTATTAAATATTACTGAAGTAATTCGAGTAGCAAGGTTATGCTACATTCACTGGGTGCAGACGGGTGGTTATCGAGCAGCCCAACTGCATCGTTAACATTGGCCTCAACTACGGCAGTTGAGGCAACCCGCCTCTTTCGCGTAACTTAGTGCGATATTAACACAGAAAGCTGACTTGTCAATAGAGTCTACCTTTTAGAATTTCGGTCCATGCAGCGCTTAATGAACACTTGCGCGTTGTTTACAATGCAAGATAATTCTCTTAGCTGATGACATGGTAAAACAGATCTCCAAACATCTTAAGGGCAACAAGAATGAAAACTACTTGATCAGAAAATGATTGGTGCTCATATAGAAGGCATTAAGGGCGTGATAAAACATCTTATTCATTATATGATTTACTTTCAATGCAAAAAGCTGGTCTTTGACAGATGCCGAATTTATTGTTAGCTCATTTCGGTCCGGGTCCCTTGCAACAAGTATTTTTATCCCCCTCGTAGTGATATTTCGGCAGCAAATGAGGTTTTTTTAATGAATATTTTCCACTTTATAGGTTTTGGCATGCTGAAGTCTATAAGGGCAATATCGACCACAGGCTTAACCCCGACACCGGCTTTTACGTCGCACTGGCGGTAATAGGATTAACGAGGTATGATATATCGCATGAACTATGTGCTCTACGTCATCAAAGTAAAAAGAAAAACGTACACGTTCAGTTGACCCACTATTTCCTTGTGAGTCCACTGCGAGCAGCTTTTACGAAAATTAAACGTTATGTCGGTTAGCAGGCATTTTAATAGCTACAATAAGTAAACACTCTTTGAATACTGCCAAGTATAGGCTCTGCTCTGTTCGACAAGTTCTGCTAAATGTATTGCAAGTTCTCTGTGTAAACTTTATTTACGTCCATGTTGTATTTACTTCCTTGAAGAAAGTAACTCAGGTGAACAATAGACTTGGTCTCAGCAGCTTGGCTTATTAGGTATTATGATTATAGGGAAAATGAAAATGTTTTTTTTCATGTGTGCATGTGTTACAGCGTTCCTTTGAATGCGTTTAACGACAAACGAGTGATCCCCAGCTTCTGCAAAAATCCCTCAAACAACTCGAAATTCTTTTGAAATTC
Organism: Ligula intestinalis; assembly: GCA_036362985.1. NCBI lineage: Eukaryota > Metazoa > Platyhelminthes > Cestoda > Diphyllobothriidea > Diphyllobothriidae > Ligula > Ligula intestinalis. The sequence goes on from JAYGXS010000002.1 coordinate 40,410,894, forward strand.
CACGTAGCAAGCACAAAGGGCAGATTTAAAGGTTCGCATCTCTTCAAACCCAGATCGTCCCCCGATTGTGTCTGCAAAACTTCCTCATAGGGTCCATTTATGGAAAGAGTCCCGCTCACGTCTTACGTTGTCAAATTTAATCTGCAAACTAAATCTAGCTTTTGTTTCAGTAGTGTTTGGTCACCCATATTTTTTTAAATTTGATAGACTTTGGTCTCGCTTTAGCCGATTCCGCCGAAATATTTATCGGCAGTCGACTTTTCTATCATTCACCTTTCTATCCGTATTGGAATCATCCTCTTCTTTAAGTCGCAGACAAAGGTTCTAATGTGCCTATAAGCAGGCATTTTGATATTTATGCATACCTTGTATAAATATATATCAAATTGGGTTCATTTTCCACTATGGACGATGATATTCAAATGACTAAGTGTGTGCATGTGTCAGTGCGTAATGCTGTTTGGTAACTGCAGAAAATTTATATTTTATGACCACATTCAATAATTTGACGCCAATCTGCTCCAATATAAACGGATGCCTGCAGACTTTATCGCCGCTGAGCACACCTCATAGCTAACGGTGTGTATATTTGCTTGCGACAGTCTAACTGCGATACCGCCAGCTAATTAATATATTTTCCCATATGTTTAAATCGGCAAAAAATGCACTACCTTTTAACTCCATCACATTATGACTTCTGTTTAAAAAATGTCAAACCAACTGACGCATTTTTCACTCTTGAACGCATAAAAATGTTGAGTGAAAGTAATTGTTTGGTTTCAAATAATGTTAAACGGTTTGGGTAAATTCGTGTGAAGTTTGCTCCTGTTCCCCAAAAGAATTGCCGTTAGATAAATGAAGCCGTTTACATGCAGTGAGATGCCTGACTTAAGTGTGGCTCTACTCCCAAAAGATTTGCGCAACGTTTGGAATTTAATCGAATTCTCTTCTTGTAAAAATGGATGAGCGTCCGAAAAGCCAAATAATTAAAAATATGCAGTCCTTTCTTGTCACTTACTTTATTGGCAAATAAACTTCTGCTGAGGTTATAACTTTTTCGCTAGCGATTACCGTGTCGTCCGTTTACGCTTAGCAAATCTGAGTTTTTTTTAACAAGATGGTCATTTAAGACTCGGAAACTGAACGCTGGTCAAAGCGCACCTGAAGCAGCCTGTGAGTTTATTCATGCCAACTAATTAAGAAGTCGATGAGAAAAATAACACTTCTTTGACGACCTTTAAACTCTTTAACCATGAAATTTAAAAATCATACTTTTTTAATTTTAATTTTTTAATTTATTTTTCGACAAGGTTCTATTTTTTCAAAAGTAAAGGTTTTTAAATGTAGGTTAGGTAAGTATATGCATTTAAAATATGGATTAAGTCGTTTTCCGTTTAATGTATTCTAATATATTGAAAGTAAGATTTCATATGCTTTCTACGACATTCCTATAATGAATTGCACACATTTACGTTGTTGCGGTCTTTAATTGCATGAACTCTTTTAATTGACAATTGCTTATTTAAATTTTTATAGATCATCCTCTCAAATGCGTAAATTTAGATGAACTTATAAGAATAAATTCTGAGCGAAATTGACTTATTTCTATGTTTTCTAGTACTCCCTGAAACAAACATTACTACCATTCCCTTTGATACAAGCAAAGACTTAGTGTAGCTTAGAAAGCTTAAAAACATACCGGTTGATAACTGGTAGCATCCTTCGTTCCCTTTCGTAGCTTTGTTAGTTGTATTAAGAATATCCTTTTATTTTTAGGCCCAAACACTTAATTATTGACTTTAACACTTGTTTTCTAGATTTAAACTTGGTTGACGAGAATCCTGGGGCAATATTCTTGATGTCACTTTGACCAAATGCATGTTTTGTGACATAACAGAGTTTTAAAAAGTGAGTCGTGCTGTCGAAAAAAAATACGTACTTTGTCTGATGTACGTCAATACTTGTAACTTCAGTCACAACTAGAGGATGGCCTACTAGAAGGACAACGATGTCACTCAAAATGGGTTTTAAAACACTCGCTCTTACCCCTTAAATTTCAATTACTATTATAAATTACTTTTCCGTTTTTTAAAAATGAGTGTGCAAAAAAGCATAACTGTCAACTCTTTCGCTAACAGAAGCGTTTATTCGCGTATTTTACTAAGGATGTATCTAGTTCTTTGCATTGAGTCTTGTGACTCTAAATAATGCCGCTTTTTAGCTTTTTGATAATTAACTTTATTCATACAAAAAAGAGACATTACACACCGTGCAGTGATGCCTGTCCGTTTGAAGGAATATCCAACCGATTTTTAATTATTACAATAACTGTCCAGCCAAAATTTGTCTCGTAGCTTCCGTCGAGGGTTTGAAGTCTGGCACGATATTAGAACTCCACGCCTTCAGCTCTTCACATATTCCCGTCACAGTGCGCTCAGAACCTTAAGGGGAAAGAGGATTAAAAACTAAAAAAATATTTTTTATTATTCTTAAGGTATATCTCGCATTACGGCATCTTTCCTGAAAAACAAATCGCAGTTATGCCCACGTTAATATGGTTTCTGTAGGCACAGGGTTCCTAACGAGGCCCGAAAAAGGCCAAACACACATTCCCAACAGGACTATAAATGTCACTTCACCACAACAAGTATAAGTGTAGAAAAACTTTTCCGTATTTTGCAGTGCATAATCATAATTTGTATCTTCGTCTGCTCCGTCAAGCGGTCAGCATTCACTTTATAAAACGAAACCTGCTTTTTTGCATTACGGATTAACACATGCCTATTCAAGCCAGAATACGGCGTGGATAAATTATTAAAGCTTTGCTACGTGAACAGAGGTTATTTTTATATTATTACATCTAACCTTTCGACTTGGCATTGAAAAACACGCTATCTGCAGAGCTTTCGTTGCAGCCCAGGGGAACAAGTAAGTTCCCTTCGCTAGAAAATAGTTACCGGAAGATGAAATTGAACGATAAAAATCCAGCTGGCTTATTGAGTTAATTGTTCAGGCTATTTGTCATTTCAAATTGAAATGGAAAGTAGCCTTTGGTTATATTGAACTTCAATAGGCATTTGTGTTCGTTTGATCGTTCTTCGCACATGCACCTTGACTTATAAAATCTAGATGACATATAAACAGAAGCTTATGTATTCTTCTCTGAAATAAATGTTTCCTCTGTTATAAATAACTCCTGAATGAAGATACAGAAAATTTCCACTTGGCTGTTGGCTCGCACACTGGACTGGTATTTGTAAGAGCAAGTAAAGTTATGATTGAAGACTCTAACGTTATGGCACTCACTTCATTTATCATAATAAATAAGCTTACGTGCTTTGGAACTAATTTTCTGTACAAATAGGTGAATTGGCAGACTGCCAGATGACTAGTCACCTCAGTACTCATCTCAAAGCCATACTATGGCCACTTTGGCACTTCCATTCTTTCGAGACCTGACTTTAAAACTTGAATTTGTTAGATAAATACACGATACCTAGAACTATAAATTCAATTGCGGTCAGTGGAATTCTGTAAGAAAATTAGTGTGATAGAAATGAGATAAAGCTACTGAATTCTAAATTAACGGAAAAACTTTTTTTATGATTCCCAAACAATTGATGAAGGACTTTTTCAAAGTGGAGTTGTTCAAGGACCAAAGAGTCAGATTTGAGTCACAATTACGGATTGGATAAGAGAACAGGCGACGCATGGTGTTGGACAACCTTCCCCTGAACACATCTCTCCCTAACACTATTAATATTACTGGTTTAGTGCTTTCACTTTTGCTCAATGTGCCGTCAATTATATTATTGTATTTGACTAATGATGAATAATCGAAAAATGTTCTTCACTTAACTTGACTTCCTGAATACTATCATGGGTATTATTAGTGTATTAAAGAACACGCGTATAGATCCCTGAAACAGTATAGTTCTGTAGAGCTGTGTATCGTTTAGTACAGATTATTTAAAATTGGACCCTTATTGAATTGTAAGGTCAACCAAGCTCGTCAATTCTTATTGCAATTTTTAACAGCGAAATTGGTATCTAAAAGTCCATTTGATGCTCAATAAAAAAACGATAAGTTGAGAATGATTTGCCTATTTAGGCTTAAGAAACCTCCGTAAAGAGGTTATAATACCGTAAAACAACCGATCGACTTAGAGAGTCATTCATGAAACAGTGATATTTGAAATGAGGCTAAATTTTAGAAGTTTAATAGCACTTTAAGATAGAGGGTTACGGGGCTTATCACCATGCAATAGCAAATGGATTTACTATCATATTATGGCAACGTGATATACAAAGCTTTAGAATTGTCTGTTTAGTGACGGCTAAATGAAAAACAGATTCACTTTTTGCATCCTACAGCAAAGTACATATGTTTATAAAAATGCATGGTCTAACATGCGTAGCAAATAACTGATAAAAAAATTATAAGCATTTTATTTATTAAGGCAGTTAGGCAGATTTGGTTAATTTAGTTGGCGAATTGTAAAAAAACTCGCGGCATAAGCCGGGATTCAAACCCGCATAGGAAAGAAGGCCTTCTAAGCAAGTAAAGGCTCTACCTACTGCAGCTACAAATGCCACGTTTCACACCGTGAGTTTAATCACACATGGATTGATATTACCCACCAAACTTTGCCACTCGTATGGAATCCACCAATGCGGGAAAGCAAGTTGACTGCACAAGCAGGATTCCATACGAGCGGCAAAATTGGAGGGTAATATTGATCCAAGTGTGATTAAACTCACGGTGTGAAGCGTGGCATTCGTAGCTGTAGTATGTAAAGCGTTGGCTTGCGTAGAATGCCTTCCCTCCTATGCGGGTTCAAATCTCGCCGAATGTCGCGAGTTTTTTCGCAAATGGGTCAACTAGATAAATCATTTTAACATTGTCAAAATTTCTCAATCGCATTAGCTACTGGCAATGACAATGTTTGCATAACATTATAAGAGAGTGAAGTGAGCTTAAGGATACTCTATAAACATAAACTTTAGCGCTCTTCTGTCATTTTCTTCTGATGCAGTCTTGTTTGGCGCTTTTCGGATACAAGTAATCCTAATTAAAAATTTCTTAAATTATTATCTATGGTTTCACTTCTGTAAATATATCTTCCGTTAATGACAGCAAATTTTCCTACAAATTTTATACATGTAATAATTTAGCGAAGAGTTGACCTGACAAGCGCTGAGCAAAAAATGGCCGATATGTTTTAAGGACACTTTTTTCCTATCTGCACTAATTTCCCTGTAAATATGTTTGAAAGTTCGGCAACCATATAAACTGATAAATCAGCTAGTAGGTTCAGAAAATATCTGCTTTCTGAATCAGTTTATCATACCTCGCACAAAATTACTAATCTCGGATATGGGCTTACAAGGATTGTATTTTTCACTAACCCATAAATTTATGCAAATTGAAAGCAACTCTGTCGGCCTAACGATGCAAATATCACACTACGAGAGCAACGGTAAGTAAGCATCTGACTATGAAAAACTTTTGTGCCGCATAAACTGTAGTACAGTATAAATAGGCTGCCCAATGAAAAATCACTAGTGAGATTAGCATGAACCCGATGGAGCTGTACTACCGTATGGTACTGCAAACTTAGTTATTCCTAAAGGTTGCCTAGTGGCTGAGTTTTTAATCATGAGTCTACTTGAGTGGACATTTTGTTTATTTTAGATTGACTTGATCGTTTAATGGACGTACTATTACGCATCTGGTTTCTCCACTGGCTTGCGTTTTGCATTTTTCACGGACAAAGTGTTCTACCAGGCCTCACTTTGATATTGTGAAATTATAGTTCATTAAAGGCCACTATCGTTTAAGGTCCATACCGGTTGCACTATGTGCATGTTAACTCACCTTTATAACCCGTCGGCGGGTTTTTTATCTTGTCCTCTGTTTCCGGCCTATCATCGTTAGACTTTTGCTGGTCAACCCACTTTTGCACACTTCGTTTTGTATCAACAGTCTTTTGTGTCCTTGGGCTTTCAGTTACTGAGCTGCGGTCCTCTTTCACGGTGACCTCATTGACCTTTGTTTGACCTTGCGAAATTTGAACATCTTCGCCTTCTCGCCTATCATCATTAGACTTTAGGTGATCGGCCCGCTTTGGCGTATCTTGCCTTGTATCAACAGTCTTCTGTGTCTTTGGGTTTTTAGTTGCTGAGTTGCGGTCCCCTTCCGAGGAGACTTGATTGGCCTTTACTCCATCTTGCGCGATTTGAAAGTCTACGACTTCTCGCCTATCCCCATGGCAGACAGTTCTTTCTGTGGAGCATACGCGATGAGGTGGCTTTTTGCCCTGGCTGCTTTCTGCTCTCTTTTCAGTCTGTCTCTTTTCAGGCGTCGCTGAAGCAACTGCAGACTCGGTTTGCGTTCGACTGCGTCTAGTTCCCGCGACTGAATGGGCAGACGGAGACCGTACGTCGCGCATACTCTTAGTTGAGCTTGCGGAAGCATACCTGCTGACCGGTGCCTTGGCTAACCGATCTCTGTGGCCCGCGGACGCAGGGGGCTGTTGGTGGCTGCGTTTGACACTGTCTACGGCAGCCCTTGGCGTGCCATTGTCTACTGAAAATTGGCGTTCGATGAGAGCTCGGTGAGTGGCTGGGGGATCTTTCAGGATGACAGTGTGCAGGGCAGGCTGTGGTCTCTGTCTCTGAGCCTTCACCTCCGCAGACTTTTTCTGCCTTTTTTCTTCCTCGTCTTCTGAGGACAGATGGACAGACTGCTCATCTGAAGCAGTGTCACTGCTTTCTTGGGATGGACTGGCAGATAGTAAGCTTTCAACTTTGCTTAAAGGCGCCTTGTTTTTGTTGTTCCCGCCGGGTTTTGTTTTTCGAGGGGCTTTCGCTTGATGTTTTTCTTCACCTGATGTCTTGCAGGTACGTGCTGTGGACTTTTTCACCTTTACGGACCTCGGCTGTGCTACTTCGTCACCTGAGTCGTCGTCATTGTCACTGTCTTCGAGATAACATTTAATCAGGGCAAGCTTTGAGGGTACGACAGTTGGATTTGTCTTCCTTTTATCTGGCATTCTAGTTCAGGATGCTGTGAGCCAGTCTTCATATACCACCGGTTGTCTAGGAGTTCGATGAGCAACAAAGTAAACAGGGCTACTGCAAAGCTCCAAAAGTATCGCCGTTGGTCAGAAAGTGCTTGAAATCGTCTCCTCAGTGTGAGAGAGTGTAAAGGAAGAAACAAGGAATAAATTTGGAAACATGAATTTTAGTAATATCGCAAACAGACGTAAAAGATCGGTATTTAGTAGGCCATATGCTCAACGTTGGTGCTGTAACTTTGGTATCAGCAGTTTGAAACAATGTTCAAAGCAGGTAAAAGTATAGTAAATTAATTTCTATGCAGTTTGCTGTCTGACCAGTAAGTCTACCTCCTCAACCTCTAATTAATGAAAAATAAATAAAATGGCAAGGGTACGATAAAACTTTAAATGTGTACATTTGTTTATTATCAGAATTCAAAGGCTATTGCGATCTTACGAACACGGTGGTAACTTACAGGAGCGGATGTCGGAAAAATATAATTGGATTCAAATCTAAACAAAGTTTTATTAAAAGCACAGTATTTAACGGCATTCTTCAAATTTTTTTTCTCTAATAGTCGTAGGAGCTGTGAAACGTTCAGGCAGGTAAAAGCCTTACTTTAATTTTAAAAAAAATTGTGGGGAACCGGTATGTGTCATCCCGAAAATTGATTTCACTTTATCCATTGTCGAACATTTAAACAAGCATTTATCTTAAACGGTATTTCCGATTTTTGTTATAAATAAGAATACCTTACGTTTCCTTGCATAACGGACCAGTTTTCACGCTACCACGTAGCACAGTTAACCTTGCGTCAAGCATTTTGATCAAGAATTTGAAAGCAAATTGCACTTATTGTAGGATTACTAGGAGTTTTCGACGTTAAACATATCTTACCTACCACAACCTAGTTTCCATAAATATGAAAAATGTGTTCTAAAATAAAACACATCGACGGTATCAGTACTCTAAAGTCAACTTTGTTGTGAAGTTAACTTTGACCCATGACTTTTACTATAAAAGTGGTAACTAAGTAACCATCAACAATCTGTTTTCTTATTAACTCTTGATACAATATAAATATTGATAGGCTGGATGAAAACAGATGTCGCCGAATTTGGATATTTCATGATTATATTTCTATCTTAAAAATGATGCGCTGTCATTTATTGTTATACACTGGTCGGGAATTTCCCCCACCATTTTCCAACGGTTTTGGGTAAATTCCCCGTTAAACGAGTGGTCAATGGAGAGGACGGAGAAAAACGCTCATTTTTGTAAACCGTTTAAGTTGGTAACTTGGTCACTTTCTGTGAATATTTTCATATTAAGTTCGAAAATATATAGTATCAAAGTGCATTGTCAGTAATTCATCACTAGGTCAATATATAATCCTAGAGTAAATGCTATTATTGTCACCGATCACTTGATTGCACGCTGTGCGCATGACAAGGGGAAAGGGAATGTGCCTTTAAGAAAGACCGTTTAGCTAACGTGCGATCAGCTCTGGGGTAGGCTTTTTTCAAGGAAATGAGAACACTTATTTGCTGCCTTCTGAAACACAACGTAAGATATGTAAGTCCTAAAGGCACTGTTCCGATTGCTAGTAACCGTGATTGTCGATCTTTAGAGAAACTTGCTTTTGCCTGGTAGATCACCCAAGGAGCGTCTTTCACATGAGTTAGGTGTATGAGGGGAAATTTAAAATTCAATTTCGATCCAATTTCATTTAACCAGACTTATGGGACTTAGCCGGACGCCATTTTATACTGACAATGAGTTCCCCTCCATAGGAGCAAGTGAGTAATTAGATGCTATTCAATATGTCGCACAACCACACTCTACCGTTTACTTCCACATATAGAAGGGGAGATTTTGTGAAGCATGCGCATAAGTTCGCCGCAGGACATACCCTCATTCTACATGCCTTTAGACTTCGTGCCACTACCTGGCTGCTACCGTCCACGAGAACGTTTGATCAACGAAGCATAACTTTCTTTTCTGTAGTTGCGATTCCAGACTCCTCACTATTCTACCACTCGCATGTTCATTTTCTATTTAATTATGCTGACCCGATCATACATCACCAAAAACACATGAGTGCAGATTTGACAGTTTAATCTAGGTCAAACTAGTCCACCTCCCTTGTGGATATTCCTAAAACAAACTCATATTTTGGTTTCGCAACTACTATATACAGTTTTCATCTTCTGGAATTACCCATGTGTTTGTCATATGATTCTACTCCTGAGGTATTCTTCGGAGGCCTTTGGAATATAAGTCAAAACAATTTTTTTTTATTTCAGAGGACATTTCACTTTTGATGCCATTGCAATCATACTAAAACAAATGCGAACACTATGACTTCATTTTTATTATACGCACTGGACAAAATCTTGTTTTCGTGTGCAACGAAGCATGAAAATACCACGTGGGGTCCTTTATGGGAACGTAGGCGAATAATGGGAATGGCTGGCTGTAGGCTAGGTACCAGGGCAACCTCCAGAGTATCCGGGTGTAAACAACAATTGTTACACGACGAGAATTCACCGCTTTTTTGTAAGCAATCAAATAAACTGCTTCATACGATGGTGCTTAGCGGATTTGACTTCTGAATAACTTTAGAAACCTATAACATTACTTCACGAATAATTAGACAATGCCCTCAATATGCATTTTCTAACTTAATTTTTAGCTTGAGAGGTGTACTAAGAGATAATATTTTTCGACCGTCGTCCAGGCAGTAGTAAATTTGCCACACGCGGTAGTGAAAGTTGGGAGGTTTTCTGGCAAATATTAAGGCAAATTCCTTAAAAGTGCCTTCATATGCAACTGAAGTTATAACGCATAAACTTTCAAAGCGTCTGGTCCACTTAAAAGTTGTGACTAAGTTTGTGCGAGCGTTCGGGAACATGAACTCTGTGAATATGAGAAGGTGCACAGATGCTTTCAAAAGAACGAAAAGTTAAAACGACGAAACAACCAACGAAATGAATTGGAGATTTAGGAAGTTCATCCTACGCTAACACACAAGATATTTATAAACCGAAATATTTTTGATCAACGTACTGAGCACTGCGAAAAAAATATATTATTTACTACAAGTGTTAAAATAAAAATAAACAAAGTCAAGTTGCTTTGGTGGGGATAAATTTTTTTATGACGTTTTTGCTACATCTCGTCTTTGGATTGTCTGTGCCGTAAATTAGTGCATTTTTTGTATACATAGCTGCTGGTCAGGGCAATGATTAACCGATTGAAAATAAGACCAAAACGGTAGCATATTAATATGCTCGAGTTCTCTGTGCGTCTCTGCCTTCGCTAATATCTCCTCGCCTCCTTCGTCCCCGCAATTAGGTTCCCATTTGTGAATTTTTCCGCCCATAGGGAGCCTGTTTTCTTCGACAAAACAACATTGAAATGTGTGTTCATTCCTGATGGATGGCACCGTAAGTATGCCCACTTAATCCGGCTTATGTCATATGATTGAAGATACCATACTCCTATTGGCATGATTCGGTTGGTCATTACCAACTTACTATAACAATATAATATTCACCTCATTTAATAAGGTTCAAAAAAACGTATATTTTTCAGCAATGTGAATTCCCCACGACGAGCAAGCTAATCAATCTTTTGAACAATATATAGTATAGACCAAAAACAGTGCAAGTTTCATGACGAAATTTGACTAAGCAGTTTCTAATATATTTTTGGGAATATTATTGTGATTCACTAAATGGATTAAATCTTGGGCAAGCCCTTCAGTTAGGGAAATCGCCATTTTAGTTGGGTTTATTAAAAGGAATGGCCATTTATTTTGACAAAATTGGGAGCACTCCCATATCGAAGAAATTTCCTACGTTATTATGTATGACAGAATCAATTTTTTTATGTGCATTTTAATATGGGAAAACTTTTTTAATAAGTAATTAAAGAGATCAAGCATATGTGATCCAGAACTGGAAAATATTGTCTGAAATCGTTCAGATGAAAGTGGTCTAAATTCAAGGAATCTATGTATTTTCGGAAACAAGGAACAATTTCAGTTTAAAAGAAAAACATTTTTCCTGTTATGTGAAATTTTGTGCTACAAAATGCAGTAATAAATGTGTTTGACAAAATTTGTTTCACCAAACCGATAAATATGAGCGTGAACTTGTTACACAAACAAGAACGCATGACATACTTTCACTGTTACATGTTGGGTCGTGCCATAATTATGTCAATTAATTTCCTACCTAAAGTTGATTTTGTCTGCTGACGAATGTTTGCAGCCGGTAGGGCTACTGCGCAGTTCAGTAGCTAGTAAATTTTATATAACAAGGCAGAATTATTAAAGATAAAATATGGCCCAGCAGGACGAATCTTGGACAAAAACGGTCTGCAACAAAACAGTCTGACGATTATATTCGTGAAACACTAAAATATTACCATTATATATCCGTAAGGGCTATTCTCAGGGAAAATTTATCAATATTCGGTCGGACCCTCATTAGAAACAGAATGCAAAAATTCGGCCTTTATCAGCAGATGGCTATATTTGTGCCATTTTAAGTTGAAAACTTATTAAGGAAAATGCCCTTTTGCTCAAGAATACCTTAGTCACATACTTTGCTTTTAAAAAAGCTTTTATTATTGTGATGAAGTACTCTTTTTAAAAAAGCCTACACAGTCGGCACATGTGGTAAAATGCGGAAAGAACTTCGTCAAAGAACGCACTCATCCGACATCAACATTCAAGAACTATCGGCGCCTCAGGGTTTGGATTGCGATTAAGTTCGGTGAGCGACCAATTTGGCTGTCCACAAAAGATGCTAGTAACAGCAAGGCATGTGTGGGCATTATTAAATATGCCCTTGGTTATGATGACATTCATTGGTATGGAATTTATACTGTTACGATAAAATAAACTGCCCCTGCTCTCCGATCAGAGGAGGTATGATAATAATTTACCTTACGACTATAATAAATCTTTAAATATACAGCCAACCTTCCCGCCTGTGTCCTAAGAACTGCTTTTATTCCACAGAACAGTCCAGACCTCCATCTCATTGAAAATAATTTTGCGTTTAACAAGAGAAACTAGGAAAAGCCACCGCAACGTCTTTTAATGGAACAGAAATTGAAGTTCAACTTAAATAATTGTATAGACCAAACTACTACTGATAAAATAGTCATCTCTATTCCCCCCAAATTACTCTTGTTATAAACGTTAAAAGACACTTAAAAAATAGCAATAACATTCACATTTATTACTGTTCCTTATTTTGTCCTTTAATCTTATTTCTATAGACTTTTGTCATTTATATAACCACTTTTTATCATTAATCAATCGTACATCGTGTTTCTGATTTGACAGTTTTCGGTAAAAAAAATTAGTTCTTACATAATAAATGATACTTCATACATTAAAATATGCCTCCATTTAAGGATTTATTTTTCCTTTAACGCAGTACAACTTGAAGATCCGTTGGGTAAACAGCCATAAGGTTTTACATGCAGATATGACAGTGTTCCGCGAATTTTAGCCCATACTAGATAAGACAAAGATAATGGTCACCATGACAACCATACAAAATGGATGTTAACCGTTTGCTAAATTCGGCCATAGTCTGATGCAGTGAAATGCTATCACTGACATTTTTCTGCTACCCATCGCTCTTAACACATAAATAGTTCATAAACTCATGTTATGTTAATAAAAATGTACAAATGTGTTTACAGTGACTAAAGTTGTATTATAAAATTATTTATTGTGCAAAATAATGTAAGTATATTCCGTATGTGGCAAACAATTAGTTTTCAAATGCACTTCTTTTCAGTCGCCAACACCAATTGCAGTTGAGAAAAAATCATTGCCTTATTTCTACAAAATTTCGACATCTTGATACCTTTAGATATACTTTCTTGAAAACAGAACAAATAAATTATTTATTTTACTCAGCTAATAGCCTACCGTGTTTTCTTTAAACGTTACACTCCAAGGGAGGGAATTATTTAGTTTGAAAAAGTTTCTAGATCTACAAAGAAATATCTGCCCGGATAACTGTTTTCACTCGATTTTCGACGTTTGCGTATAACAACTGTATACTTTTCCTATGATACAAAGCATGGACTACTTTATTGTATCAATAATATATCATAAATGATCCATAAAATGCTGCTCACCATGTTACATACTTTCTGCGGAACAGATCAGGTGCCTTTCTGAATGCGCATTGGACTGTCATAGACAAACTTTATTATTTAGCTTTGTTTAAATCCACATGTACACTGTTTCTGAATATAACATCTGACAAGGACATGTTTTGCAACCAACAGTATACAAGCATTATTATAATTTTCCCTATTCATATAAAATATATATTAGTTTATAAGATCCGCAAAAACAAAAAAGGTAACATGAGGAAGTCAAAGTACTAATTTAAGTGGGGGTCCATTTTTAGATGCCCGTAAAAACGCATTCAAATGTCTCAATTCTGACGTGTCTAAATTATCCCAATATTATAATCATAGATACTATGTTTAATTATGTTACCAAATCAGGCCTTCCCATTTAAAACGCATTTCGGTAGTTTGATTAAAATTTAATGGTATTGGTCACAGAAATATAATAGAATGAAGTACAAAATTTGAAAAAAATCGTGAAATATTGTCGCTTCGATTTGACTACCTGCCGTACAAAAATAACTTTGGACTATTTACGTGCTCAGCTGAGCAAGATACCTACTTCAAACCATTTAAGCAATCAAGGCAAAGAAGATATTAATTTTCTGTTGACCTGCAGGCGTCCAAATAAACTTCAAATCATCCGATAATAACATGCTTTTGACTCGTTTTTTAGCCCCTATGTTTCAAAACTTACTTCATTTCAAAGCATTTATTTTTATTGCAAAAAAACGAACTGGGAAAATGAACCTGCTGCCACGATTTTGCGGAGTATAATATTAAATTTAAACGCCTAAGCTGAAACATGTTAATATATGATTCTTTTGCAATACTTTAAAATACAGAATCAACTTTAAAATAGAATTTTAATGCCCGCTATGAAACCTAACTACGTAGTGTATAGAGAAAAACACATAACAAAGACCTCTTTAAACTCACAGAGCCGCATTCACTAATAACGAATGGCAAAACAGAAGTATTCATCAGCTTTTATACAGCAATTTGTTCTTCATGCAGCCCAGCCGTTTTGACAATGCATGGTAGTCAAGGCAACATGGACAGAATTCCAACGGTGTGGGGAGACGACAGAAAACTTAAGCCAGCTGGGAGCATTGTCTTATGTCGTCATTGCCCAATAAAAAGTACCTGCTTTAAGATCGACAGCCGTGTTAAAGGATATACATAAGCAATATGGGAGCTGACAGCGCAACTGGCGGCCAAAACTTATGAGACCGGCCACGAATTTAACTGCGCAACCGCAAGGATATTTGCTCATGCCGACGACCAGACCGGACGAGAGCTAATGGAAGCCTGGGCCTCGGACGACAACTCAGTTTACCGGTGTACTGAGCTGGTTCTTACCTACATCGCTCACCACAGGCATATACGCATGGCTGATGTTGGTGATTAATGAGTTGCCCTCCACCCTACTTTTCGCCCCCTTCCGCTATAACATTTGATTGGTTCCTGCCCCCTAAAACAGTTGCTCGCGTTTCGCTGATGGTTTATCTGTGATCATGTACTCCAGCAAGAGCACGAAAGCTTAGAAGAGTAAAATTAACATTCCGTCGATGGATTTATATTTACGTTATAGAGTAAGTACTAGTGGTAATATTAATGACTGCAATCCTATGAAATCTATAAAATCGCCTCCCGCCAAACAAACCAAAACCTAGTACGCTCAAGGGATGTCAATTACGAACATGAAACCTGCACAACAGGCTTTCGTAGTCTTAAAGTGGTTCCAGAACTAGGGATGAAGATCCAGTGCCTAACAATTGGGATGCGGAAGTTGAAGGAACCCCCTCGTTTTCTCTCTGAAAGGAAAAATAAGCGGGGACTGAATTCTAGGAAGGCAAACTGATCTTTCGTAGCCGCACCATCGATTCAGGAAGAGGACGTAGCGGCCATGGATCTTGGCGTATGCGAATAGAAGGATACGGAGGGATGAAGACTGATAGGCATCTTAGAAAACGAAGAACCGTCCTCGGGTTTTACAAAAAATATAAATTAAAAGAGATGTTTTGTATAAGTCGGCCAAGTATAAGCACGTTTCAAGCCAAAAGTCCGCCATCGAAGGTGACAACGGACCACACGGCCTCAGTAAGCATGGATACTGGCGTCAAGTATGTTCTAACACGGTAAGGCTCATGGCGAGCCGAAAAGCTCAATGGTATAGCGTTGACTGCACAAAATACTCTCCTGTTGTGTAGGTTCAACTTCCACCGAGGCCGCGAATGTTTCATTATTCGATCAACTGAGTCCTTAAAATCTGCCAAATTTCCATAATATTATGGAATTTAACCAAACTATCTTCTCTTAAAAAGGATGAGCTTTCTAAAAGCAAAGCATTTATAAATTTTTCCAAAATATGCAATCCCCTACTGTCAAATATTTTAATAACAACCAATCATCCTTGACGTTATGTCTCTTTCACAGTCGATTCTTATACCGTCCCTTTACGCCTAGCAAACCTGACTTTTTGATATAATGGCTATTTTACTTTCGGGAACTTAAGGCTGGTCAAAACGCACCTATAATGGTCTACATATTCATTCATACCAACTAGCAAAGCTGTTGATGAGAAAAATAACATTTCATATTTGCGAACATTCTCATCAGAGAATTCAGAAGTCCAGTTTAGCGAGTAGACGTGAACTTTCGACAAATTCTCGTCAAGCCTTACATTTATATGGAAACCGGGTGCGAGTTTAAACGTGTTCGTCTTTCCGGACAAGTGAGTAGTGGAAATGGGAGTGGGGGTCGATAAGCGAAGGCTGGTTATTAGGGTAAATTTTGATGGAGTAGTCTAGGCGAGGGGAAAAGGGGAACGGGGGAGGGAGACAAACATAGCGTGAAAGACTGCATGCCGCTAAGTGACTGTGGGCCACGCCAACTGTGGGGCTTGTAAGATGTTATTTTGTGCACACAAAGCGGGCTTCATCAGACGGATAGCGGTCGCTTCTGCTGTTGCTAGCACACGCTGGCCCAAGGACTTCGGATAATTTGTTGAGACCCTGTAGATCACTCGGAAATCTTCGTTGGGGTCCATCCGATCTCCGGAATCGACATCAGAATAGAGCCAGAATAGAGCTGTTTATACTCTTGACCTCACCCTTTCTCAGCCATGCCGGAAGGTGTTCCTTTATTCTTTTGAATAGGCGCCGGCTCGAACGACCAATATAAACTGTTTCACAGGAACAAAAAAAGAGTAGATGCACATTGAGGTAGTCTGAGCTGGTAACCTATCCTTACCTTCTTCATGTAAGATTGGGTTGGTTGAGGAAACTCGCACCCACTTTCCACATAAATGTAAGGCCTGACGATAATTTGTCAAAAGTACGCGTATACTCGCTAAACTGGACTTCTGAAATAAGATTTTTCGGCAACTTTTAAACTGTTTCAGCATGAAATTTGAAACCATAATTTGTTTAAATATTTATTTTTGCATGTTTGTCGACAGTGCTCTATAAATCTAAATTAAAGGACAAACAGAATAGATTAGATTAATTCAGGACTTTAACATCTGTAACCCCGATTGCTACGTTTTCCTATTCTTAGATCTTGGAAGTGACCCTCTCTGTGTTAGATATGACATTACTATAACGACATGTACACAGTTATTT
Organism: Ligula intestinalis; assembly: GCA_036362985.1. Taxonomy (NCBI): domain Eukaryota; kingdom Metazoa; phylum Platyhelminthes; class Cestoda; order Diphyllobothriidea; family Diphyllobothriidae; genus Ligula; species Ligula intestinalis. The sequence continues at coordinate 40,427,753 of JAYGXS010000002.1, forward strand.
TGTTGTGTTTTTATTCCAATTTACTATATCCATTGAGAGCAGCATTTTCTTAATTTCTATATATTATTCTCTAAGATGCGTTACTACATGTGCGCTTATAGAAATAAAATTTGACGGATAGTACATTATTTTTATGTTTCCTGGTACCCATTAAAGCACCCATTACTATCATTTTTAATTAAATCGACCCAACAATTAGTGGTAAAAGCTAACAGAATGACTATAAGGCTCAGTTAATTGTTAGGAGTGGGGCAGGTTGGCAGATTTTAATGATACAATTGACCCCATCATGAGAAAATCGTGGCCTCGGTGGGAGTCGAACCCACTCAGCAGGGAAGGCTTTTGCACAGCCAACGCTCTACCATTGAGCTACGAGGCTGACAGTGAGCCGTGAATTTAATCACACTTGGATTGATTTTACCAGTCAAACTTTGAATTTTGAAAATATGTTAAAATCGAACACAGAACAACAGTTCGCCAGCACACACGTGCTTTCGATAAATAAGCGTCGGGCCGGAATGTGTATATGGGAATACGGTCAACGTTAAAACATGCGGTCAATTATGTTTATCTTTGCATACAAGTTAGTCGTGGGAAGAGGCGAGCGGTAGAGGTCGATAAGAGATGGCTGGTTTCTCGTCGCGAGGGGTTTCTCGTATCCAGTCCAGGGGAACGTAGGAGAACTAGCTCACGAGAGACTACGAGCGGTTTAGTGACCGTTGGTCTTGCTGGACGCGGAGATTTTAGAAAGCTATTGTGAGCCAAGAAGACTGGCTTTTTTCAATCTGATAGCGGTCGCTTCTGCTTTTACTAGCATACGCTGACCCAGAGGCTTGCAGTAATTTGGTTGGACCGTTTTATGTTTCCGAAGGTTTTCTTTGGGGTTCACACAATGTCGAGAATCCAAAATATGCACGCGAATAATTTTGTTTATGCTCCTAAATTCAGTTATTCTCCACCGTGCTGGTAGTTGCCCCTTACGCCTTTCAGTAGGCGCTACTATATCTCGTTTCTATGACCTCTGTCAGGACGGGATCTATCAAACCCCCAGCACCGCAAACCCAGTTGCCCCGTGTCAACTATTTTCTTCATTTTTCTCCTACAAAACCACAAATGACATACCATTGTTGAATTCCGACCCATGCCTTAGGAGTTTTTACACTGTCTGCTTTATTTACTTAGTTATACCTGCTAGCTCGTGTTAACTGACATCACCACACATGGCTGTATTTCTTGGGGGAAGTGGGCAGTCGCCTAAAATTATGTAAAGGACTTCTTCGAAATGTTCGGCTGTGCCGATGCATTTCGTACGAACTGTGCGCCAATACGGAGTTCAAGGGCACGTGCCTATATTTCCCTTAATAAACTTGACTTTACTCACTTGCTCTGAAAGCAACCAACACAGACAGCATGTTACTTTAACTTCATTCCTACATAAATGTAACGGCCCGATAAAAATTTACCGAAATCACGCGTATGCACGCTAACTGACCTTTGACATTTTTGGTTGGAATTTTCGCATCTTCAAAATTGAACCTTTTTTTATAAATTTACGTACTTTGGACATTTAATTAGGAAATTAAAAATTACCATTTTAAATTTACCTTGAACTTTAATATGAACGCAACACTCAAAAAACGCGTTCAGTAATCTGAAAAGTGTATTCGACTCCAGACTGTTTTTTTATGCAAACTGAAACAGGTATGGAATGTAGCACATTAAAATGTACTTGAAGATGGCATTTGAGAATAAAGCACTGTCAGTTAGAGCTCTAGAACTTCCAAAATCCTGACACGTACAGTTCTGAGCAAACAGTCTTGTAGGCCACGCAAAAGTTAGGGATATAAAGTTGCCCTAAACTTTGAATTGTCAACGTTAAGCTGACTAAAAGCTTCTACTTATTCACATCGAACCAAACTTAAGCTTTTGCTTCATTAAGTTAGAGGTAATTCACAGCTTGCTTTTATAAGGCTCAGTTTTTAATTGAGGGGTATGCACGAATAAGGTTTGCTCGACTTAGCTCAAATTAAAGGATTAAGAATATGCAATCATATAATCATTCTTCCAATTCTGGCAAAGGTGTATGCTGTGAAAAATCCATCAAATTACGGTAAATGTATTATGCCACCCCTTCTATAACTGATTGAATTAAAAGCCTAGAAACAACTTCGGTTAACTCAGACAAATAGTAACCGGAAAATGATTTGCAGATATAGGACTTCAGGCGCCTTGAAGGTGTTTATGTACACCTTAGTATTGTCGTCGATATTAGTTCGCAAAACCAAAATAGCATTTACTTGTGCCTGATAATAATTTCGAGAATTCGTTAGCAACTTGTCGATTTCAAGGTAACTTAAGGTCTATATGGCACATATGAATGAAATAATTTTGAGCAAATTGTTTAAAAGGCAACAAAGACGTTTTCGCTTATGTGCAAGAGAGCTTTTTAAACACACATAACTCCTCTCCACTGAAACGTATACTTCTGGTATTACCGTTCCGTATCCATATAATAAAACCATATATGTGGCAACACTACAAGCGTGCTATTTCATCAGATGACATCAGATGTTTACTCACAGGAACTGATGCGGGTACTACGTGACGAAATTATTTGAATTGTGCGTGCCCATTGACTGTGAAAAACACCCAAAATAGGCCTCAGCCCTGGCTCACATATTCATTTTATATTAACTTGTAAATTTCTTATGAATAATTGCTGAAAATCAATATTTGTTACTGACTTTCAAACTTTTAATCAGCAAAGCTTTTTAACAGATAATTAGCAGTTTGTATTCAAAACTGCGTCGGTACTTTTTTCAGCAGCATCGACCTTGCCACATGCACTGTCCCGTGAGGCTGATCTGGAGCATGATTGGTTTATTTGTAATCCAATCAGCTGTCCGCGTTTACATTTTCAGGCACGAACGTTTTTCTGGCCAATGAATTGTTCTGCCTATACTGCGCCATAGTAAAATGTATGTGCGGGCTGCCAGCGAAGGCATGATAAGTGAAAGGCGTCAGAATCAATAGCTTTCTCCTGTGGACATTTCTGCCCTAGGTAAGATTGGCATGGCACAATTGATCGAGGGGAGGGACCTGTAAATGGGCATCCCCTTCGGACACCGCCAGGCGGCAGCACTATTGCCCCAGATGCTGGACGACAAATGTCTTTAAGAGTCATATATACTAGCCAGGTTATGAGCGTGCTGGCGAATGAAACTCCCAATTATCAAGCTAACTGGTCCTGCGGAATCGCAAATGGTCAATTACAGTCGGGCACGTGTGTGATACAGTATTTAACGTATATTATATGATAATGGGGGATGAATACGGAAGTTGGCCCTTTTTTATGTATGCGGTTGCTTATCTGCTGCTTATAAAATACTGCGTCCAGGGTGCACGGGCCGTATGTATGTCTCATACACCGTTTATCACGGTGATTCTAAAAACTCAGGCTACTAAATTTCATATTTTAGCAACCTAACCGCCGTCGCTGCATTTACCTTCGTAGTCGGCCTAGGAAATGCAAGTGTTAGTTTTCTTGCTACGCAGAACCAGTAACGTATAAATCTTCATGCACACATCTGCTTGCAGAGCGACAGTTGAACCGCAAAGAACGACGATGCTCGCCGCGTGACCCACAGCACGGCGCGTGCAGGGTTGGCCTGCCAAGTGTTAATTAGTTGAAAGTGTTAGGTGACTACTGCACCTTCCTTTTCTTCACTCAGCTAAACGCCGCTTTAAAAGAGAGTAAACATGGCCATCTACGTCTACCAGACGTGCCCGCTACGCGCACGTTAGATCATTTTCCACAGAAAGAAGAAGTGGTTGGCATGGCTCCCCAGTGCCTGACGGTGTCATAGAATTCGGAGTTAGTTGGAGCGGAGTATACGTGATTCGCTTACTATAGGTTCCATTATGCTAAATTCTGGGAACAATATTTATTAACAGAGGTTCAGATGCACGAAGTCCAGATAAATTATTCCATATATTACCGCCCTCCCAACCCATAAAAACAGTGGTCTATGAAAGCGCCTTTCTTTTTTCTTCTTCTTTGGGAGATGATGAACGGAATATAAATATGTTTACAGTAGTCGCCAAAGACCATGCAACGTTCATCATGAAATTTGCCTGTCACTTTAGCGTATATTTAGTAACACTATTTTAAGTTAATTGAATTCTGTGAAAGCCTTTTACTTTGGTAAATCGTCATTTTAGTTAGGTTTATTAAGAAAAATAACCAGTAGTTTTGGGGAAATTTGGAGTAGTCTCATATGGAAGGAATTTCCTATGCTATTACGAAAGAGAGAACCAAACTGCACGTAAATATTGAAAATACTAAGTAGGAACTCCAAAATAAGTAAAATATTTACAGAAAAAAATCCTTGCAGTACTGAAAAAGTTTATACAAAATTGTTTAGATTGAAGTAGAGCCAACTTATAGGAACCAAATCTGTTTGAAGTAGCATTGAACACTAGTATTTAATAAATTATGTTTAGCTATCCTTTTAAGTTTTATTCCACAAAATGCAATAACAATAGAGTGTTTGAATGCAACAAGGAATCTCAAATGTCCTTCAAAAAAACCAAATTTCTAACATGTTCTCGCTAAGTTAAGACAATTAAGCCCTTATTGGCTATAAGTCGTCAATAAATATAGTTTGTTGTATACGTTACGTCCTCTTTTTGCTTAATTTAGAAACGGAAGAGCCGAAAGAATAATAAGAAGTTCAAAATGGCAATGCATATGGCCAGTATGTTTTGAATTCGCCAGTTTATAACTGAGCTCGCCAGTTTATAACTGAATAGGCAGATTGACATTGTCAGCAAAGACATGGGCCACTAGGAAGGCCTTTTCTGCCTCATTAGGCGTCATCGGCTAGTGATACCCAACCCCAGTGTGGCCGCGAAAATTGTTGCCAGGGAGAGATTGCAAGTTCAAATCTCGGTGTAGTAGCAATTTCCGCGGCCACACTGGGGTTTGGCATCACTAGCCGATGACGCCTAATGAGGCAGAAAAGGCCTTCTTAGTGTCCTATGTCTTTGCTGGTAATGTCCTTCTGCCTATGTCCTAGCCGCCTCGCGGTGGAAGCTCAAGTGGGAGCTTTATTGGCAAAATGGACTGACGAGTGGGTCCTCTAACAGATCGGTGTACGCATATATTGCATAAATATATATATTTATATGCCGAAAAATTCTGGGTCCAGATATGTTTTTGTGTCCATCATCTTCTTAAGATAAGGAAAAGAAGAGCGGACGGGTTCATTGACCAAATTTTATTTGAACTGACGTTTCAGGACCATTCTCGCTTCCATCTTCAGTTTATTGTGGTAGCTGCATCCGGTGGCCTTGCGTTAGCCAGCCTTACCTTTTGCTTCTTATTATATCGAAGTTGGACGTTTGAACTTTGACCTGCCCGTTCGTTGCACCAACATATGCCCTCCCGGAGGTTGGCTGCTGGTGTGCTTGCGTGACCTTCGTCCTCTCTGCGGCCAGCGTAGTTACAGGCGGGTCAATAGGCTTGCTGGCATCCCCCAGGTCAACCGGCGGACTGATCACTTGTTGTTGTTCACTTGGGTTGTTTTTTGCCTCGCGGGTGCGATGGTGAGACAATGTTTGATGTTGGCCGCGTGACATCCGACCTCCACCCCTATTTTCCGTGAGCGTAGGCTCTCGGTTCTGTGTACTCGTTTGCCCTACTAGCCCTGGCCAACTTGATCCTAGCCTTGTGCGAAGCGCCTGGTAGGCAAGGTTCCAGTCGACAGCTCTGTTGATTGTGCTAGTTGAGGACCAACTTTCCAGCACTAGTTTGGCTATTTTCTAATTTGAGTTGACCCAAGTGTGAAAAACTCTAGGCGTATGGCGGGATTTGAACCCGCGCATCAGAGAAAGCCTTTGCCGGAGGCTAACGCTCTACCGCTAAGCTACAAACGCCCGCTTCACGCCATGAGTTTAATCACACTTGGATCGATATTACCCGCTCAACTTTTCGCTCATATGGAATCCACCAATACGGGAGAAAGTTGACTGCCCAAGCAGGATTTCTAATTGGCCCTGCCGAACACCCCTGCTTGCTCAAAGGTAAGGTCGTGGTTGAGCTGCTGCATATGACCATATACCAAAGAGTGCTTATCCTTTTAATTGATTGCAAGTTGATTTGCGTGCATTCTTGTGCCCAATCCTGTACCGGATACACCAAACCCTATCTGCTACGTAACAAGCAGCCTCCTATCGATCTCTTTTCCCTTCTCTCCAGGATAAACGTATATGAAAAGACGAACATAAGGACACTATGTTCTACCTTGACCCCGTTCCCAAATAAATGCACTGATCCACAAAATGTGGATGCGGGCCAGCTTCGCCTCTGAGATCTCTGATGGAAAAAATTGTCATTATGCCCGTGCTCAGGAACTGGTAAACATGACCTTCCACCAGGGTATGAAAAGCGACTTAAAACGGCTGGGCGCCTGTCTGGACAGCCTATTTGTGCCTGAACATTAGCGAGCTAAGTCGCTGTGTTGTCTGTAAGGGGCAGTCTTGGTAGGATAACGACTGTTCTTCCGTATGCAACCAGTCATTAGTCTGTATGACTGACACACAAACTGCGATACCTATAACAAACACTGACCCACGCCTTTTTGTTGCTTCAGATACATAATCTGTATATGCCAGATTGATTCCGGGTAGAAATTTAAAATTAAAGAACTTTATCGATGGCCAAGGAAGACTCGCAAAAACTGATTTTAAAAAGACTACACTTTTTGAACTCATTTTCAAAGAGAAGGTTTTGTTTAGCCTGGCGAAAATGGCTGTTAAAAAATTTAAAAAATTTAATTTGCGTATCATTACGCTTCATTAATCAAAAGCATTTTATAGAATAACAATAAAATAATTTATGCGATTAGTAAACAAACGCGTACACAATACGTTTTCTAAACGCATCATTGATCTAAAACTATGTTTTTGAGCATTTGAAGTATGCGTTTAGGTGGCGATTTCTCGTCATCATAATACCCAACTGTAAAATGCCCCATTGCCAAAGAGACATTAATATTTTGCTTCCGCAAGTTTGGTACTAAACCATAGGTCACATAGCACTCCCTGGGTACTTACAGTTCAACAGGAATAAATGAATATAGGAAGCTCTGTTATTCGGAAATGTCCACGTTATGATTGTGGCCAGTAAATAAACGGTAAATTCCTGGAAATTATGCAAACATTTGATGCGATTTTGTGGAGAAAAATGGTACAAAGTTAATTTGTCATATAAACCTATTTAAGCTCCTACTCATGGTAATAGATTCATAATACTGTTTCATAAACATATGAGCGCATTCGAAAAAAGTATTTAATAGCAGAGCACCATAAAACATGTGAGCCAAAATGTCCCTTGATTAAATTCTATATCATAATTTATGCTCCATTTTAAGCTGCCAGCCAAAAAGACCACTTTTTCTCTTGGCTGTTGTGAAATAAAGTCCAGCATTTGTAGTACTGTGTATATTTAAGTAGCCACGTAGTAATATTCTATATGCTAAAGAAAAACAGGCTTTTACTGAGAAAATGTCATTGTAGCATTCGCCTTGGAGTTCTTCTATGATAAACCATATGCATTAGCAAGAAAGGCAAGTTAAATTAAAAATTGAAAAAAATCAGGTATAGCAAACGTATTTTTCAATAATTGTGACAAAAATATAGCATTTATGTCGTGACCCAAAGGCCACCAAATTTTATGATGACTCCAACAATCCGAAATGGCGTTTAATGACATTTTATTCCCGTTGTTACTAAGGGTTAAAGGTCGAAATCTTCTGCTTTCTCAAATTTTGACGATTCCTGACATGTTCTTTTGAGAATAATAAGCTAATCTGAATGAAACAGCATCAGGATTTAGTTAAAAGTGAACGTAGCATAATAGCATTAGCGGGAAACATAAGCGAGAATAGAATGGTTATTTCCAACTCACAAGCCAGTCATACCCAATCCTTAGTGTGGCAGCAGCCGAGTCTGGAAGCCGAAACCTGTTGGTTAGTAAAACCAACGCTCTGCGAACTCCACCACGAGAGACCATTCCAGTGTACCGTGTCCTGGTCGGTAACGTCATTCCCTCAGTAGCATAAGCCACTGTGCGGCTACTGTTGAGGCTTAAGAGACAGCTTCAAGGCAATGCGGGACGAGAGAGTCCTCTAACCGACCGGCGAAGACCTGTCTACAACTTGGTGAATGTAGCGTATGCTGACCCTTCACCAGTGAATACAGATCTAATTCCAAGTTCATCGGAAATATTTATGAGGTTTATATACACTACGTTTTGCTAGACAAAACTGCTTCTTTATGTTTATTATACGACTAAAACTTATCTTAGCACTAACCTTAACCCCACTATATATCTAGACCTAAACGTTATCCTAAGCCTAATGTAAACCCAACCATGTTCTCCCGAGATCGGGGCACAATTACACTTGTATGGTGACCGATTTCGGGTCCTATTGTATAGGAAGGGAATCACATAACTCATCCTTCCTAGAAAGTGTGCCCTTTTTACTGCATTCAATGTATCCATAAATTTTCCAACTAGAAATTTTGTTTGCTACTTTTGTATAAACACCTTACCTTTGTTCAGCGAATTACGCTTCAGTATTTTATAAATTACCTAAAGAATCAGACTTTATTGGGCCTCTTTACCTGTGGAATATATCTGTTGAGTTTTTTGCAATCGGATCAAATAATTAAGCTTTGGTTTACCTATGCCTTCATAGAAAACTATGTTCCTCTTATTAGGTTTATAAGAAATCACAATTTTTGTGAATAACCGATGCAAAATGCATTTTGTATGCTTATTGATAGAAAAAAGCAGAAAAAGCATTTGCCTTTACAAACAGTTTGTTGTGATTGAAAGATGTTGCTTGAAAAGAAAATTAAAAGCTTTTCTCGGTTTCCCGGAATGCACCAGACGACAACGAAACCTGTCTCTCCCTCCTTTGATGACTGTCGTGCTCACGAATTCCACCTACCGCCATTGCAACGTTATCACGTGGGGCAGAACCCAGTGTTTATTGCAGGCTTATTGCATGAATTGCATTGTTTATAAATTTCCGTTTTCACTTGGAATTTGGCATTTACTCACAGTTTTTCCTTTCATTTTCTTGATACAACATCTCCAAAGTATTCCGTCAATAAAATGGAGAATAATTATACATTTTCATAGCCATTTTCCTGCAGGGAGAGCATGTTTTGTGCCTCATCTTATCCAAAATAAATCTTGGTGACTTTACATAGGAGGAGATGTATGAACTGAAACGCAGGCATCCCAAGAAATGTTATTTCAAGGAAACGCGCCCTTTCCCAAAGGGAGCTTGTGAGTTCTCATTGCAAATATAAGATGCATGTCATACCACTCAGATATTGCTTCAGTATAGTAAATACCATTCTATCATACATAGCTAATTCTGGAGCATGTTTTGCCCTTATTTAGATAGGAGACGATCTCTAAGTTCCAAACTATGGCTAGATATCATAGTATTTCTACAGCTGGCCTGAAAATGGTAAATGCCTTGCGAGATAATGACATGGTAGAAGAAAGACGGTTAACTGGAGCTACGTGTTGACCACTGAAAGTTAAATCCAATGACTAAAAAAGATGATTCCCCATTGGCTCGGACAGACAAAATCATTGATGCCCTGTTGGTTATTTGAGCTTTCTCGACGCTAGATATAGTCGTCGGATATGGGCAGGCACTAGTCAGGCCATCTCCACTGTCGTCCCTATCTGGTGCCGACGTCTTCCGTGTATATTTAAGTGCTCGTTAGACCTACAACGGAAACAGTTCCCTCCGGACTATAAAAAGTAAATCGCCAGTACAACTGCGATCAGTAGTATTAATATCAGGACTAGCATGCAACATTCCTTGCACTGTATTGGACGGTTTTTTTGTCTTACTGTATTTGCTTGCTATTATATGGTCATACCGTTGGCATTCAGTACGATACTTGTAGTATGCTTTCACTTAACTGTTTTTATTATTGCTAGCTTAAGGGTACTTTCACTCGCCAACTTTCAGTTTAAATAGTAAAAACACTAACACTTCTAGTATTACCAGTATTTAGGCCTAGTAACATTAACAATACAGTGTAAGTACAAGTTGTAGTAGCATTAGTACTAAATCGCCCCAGCACTAGAATGCGTCTCTTTAATTCTGGAAATGCTGCTTCACCGCCATTATTACTACTCAGCGCCCTCCGGCCTATACGAAATTCGGAACCATGCCCCACTTAGACCGTAATAAACATTAGCGTCAGTAACAGTGCCAGTACTATTGTCATTCAGCTGCATTCACCAGTTTGCCAGCAGTAGTATAAACTGTCCTAGCAACAAGGCACTTATTTATGTTTTTTTTCATTACAAGCTGGCATTGTACTGTAGTGAGGCCAAGACAAATGTCATTGCACAGAGAAAAAATGACGTAGTAAAACACGAACTTTTGTATAATAACCTTTATTTAATCTGTAAGCCTACTATTTGCCCAAAACACCTTGTGGCTGCACACTAGGTGAAAATTTTCCTACATATGCGTACATGCCGTATTATTCTATACTACTTGCTGGTATTAGGAAGTAAATTACTAGAAATAGCACACCTAAAACTGGTATATTACTTCTGGCAGCAAAAGCCTAGTCTTCGTCGTCCAAACTTAGTAACAAGCTGACATTGCTGGCATTGACGTGCCTGCCTGACGGGCTCTCAAATTCGGCCATGAACATCTGACTAACAGCGGATCATTCAGCTACTCAATCATGAGTAACTGGGGTGCGTCTGCTGCCTAGCGTGGGCACTTTTCGGTCCTGTGAGGTTTACTTAAAGAGTTTTTACCTTCTGGACGAGACATGATGCCTGCATTATCACTGCAGATGAAGATGAATAAGCCGGTATGCTCATCTTCCTAAATGTTACTCTAACCGCACAAATATATGTTAATAAAATGTCTGATTGGTATGCTATTGACACAGCTTTATGGCATACCAATAAGTGTCAGTCCACTATCACTCACTTGCATCGGTATTAAGCAATCTAAGTAATGGTAGTAGTAATAGAAGTAGAAGTATTTAGTAGCATGACGCTTTTTATCAGACTGATTATATGGCAATTCTGGGACCGAACTGGATTAGGGAAAGAGCACGGATGTCCGCAAGCAGACTTGCATTACAATGTAGTTTATTACAATTTGGTTGTTAAGGCTACTGGAATAAGCAGCTGATTTCAACAGTATCCTAGTCCTCGTAGTTGAAACCTACTATAAAACGGACACAGTCTGGTGGATAGAGTTGAAGGGTCGTAAACCAAGGCCAGCCATGACGTGCTCCGGGCCCAAACATGCATTCGTTCGGAAGAGCATAAAGCAGATACACACATGGAGGAACATGAGTGGTGACTCAAATCAGCTTCAATTCTGATTTATCCCTGAGATATGTATAGTAACAGTTTTACTAGCACTGCGATAAACTTCTAGTTAGTAGTAGAAGTAGTAGAAGTAGTAGTAGTAGTAGTAGTAGAAGTAGTAGTAGTAGTAGTAGTAGTAGTAGTAGAGGACGGAACTCTGTATTCATGCGTTGTGTACCGCAAGCTAGATGCTGAAGTAAGCCTGCAGCTAGTTTTTTAGCTGACAAAAAACACTAAACTGCGCAGTTAATGCATGTTAGAACATGAGCTTTTCATTTAATAATGCCTTATGTAACCCACAAGCCATAGTTGTTACCTTTTACAGATTGTGAGTGCGTACAGAGTGCCGACTCCCTAAAAAAACAGCGGGGTCGTTTCACAGTATCCTATTACTAACACAAGTAAGTATGATTACTTAAATCAGAACTTAAGCAAAGGCACTTACTCCTATCAGCAGGATCATAGTCCGCCTAGTGCAAACCTAGCATAAATGGGCACAGTGTGGTGGATAGAGTTGAGAGGGGGAATCCACTAAAAGCCCTGATCTGCTCCGGGCTTCAAATATGTATTTACTCGGAATGTGATAAACCCAGATTAAACCTTCTTGTTGAACTCAAGGGATATGACCCCTAGTGCTGGGTTTTTATCCACCGTCACCTCTAACCAACATTATCTTCAGAAAGAGCACTTGTACTACTAAAACTCAACTACACTGCTAGTTAGTAGTACTAATAGTGGCCGTATCAAACTCGGCCTCCTTAAGCCTATCTTGACACCTACTGAAGGTGTGACTAGGCGGTGCGGTAGTACCCGCGCAACGTCTCCGGTCACTTAAGACTAAGTCAGGTGGTGTTTTCTGGCCTATATTGGAGAAAGTGGTCTACGCTGGGTCCCGTTTGGTGTTCGTGACCCTGAGTGAAGGTTAAGAGTTCAGTTGGCACCTGCTACCTCTACTATCCCATAAATCTACCCTCTGATCTCCGGTCAATTTTAAGCCCCAACCTGTTTGGTGCATATGGTGGAGTTCATCGAAATTGGTGGTCGAACACGCACAGGGTTATTGCTAGGAGTGGCTCATAATTACAGTTAGGAAAATGTTTATGGGTAGCCTTAAGGTGAGTGTAAGACTTGAGATTTCTATTAGACATATGCTTGTGCGTGTTACAGTCCGAATAATACACCGGAGATTTTGCAATTCTTGGAATTTTGTGCAGGGTCACTATCATAAGCGGTGAGGTTTATTATTCCCGGAGCTAACGTAAGTGAAAGACTGTAGGTTTCGCACTAATTATTCTTGTAGTTTTTACAGTGTGTATGTGCTTGCAATTTTGAGTACCGAGACATTACTTTGAAACGTGCCCCTAGTAGAGCCGCCAATGGTGTAGATTTAACTCATTCCGATATCTTTTAGAGTTGACAGAGCACATTTTGGCATGCGTTGTTGTTGGATGTCAACTTAACTAAGTTGCATTTGAAGCAAAATCCTTTGAATTTGATTGTATCGAAGTTTTTGGTTCATTCAGAGACCTCCTAAGCCCGATTCCTTTATATAAATATTTCCCGGTGATTATTGTGAATATAATGAGACTCAAATTAAAATCACATATTGAAGTATGTAAATAATTCAGCTTTGTTATTTCTATTATATATGGTATTATTAAAATTAACATTAAAATTAACAACACCGTGAATGGCCACCCCATACGATGTCCTTCAATCGCCTTTTATTGCAGATTCGAGTAGACCACTGCATTAGCTATTCATTGTTGATTTTTATAAAATCTTATCCATCAATTTGCTTGGAGCAGAAATGGTGCTCTTCATGGATCGCAACAACATCGCATTACTAGTAAATCCCATTAAGCTGCTGTTGTTTAAGCTGTCAAATGTAAAGGCCAGAAAAAGAGGGGCAACGCTCACGGGAGGTCATCAAACTCAAATGTATTTTCGAAAATATAAGAGTGAATGAGTCATTTTAACGATGAAGCGTGAAAAAAAGACAGTGGGGTCAACACCTGTGTAAAATAAGCAGTTTTACTTCAATACCACCGCTCGACCGTCGCGTATTATGATGCTCAGCGTGTGTCCTACTGCGGATGGGAGCAAGAACGATGACCTGTGCGTCAATTTCCAGACTGGTGCAATAAAAATTGCTGGTGGGTTTGGGTGCAGGTTGCTGACGTTTGGTTAGCCTTTGCTTAGGCGTGCTCCATAACCCCAGCCAATTTGCGACACTCGTTAAGGACGCTTTAGCCTGCCGTTCACTGATCTAAGCCCTGTGTTGGTTCAGTGCATCTAAACGTTGCCCGATTCGATATAATCAAGCCTATATGCGGCAATGACCACCACCTTCAAGAGCGACGAAATGAAACGTGTCCCTACGCAAAGAGCACAATTGTTGCCAATTGCCCGTTAATTAATTTACGGTAAAGCAGGCACGTAGGATGCGTTCGGGGGACTGTCCTCCACTATTCACCAAACTGCGTTAGTAAGATGTTAAGATACCTAACTGGAGTGGCTGGCAAATCTAACCAGTCTGTTTACATGTGCCAACACAGAGCCCCGGGGTCTCCACAGAGAAAGGGGATCAAATTTCACGTTCATGAGGCGCATCAGAGCAGCCAATCGACGTAGGAGACATTGAGGCTGACTCCTTGTCCTCGAGTCATTTATCGAACCTACAGAAACGGTACTTTACCATAAGCAGTGGCGGAAACGGGTTGGAGGCAACCATGAGATGTCAGATAATGAAATTAAAAGACTCACTGCCAAGGCAGGAAACGTCTGGAGTTTTCTACAGGATCTGGTACACTTGCGGTCAAAGAAACTACGTCGGAGAAACTGGAGGACTTCTCAGGACGCAAATTGCCGAACATGCGGCAGCAGTGCAGAGAAATGACACCAACTCTCAAGTTTCGGCTCACTCGCCCAAAATGCTCACGAGAGGTGACAACAGTGTGAGTGAAAAGAAGACGACTCGATCGCCAGGACAATAATTTTATTCGCCTGACGTTTTGACAGCCGTTGCGGATTCAGCATCAGAGTCATTAGCAGAAAACGGTAGCGGAAACGGGTGTGAATCAAAAATTTCTTGAGTCACAGGCCCCCAGTCTAGAGACAAGTACAATGACCTGTTAAATCCATATTCGGGGCTGAGGCTCAGTTTGGCCAGAGCAACTGGCTAGTAGGGGAACGCACAGGACAACGCCCCATCCAACACCAACGCCGGGGAACCAGATGACTGAGCACTCATCACGTTTAATTCCACCACATGTGATAAAAGTTCAGCATGTCACGGCGCGCACGCCGATTATCGAGCAATTAGTGCACAAGCGGGTAATTATCCTCGATAGGGGAGTCGGTAATTGTCAAATGTGCGCAGTCTCGCAGTAAACGTATTCTATAAATGCTGCAACTCCCTGTGCATGAATCACCCGTTTCTGCTTCTACTTGCTCTAAGGTCTTTGATGAAGAACCCGCAATGGACATCAAAACGTAATGTGCAAAAATGTCTTGTCCCAGCGATTGCATCTTCTTCATCTTCTCCTCAGAAACAGAACTCTTGTCAACTAGCAATCATCAAACGCATGTCTTTCAGACCATCATGTTAGTAACAGCAGTAGTATTAGTGAAAGTGCAAGTTCCAGTTGATAAAGCAGAATAACAAAGAGCGTTTACCGGGAGGGGTTTATGGTAAGCCTGACGTTTCGGGTAGTCTTTTCGTCTAGCTATCTTCAGGGAATAAAAATTCTGGATCACCGTTTAGTTATATGCGCTCCTTTTCTGTATGCAGATTCTGCCAATCCCACCTGAACCGCTTTGCATGGCTAGCATCTAACTCTCCCTTTGTTTCCCACTGTCGACCCTCCCGTTAGCCCTGTATGTTGTTGGCGCAACCTTCGAGCTCTTTTTAACTAGCTAAGTTTGACTGTGCTGCAAGTGTGAGACCAAAGTCAGTGAGTAGTTACATAGAGAATAATTTACCATAATTTGCTTCACAATAATGCTTGGGGGTATTTAGATACTGACTTCGAGGTCCGTTTACCGAATTTATATACGTGGTTGCTATAAAAAGCTCTCATCAGCATTATCGTCAACGCTCTCCTGAGAACATTTAAGTTCGCAAAGTCCACCTTATTACTAATACAGTGGAGTCCGGTTAATAAAGACACGGTTAATGTGGACAACCGCTTAATGTGGACAGTTGGCCAGGAACGAAATTTCTCCATAGTAGAAACGACTGGTTTGGGGTCAGTTGGCTTAATGTGGACAACCGGTTAATATGGACAGTTGGCCTGGAACGGAGGTGTCCACATTAACATTAACTCCTAAGTTCACTGTCCTGGTGAAGCGTTCCGTGCAACCAATGCTTTAAGGGACGTCTGTTATACCAAATAGCTCGAACGTCAAGAAAAAAACTTACAAAAGCTGATAGACGTTAGATAAATCAGTTGACTGCCCATTAATCCTTAATATCCTGTTTTCATGACAAGGATCTGTTATACGCGTGGACATCATGCTAAAAAGAAAGGAAAACATTCAAAGAAAAGTGAAAAATAAATAGAAGTCCGCCAGAATCCTTGTCAGACACCTAAATACGGCAACGGTATTGAACAAGCTAACTGAAAAAAAAAACAATTCGGCAAATTTGCGACAGGTCAGAAACCCATCGAACGAACAACTTATAGAAAAAAATGACAGCAAGTTCCAAATAGACCGACTGGAAACCTGACTACGAGGTGACGTAAAGCATATTAATACCAGAGGAGCCATGGCAATAAAAATTTATGCGTAATGAAACAACCAGATAAGATAAGTATGACCGCATATTTTATCTTTACAATAAGGGAACTGACTAATACACTATAAACATCAAGCAAACATTAAAAAATATGTATAGTTCAGGAAAAAATGATATGCATTTATAAACAGTTTAGGTAATAATGGTTGATTTTTTCCTTTCAAAATATAGACAAACGGCTCCAGATCACATAACGGTCAAGCAACAGCAAATCGATTTTGTAAAAAAAACAAAAGAATAACCAAGGCTATAAATTAGGAAAATGCGCTGTGATATTAGCAAGTCCGAAGACTGTAGGTTAACACGGGTCTGGACCAATGCGACAACGGGTATTAAGGCTGCATATGTATATTTGTATATGGAAGGAGAAGGTAAGGCGATCTCTTGGGGAACATGTTTATTCGTCTGAGTTTTCGCACTCATGCTCGAGCACATCATCGGCGATAGACATTTGGGTCAAGAACATGAGTTAAAGTAGGGGCTTACTGCTAGCTGCTGGTTGGTCCCGCGTCCTCTCGCTTTATTGGACGCCCTCTTGTGCGC
>JAYGXS010000002.1:40444936-40475269 GCA_036362985.1 Ligula intestinalis
GCGCACAAGAGGGCGTCCAATAAAGCGAGAGGACGCGGGACCAACCAACAGCTAGCAGTAGGCCCCTACTTTAACTCATTTTCTTGACCCCAATGTCTATCTCCGATGATGTGCTCGAGCATGAGTGCGAAAACTCAGACGAATAAACATGCTCCCCCAGAGATCGCCTTACCTTCTCCTTCCATTCCAATACCTGGGGTTAGCATCTTCGGCTATATCCATCTTTGTACATATATGTCTTCCAGTACGGCCGATGTAAGGGAAGGGATAGATCTGAGAAAGGGCTTAATTTTCGAAAGCAGTCGCTTTTTAATAAAGAGGAAAATGAAGATATGATTGGCTTCTATAAGGGGGATCAGAATTAAAAGCTATGAAGATGGCAATGAAATATATCATAACGCAGTAGTGCAAGGGGATTGGCGTTGTCGCAAGGTCTGCTTTGCCGCCTCACTAGAGAAAATGAAACAGGTTGGCGATCGTGGGGTAAAAGTGCAAATTGATTCAACAGCTCGGAGATGACGAAGCGATCAAATGCTTGTACTTGGCTTACGCAAAATAAGCTAAGTGCGTACTGTATGTTGACTACAGGTATGACAGGAGGTAAATTTAGTCTTTTTGGAGAACTTAGTAAGCAAAAAACTAATACCACCTCATGACAAGTAAGGTGTCAAAAACATCACAGTACAACATCCATATGATAATTAAAATACCAACGGTTACTCCCCGTAGCTATGAACTAACAAACCAAACCAGGCCTAATACAAAAATTTTATGAGTTGGTTTTCTGCATGATGCCCAGTGGCGTTACACAACCTCTTCCTACCCTTTTAGTTAACGTGGTGAAGAACTCTTCGCCGTCCTTTAACTAGAGAACTGATTTCAAAAAAAGGAGGCCATTGTAACATGTTAACACCCTTTTATGAAGCTGGCTATTGGTTTTAAAAACACTGTTGACAAACACGGCATGTCGCTGCCAAGTGTGCGACTGATAATTTACCTGTTGCAAGCCATGTTATTCACCACAAGTGATAGGCAACTGCGGGACGAAGCCGGCGCTCCCGACATCTGCCATAGTGTCTCCCTTAAAACTCATTGTACTCTAACGCCAAGAACAACATCAGACAATAAGAGGTTGACAAATTGTTGTATCTGTCCGTGCTTTCTGCGCATGACCTGGTTCCTGAAACTATCTTTCAAAGAAGGAGGTCTCAGATCGCAGATAAATGTAACATTTTGCAAACATCAGAATGAAGCGGAATCGCCACATTCTGCCCTGAGTGCCAAGAAGTGCCAACTTCCCCGGCTAACATACTGCTAAGCCAATAGTTACAGGTTCGCATGATAGCCTCAAGTACGTTGTACTGAGTATAGTAAGGCCTCAGCTGATACAATTAAAAAAAACCATATAGTCGGACTCGCACACTCGTCCTCCTTCCCCGAACTTACCGACTGTCCAAAACTTAGCAATACACCGCTGATGAGATTTAGCACAGCGTCCAACATGGCGTGAAGACATATGTATGACGCAGGTATGCAATGCTGTAAAAAGGTGCTCGTGTGAACTCACTGCAGCACAATAAATGCGTACCAAGAGACAATGGGTTGTGTCTCAACGACCAGGTGGAGGAGCGCTTTGTTGAGACTAGGTTTTGGAACGTAATTTACCACATCAGTCTCACATAATTTCGAGATTCGGCCACAAATTCGGAAGTTCAGATAAAAAGGTTATTTATGGGACCAGGGTATATGATTTCCGCGGGTAAAAACGTGCGTTCAAGTGTAAGCATTTTGCATATGTAATAAACACAGATAATATCTAAAAACATAATCCTTAAATCTCAAAGACGTCAACTCTTTCAAACGCACGAACATATTCGAACAGACTGCTGATGTTCTGACGAGATAGTAGAGTGTACGCCCGACACTGACGGATCCTGAACGCAAAAGCTGCAACTTAATTATTACGTAAGTGGTGGACCGCGAAGCCTGCGATGGTAGAAAAAGTGTGAGATTAAATGCGGGAATATTCCATATCTCCTTTCTGAAATAAGCCATTGATTAGGATATTACTGTGTGTGTGTGCTGACATTGTTATTTTAAACTTCTGGGTATTGCATCTGTAATGTCCTTCGCTAGTGATTCGGCTTCGACGCAATAGCTGAAAGCGAACGAAACCTTTGCTGAGCATAACTGTCAGAACTGTAATCAAACATCAATCGGTCGGTTTCCTGTCTTTAGCACTATGTTCGGATCTGGCATATTCTGGCAACGTTGCTGGCACTATGGGTTGAAAAAGTAGCGGATTTGGTTATTTAGATGTTGATATTTTTCTCTTTTATCGTTTCTTCGCCATAAAACTTTAATTGTTGGAGAATTGTGCGTGGCGGTACAGTAAGTCTTCTTTATTAACTATATTTTATATATTTTCCACTTACCAGTGCTTTGCATCGCAATGGCTGTGAGCGTTCTTTCAATGGGAGATCAAGTTCTTTTCTTCGCGTTCTTCAATTATTTAAAATTACTTTACTAACTTGAAGTCGTAGGCTATTGTATCCCTAGAGTCCCAGACTGAGTTTTGTTTACAGTGGAAGAAGACGAAAACAAGCTACGGGTTCTTTTTTTAGTTCCGAACCATGGCCCACTGGCAAACCTGTGCTAACTGCCCGCACGGACCACAGTTAAATCACGCCAGAGAACGCGCTTGTAGGTGGCTGTTAACTAGATCGAAAATTCCCTCTCGTGGTCGCTGTGACTCTCAAGCCAACACGTCCGGAACACGTCCTTCATGAGGGCGCATGGCGAACGAGTCGCGAGGGTCTTTGCGTACTAGATGGGAAAAGGAACAGGGCCTCCCAGATTAAGTAAATTTTGAGCTTAAATTCAAATGGAAGACAAAATGTCTAAGTATGCCTAGGTAACACATTTGGTAAACTCTACAGGCAATCAAACTGACAAAATCACCAATTGTGATACCAATAGACGATAGGAAATGCTCCCAAGTAATTGTGGGACCTTGCTTTAGTATGCAGGAAACATAAGTATCCCCAAAACGTAACCTTATTACTAATAAAACCCTTATGTTAACCCAAATGTCAACGTTAACCCAAATTCCCGTGATATCTAACTTAAAGTGACCTCTATTACGCGCCGTTCGTATTCCAATATCCTGCCGGTGGCCATATAAGCAATTCTTACCGACAAATTCACAATTTCTACCCCATTTAAAAAGTTAACGTTATGCGACACTTTGAAGTCTTATTGGCTGGCGCCTAGACTACCAAATATGACTAAGCCTACTTATTTCGACATGCCCCGTAAATGCCACTTACATGACCATGTGATCATCAACCATATTAGTAGGTTTACGTTGGTATTTCTGACGTCAAACGCAAATAATGCACCGCACATGTAAACCAATTAGCAAATGTCCGACCTATGTGGTTTAATGTAAACGCCTTACTTCCGTACAAAAGGAGACACCTTCGGAAAGAATAGCAGGTTAAGATGAATTTTTTCTCTATGAAGGCCTTCAGGAGGCAGTATATGCCGGTCGTTTTGTCAATCTGTCCGCCAACAGATTCCTTTTGGAAGATAAATGGGGAAATGTTCCAAAACACATCAATGTGAGCTAGTGAGTTAGGAAACCGAAACCAGGTATAGTGTGCTAAAAGGGGAGTGGGTCATTAAGACTACTGAAATATTTGGATTGACCATCGAACAGCCGTAGCTCCTTGTTTAACATGGAAAATCGAACACCGATCAAAGGCCTCACTAGTACTGCAAGATCGAACAAGTAGGGGAACTCCCATTTTCCTGGATGGATGTTCTAGTGTGTTCTCAATGTAGAACTGCACGCCTCACTTGGCATGTTTACAAGGGCTAAATGGCTCAACTGGCTAACCCGTTCTGTTAACTGCAGGGTATTTTTTTAAAGTGGTCACTTATTATACGACTGACTAGAAATGTGCAGTAGACTAGTAGATGTAAAAGATACGTGAATCAAAACACTGAATGGTTGAAACATGTGACTGAAAGGATATGAAACGGCGTGTAATATAGAGAGGACTCTCGGGAGCGTTCGAGTTGTTTAAGCGGCGGTGCTTGACAAAAGGAAGTTCTTTAAGTTCCTTTGTTGCTAGGAGTTCACGACGGGAATAGAGATCTCAGATATCTAATCTTTTCATAGGAAAGGCTTTTAATGAATATGATTTTAATTGAGGAATATATTGCGAAGAAGACGACTCGATCGTTGGGACCATACATTTATACGCCCGACGTTTCGACATCCGTCGCAGATTCATCATCAGGGACATAGTCAGAGAACAAAAGCAGATAGGGTGGCGTATGCACAGGAGTTTGTAGTACTTATAGGATGCAGTCATTACTGCAAACATACAACGAAAATTAACCGTAAATGCCTTCTTGAGTATTGGTGGTCTGTTGAGCAGCATGCCGGTTCTGACCTGCTAACCTTTTATCACGCGTGGTAGACTCAGGTGTGATGATTGTTCGGTCATCTGGCTCTCCGGTACTGCCGTAGGATGACGCAGTGGCCTGTCCATTCCCAAAGTAGCCACTTGCTTTGGCCAAATTGAGTCTCAGCACCCAATATGGATTGGACAGATCTTTGCAATTGTTGATGGATTGGGAGCCATGAACCATGACTCAATTAATTCTTGGCTCATCCCATAGTCACTTCTTGCGGAAATTTCGGCTTCATCAAATTTGAATGTGTGGCCGAATCTCGTCGAATGAGTTGCAACTTGAGAATTGGCATCATTTGCCGCATTGGCTGCGTGGTTGCCATCCTATTTGCTACTGCTCTCTGACTATGCCTCTGATGACGAATCCATGACGTATATCGAAACGTCTGGCGGATAAAAGTATTGTCCCAGCGATGGAGTCGCCTTCTTCCCAATTACTTCCTGGGACTCACATGTTCGCGTGTATTGATAAGCAATATATGTTGATGTGAGCGAAAAGTATAAAATGAGCCTCGGTTTGTGGCGTACTCCTCATCGCCATCCGACAGGTGACTCTCTTGGAAACGAATGATTTAGGAAATGAGTTTGAAGTCAGGCAACCTTGTGACGCAGTGAGTAATGGGATAGTGCATGGTGGTGGTGGAATAAGTTTGGTTTTTCTTGATATAAACGTTGATATTTTCTATCCTGTAGAGTAACTGCAAGTATTTTTACGTTAGTAAGGTCAGCTGTGCCAGAGTCAGTTTGACAGACGTAACATGTCTCGGGTCATCCACACCACAAGGACTTGAGTTGAAAGTGCCGTCACTAGCCACGACTTCTCCTGGATAACTGAATATCCTATCAGCAGTCTAAAAGAGCATGCTTAGAAATACTTGTAAAAAATCGCCATAAAGGCAACTTCTCTCTCAAAAAGACAAACTTTTTAGTGCATAGTATTTTATAAAGTAAGGAAAATATTATGCCACGGTGATGGTTCATCGAAAAGAATCGGAGTTTTAACAATACGTCAGCTGAACGCACCAGATATTAGGGAGTTGAGAATTTCTTGCTTAATTATGCCAAATTCTCAATGTTTAATCATTTTTTTCACCAAGGACTATAATTGAGGAATATTATGGATCAATGTATACGCTTAAGTTAATGGAATATGTTGGTTACCACGTATCTCCTTGAAACACTTCTTATCTGTTCTATTTTCGGGTCAACAAAGGGCTAAATTTAGTGAAAATTATATTCTATTAGGTTGTGTAGCACCTAAGTCCGTGGAACGATATTAATCTATTCAAATTCTATTCAATCTTCTTAAACGTCATGTTCTATTCTATTTATTTCATTTAGGAATCTAACTTAATCGAAATGGGATGTTTTCAGTTAAAATAAAACAAACACAACGTGACGGCTCTGCAATAAAAATATAATGTGATAAATGCCAAGGCGATCGGCTCACTTAGAAGTGCTAAATCTGGTCTCATTTTACTATGATTTATTTTAAAATGAGCTAGAGCAGAACTATTCAGAGGACGTCTGTTCATTTTTTATGCTTAACAACGCTATTTCATCGTCTTTCCACAGCTAGTATGAAATTAAGTTCTAGGATGAGTCTCAAAGCATGTAACTTTAAACCGATCATAGTTTTACGAAACCAAGAGGAATCTACATTGGACTTGCCTGAGTGCAGTAAATTGTGAGAAAAGACTGCTTGACACCATTTCATTGTCCAATTTTTCAGACCGACAAGAAATAGTCGTCGAATTCTAATCTAACTTACGTCATATTTGTTGGATGTTTGTGCATATGAAATGTTATAGACACTTTTTTAAATTTCCCTTTTACTTAAGTCTTTCTAGTTCTGTCGCCAATTACAATTCCCAGCGTCACATAATGTTTTATAGTTAGTCACTTGGGCCATCATGTTTTTATCTTGGTGAATAATGTCAAGCTGCTTTATGAGAATTTTAAAATTTCCAGGTGAATTCTAAGTAGCACCACAGGCGGAGATGCAAGGAAGTTCGAATACCTGGTTTATATTTGCATTCCTAACAGAGTTGACCTATGCTAACGATTATAAATCAACCATTCATTAATTCCACGCGTTTTCTAGTGTGCCTGGTTGAAATACGCTGCACTCTTGATAAAAACAATGACGATTAATGCCTAAATTAATGCATCCAATGTTTGTATATACGCCTTGCACAAGCAATGTGTACTAACATAAAATTGTTCCACTTTAATGATACAATATACTTCCGTAGACTTAAACACGCATCTAAATAACTTGGCAAACTTGAACTGCACCCGCGTGTTAATAAGTTCCTCCCCATTTGGCTGACTTATCTGTTTATCTTTTTCTCATAAAGATAGACCGGTTGATATCCTGCATCTGTGACTCCCTTTTTTTGTGCTTGAAATTTTCCATTCGAACCCATTTCTTTCCAACTTTTGATTAATCTTATTATCTTAACCAGGATTTTTTTATTGCCTCATCTTTTCAACCAATTCCAGTGCTGCTTTCAACGCTCACAGCAAACATACCAGTCATCTAACATCATTAGCTGACCTCTGACCGGCATCACTTGATCATGACCAGCGAATCTAAACTTCACATGGTAACCGGTACTCCCCCTTCCGACTTATTTGTTCCCCACAGTAGAATCTCTTTTGCTTGCGGTAAATCACAAGATAGGATACAAAATCCAAATAAGTCGTGGCTGCATTGCCAACAGATATTGTTATTGACCTTCGGCATATTGTATGTATTCAGCCCACATCCGCCCCAGCGAAGACCCTCCTTGCCCGCAGGCCCGTAACAATCCAAGATTCCGCCAGTGTTAGATTTTAGAGCAATACATTGATGAGAGGCTACCACGCTGACACGCTACCACGCGGACAAGCTCTTGATGGTACAATTTTCAAGACGTGGCAGCAATTCGGAAACATGACTCGCGGTTCACACGAATGTCACCTCTCGAGAGAATTTTGGCCTCGGAAAAACTTCATGTGTAGTCGGTTTTTGTTGAATGAACTGCGAAATGAGGAGTTACGTAATTTCTCCGCATTGCTGCCGCGTGTTCGGCAATTCGTCTCTTAAACGTTCTCCAGTTTCTCCGACGTCGTTGCTTGGTTTGACGCTGCACTAGGTCCCAAAGAAGACTCAATACGTTTTATCTCAGGACAGTGGCTCTTTCGGTTTCCCTATCTGACGCCCTATGGCTGACCTGGCCTTTGTGCGACTACAACCGTAAAATGGGTCTCCAAGGTGGCCGACGGCATCCGATACGTTTTCGAGGTACGAAATCTCGCGCTAATATTTGGAGTCGATGCAATTTTTCTGACTCGTTTGTGCATGCAGCAGTTAATGAAGCTGTGCCTCCAGCACCCGTCCAAGATGTTGCCTTTAAGAAACTTCGTCTTCTGGCTCACTGTAGTGCGTCTCAACACGCCAATAAAGTGTCCCTATGCAACTGCATTTGAGTGGTTGCTGTTGACGTCCATTACTTGTGTGGGATACGATGTTGTCCGGTCCCAACATTTATAAGCTAGTGAGTAATATAAAACATGGTAGGCCAGAGTGTTATGAATGATTTAATAAGGTTAAAAGGAGTAGAATATGAGTTACGTGCAAGTAACTCCCAGACAAGTGCAGTCCAGTCATGAATGGGCTGGAGTCCAGAGGCGCAGTCCGGTAAGTCGATCACCTGGTCCGGAGCTCTGCAACCGAACAGTAAGTCATCGGCACAGGGAGTGACTGAGCGTAAACAACCCCCCCGCATCTTGTGCACTGGTCTCACCTTGAGAAGTGATTGGCTAGTGAGGCCAGACAAGTCTCGACCTTGAGTGGAGGCTTTGACTGTCGTCTTCCGTCCGCGTGATGGTCACGCCAGATATGGTTTGTCCCCGCGGCGTCCAAGGAAAGCATGACTAAGAATAAGGGGTCGCTGCACGTGCATCGTATTTGCTGCTTTACTAAACATTTGGATGCTTAGGCTATCAACATCTTTATGGCAAACGAGGATATCAAGGAAGGTCAAATGATTGCTTTCTTCCTCCTCCATCGTCATTGTTTATCCGGAAAGACGCTCTTAAGAAGTTAGTTGAACGTGACCCCCTGACTCCGTTTTATGACGACACATGTATCATACGCAAAGCTTACTCTGAAGTTCGATCTGTAGTATTGGAAGACCAATGACTACACAGATGTAGGATTGTCTCGGCTTTGAATCCAAGATCTTCCTCTAACATGATCGCAGGCAAAAGTAGCTTATATAGGCCCACTCATTTACCCCTAGTCCCAGCATTTTGTCCTGCAAAACAGTGGTTAGGGAGTTTGGGGGGTGGGGAAATAGGATAGACAGAGAAGGAAAGTTTTAGAATTAAGTGTAAGGTGAAAAGAATGTAGTCGAAGTTGCTTCCTGAGGCCGCTGGGAGTAAGTTGTTCCGCATGTAAATTGAAACCATTCTCATGTAAGTCCAGAACGGTAAGTTAGACCTCAGGTAAATTGAAGTAAACGACATCCTAACTTTCATTTCAATTTTTCGGGAAATTCAAGAAAACGGCAGCTTGATTATCGGGTTTTTCCGCAATACGTTAGTTGATAATACAGATTAGGAAAATCTACAGATATAAATCAACAACACTTATAAATACAGTAAAACGGAAAAGCATTTAGCATTTAGTATAGCATATTCCACTGTGTATGCTAATACCACACCCATAAAACCTTAAAACCACCGTTTTCGTAGGCAAACATGCTGAGAGTAGGGATAAATGAGTGGGCTTACATAAGGTAAAGTTGCCTGATCGCAGATGGTTTCGTCAAACGTGAAGTAAATTCTGACATAGAACTTCAGGAGCTGCAGGATTTCGACGTGTCTGAGGTGATTCTCCGTGTCATCGTTTTAACTTCGAAGGAGTAGTTCGACGGTCTCGACTGCCAGACCATAGGAGATAGAAGTATTGACGAACAGACCGTGGTGTCTGAATCAACGGTCAGAAGTTTGAGTCGCCGAAACAGCCAGTTTTGCAAGTCCGCACTTGGGAGTGCCTTTGATCGATATGATTATTCAGAGAGGAGCCTCTTTCTGGTGCACCTTGGCCATACGTTGGCCCGTCGGTGTTATTCTAAGCGCGTTTTATAATGTCAACAGAGTCGCATTTTTTCGTGTGTCCGCTTTTTAAGTGTGACGTAAACACGTTAAGGGACCTGCCCAACCCACATTCGGTTCTGTGGCTCAGTTTGGCCGAAGAAATTCGCCCCTCACAGAACACACATACGAACGGATCGTATACGACAGCGCCAGGAAGCCAGATGACCGAGTGCTCATCACGCCCAGTTCCAGCACGGACGACAAAAGTTCAGCAGGTCACGATCCGCAATAAGCGCACAAGCGTGCAACTATCTACGATAGTGGAAGC
Organism: Ligula intestinalis; assembly: GCA_036362985.1. Lineage (NCBI taxonomy): Eukaryota > Metazoa > Platyhelminthes > Cestoda > Diphyllobothriidea > Diphyllobothriidae > Ligula > Ligula intestinalis. The sequence goes on from JAYGXS010000002.1 coordinate 40,454,837, forward strand.
CGTTAATTGTCATAGGTGGGCAGTAGCATAGTGACCGTATCCCCTAAACCCCGCAACTTCCTGTGTATGAAGTATCCGTTTCTGCTATCGTCTTTGATTACGGGTCTGCTATGGAAGCCAAAAAGTCAGGTGAATAAAGTTTTTGTACCAGCGATGCACCTACGTCTCCTCACTTTCTTCCCAGGATTCGCATTTTTGCGCAGATGACCTGCGCATGACCATGCCTATGTTATCATCACCTATGATTAAGGATTTCCGAAGGAAGCCGAAACGTCAGTCAAATAAAACTCTTGTTCAAATGATCGCATCTTCGTCTTCTGAACTGCTTCCTGGTACTCGAATATTCGCTACTATTGGCAATGCTATCTGTGTAAACGATACAACGCTGCTCATGCGATACCTAACGGACACTTTCCTCACTCACGCAAGCAAGCGGCCATCTCACGGCATCCTGTCCTTTGTCATGAATAAATTGTTCCCAATAGTTGACTGAATTCTATCAGACGGAACTAACTTATGGTGTTTCCACATGCTAAAGTAGGCCTAACATCCTTGAGCACCACAGACGCACTTGTACACCCCCGCCATTGACTGCCTGTGCAATGTGCACATGTATGCACTTCTTACCACAGGTTGTGGTCTGTAGCACGACGGGCTAAGTAGAATTTAGAAAAGGCTGAAATAATTGTTGGCCGGTTCTCAACTGTTTTCGGTGGGTATTGGGCATACTCGGATCACTACAATCATCAAGCCAGATCCCAAAATCTGAGGTAAAAGCAGAAGTCAACTGTGAGAGAGATTTTTTGCGTACAAAACTCCCCGTTGCGATCTCAGGCGGCAGTGACCACTGACCAGGGCTAGTGTTGACCGCGTCTAGTCAAGTCTGAGAGAGAATGAGACAATGGCGGCAGCTGCATAAGTAGGACAAGCGTTGTCCAGTTGGTGTGTCTGACACTTCCCGAGGGGTGTCGTGTCTGGTGACCTAGGCTGTGTCAGCCGAGGGTGAGGAAACGCATATACTTATATGGCATTTAGACAGCCACGACAACCTGGAAGTGCGTGTGTGTCCCGGACTGGAAGTCGGTCAAAGCTCTGCAGGTCAGTGTGTCTAAAAGCACTGACTGAGCTATTGGATGATCTTGAGGCATCTGGTCTCAAATAAGGACACCGGATCAAGCAATGTTGGACGTCAGCTACAGTCCTTCAATATTTACGCTCGATTCGCCTTCAACAGACAAACATGTGTTTCAGCAGCCCAAGTGAGCACTTAAACTTGAAAAGAAACACTTTAACCTTCTGATAGCCTGCAAGTTACAAAACAATTCTCGGGAGACTTAAAAAGCTACAATGCAGAACCGAAGTCGCTACCAGAAAACACGAAGGGACTACTTGAGGACTAGTTGGGCCATGCAGCAGCATAATATCAGCGAAAGTCATGTCTGGACTTGTAAGTAGTACCTGCCAAATAAGTACAAAGGGAAATTGAGTTTGTTTTTCAAGTTAACTGAATCTGCACTGACGGCCTTCAGCCAACAGCGTATTAGTTGATGTGGTGCAGGAAGTCATACCCGAAGTGAAGCTGGACTAAAGGCCACTTCAAGCGGATTACGAATTGGACAAATCTAGAGAATGTCGGTCCGAGAAGTCGCTAGATGAGTTAGCAGTTCGTGAACGCATTTTCTTTATATTTTTGGCTTAGTGTCCGCACGGCCACACCGTGCACAGCCTTTGGTGCACTTTTAAACAGTCAGATTGTGTCTAAGACTAAGGTCTATGGTGAAGGGGCGTTCGCTTATTACTTTACGTGTCATGCTTGTCTCGTTTGGTCTTGACTCAATTTAGAGGTGTCACACTTTGTTGCACAGGGCTCAGTAATATACAGTATGGCCCAAAATTGTGCAAGTTGCATGATGTAATTTGACTTGACAGTTAAGCATATACTTAGTCACATTGTTTTGATCGAGAGGGTGGACTTCATCCTAGAAAAGCCTTTAACTTAGGGTAATCACCCTTTCAGTTAAGTTTATTCACGGTAATGTGTAGTAGTTTTGGCGAAATTTGGAGTCCCCACAGATCGAAGGAATTGCCTAGGCTATTAATTATGATGAATATGCATTAGTCTATGGAATAATTCCAAAATAAGAAAATAAAATGCAGAGCATATCCCTTCCAGAACCGGAAGATTTGTCCGAAATTCTTCAGATGCAAAAGAGGTCAACTTTAAGGAATCACAGTTATTTCATAAGGAAGGAACAATTTAAGCTTCAAGAATTATGGTTAACTAACCTCTGAAGTTTTTTTTACAAAATACAGTAACAAAAAGTTTTTCCTGCTTTATTTTACCGCAACGCTTACATGTCTCATATGCAAAGCGTACATACATGTTATCGCAACGGTAATGTAAAACAGTCTTCATTAAATGTTTATCATGCATAAATATACTTTTTGTAAACTATACGCGCCACTTATGCGTTATTTAGAAAAGGAACAGACACAAAATAATAAGCGTTCTGAAAAATGGCCGTATAAAGTAGTCACCGAAGCCCATGCAACGTTCATGATGAAATTTGGCTTGGCACTTTAGCATATATTTGAAAACACTTTTGTGATTAAATGCATTCATTCAATTCTGCAAAAGGTCTTTATTGTTAGGTAACTCATCGTTTTAGTTAGATTTATTAAGAAAAATGGACATTAATTATCGCGGAAATGATAGTAGTCTCATATCGAAGGAATTTCCTATGCTATAGATAGAACCAACCTTTTTATTAATGTGAATTATTCTATGGAAGAACTCCAAAATAAGTGAAAAATATATGAAACATATCTCTGCCGGAACCAGCAAATGTTGTCCGAAAGTTTTCAGATGGAAGTGAGTTCACGTTGAAGGGGTCGCATTTATTTTCAGAAAAAAAGACGAATTCCACTTTTAAATATTTTTTGCTATTCTGTGAAGTTTTTGTGCCACAAAATGCAGCTATAAATTGGAATGACAAAGTTGTTTTACCGTAGCGATATTTATTAGCATCAGCTTGCGATAAAAACGGGAAGGCGAGATATATGTCCTTTTTTGTGTTGGCTGTGCCTTCGAGATGGCAGGTCATTATTTATGTGAAGCTGATTTTTTCCTCTTACGAACAATGTCTGTCAAAGGGCTGGCGCGTCATTCATTAGCTGTTATGTTTGATGTCAGCAAGGCCACTGTATCCCGAATTATTAATTATGAAAAAGTGCCCAGAAGGAAGAATCCTGGACTAAAACGGTCTACAACGAAACAGGATGACGAATTTACTCGTCGAACATTAAAAATATACCATTATATGCCAATTACCGCTATTCACAGGGAACATTTGTCAATGTTCTCGCAGACCCTAGTTAGGAAAAGAATGCGGGAATTTGGCCTTCATCCGCGGATTCCTACGGTTGAGCCATTTTTAAGTAGGAAACATATTAAGGAACGTTTCTTTTTTTGCACAGGAATACATTAGAAACAGACTTTCATTTTGGATAAGCATTTCCTTCAGTGATGAAGTACTGTTCTTATACAAGTCCACAAAGTCGGCTTATACGGTCATACGTGGAAAGAAATTTCCCAAAGAAAAGACTGCTTTGATATCAACCTTCTAGAACTGTCGACGCCTCATGGTCTGGATGATGATCAATTTTGGTGATCGACCAATCTGGCGGTCGAAAAAAGAGAACATTAACAGTTTCGTCTGCGTCAACATTGTCAAAGATGCATTTGGTTATAATGGCATTCACAGGCGTCGAATGGATACTATTATACTACAAGACAATGCCCCTGCTCACCGATCAAAGAAGGTATGATTATAATTTACCTTGCGACTATAAGCAAATTTTTAAAGACTACAGCCAGCATTTCTGCAGGCAGCCTGCGAACAATTTTCATCCAGTCCAATAGTCCCGACCACAATCGAATGGAAAATATATTCGCCTGAATTAAATGAAACTGGCACAAGGCTCCGACATACATTTTAATGGAAAATAAATTGGCGTTCGTTCTTAATAATTATATAGACCAAACCACAATTGACAACATAGTTGTATATATGTCCTCGCGAATTATTGCTGTTATACACGCTAAAGGACACTCAACAAAATAGTAGTATGCTACCTATTTATAACATTTCCTCATTTTGTATTTTCATCCTATTTTCTTACACTTTTGTCACTTATATAACGACTTTTTATTCCCGACCTGACTTAAGGTCCTTTCTGGATTTGACAGTTTTAGGTAAAACACATTATTTCTTAGATAATAAATTATACTTTATGTATCGAAATATGCTTCATTTTAAGGATTTATTTTTCTTTTAACGCAGTATAACTTGCGGGCCCGTTAGGTAAATGCATTGCGAGCTACAACGGTTTTCATGCAGACTTGACGTTATTGCATGATCAATGGCGACTACTGTATATGGCCAAATTTTTTTGTATCCACAAGCCTATAACAGATCCTGGAAGTAATCCACTATGGCTGAAAATAATCCATTATAAAGATAAAAGTAAGTTCTTTCATTTCCAGTCAAACTGAATCTTTTATCTTCAGATAAATTCTAAAAAAATTGTCCAAACTCTCCAATTTCTCCAATTGCGAACCCGTGGCAACACGCCAGGGAAATAATTCCAATTCCCGCGTAGCTGTTCAGCTAACGAGATCCGACCCAACCTTCAAGTTCCAAGACGCTGAAAGTATCGCGAAAGTTAACATTTGCATGATCTACAAGCTCCCTACCTCATTGTTTACGGGCTCTCAGTCTACTATCAACTGTAATGGCATCTCAAAACTTATATTTGATGCCACTTGCAGAGTGTGCAGGTGAACACCGTTTCTAACACCAGTTCTGGTGAGCAGGAAGACCGAAGCATCATCGCGAAAATAGCACACACAGCTGATGCCGTTTCAGAGGTTAATGATGTGCCTTCAGATGCTCAAGATATTACCGTACCCGAGGGGAACCGCCAAATACCACAGGAACGCCGTATCATAGCAACTGAATTCTATGAATAATTCAGTATAAAGTGTGTGAATTATCAGTAACTGATACGGCCTCTGATAATGGGTTCAGACTAGATTCCCAAACTACAGGCGAGAACAAATTCTTGTTTCGCGGTGGCGTCTTCTTCTTCTGGCTTAATTCCTCCGCTTCCCAGATTCGCTTGGTTCGACTATTCGCGCTCCCTATCGCAGTTACTTTGGAAGTAGCATCGCAACCTCTGCCTGCGAGTTAGTTCACTGCTATCTGCACCACCCATGTACTTTTCTCATGCTAATGCAGTTTAAAAGCACGCAGTGCAAATAAGGTTTTCCCCTTTTCATAAGCAATGGAGTCTCGGGTAACGCAAAGTCCCACGTACGAGCATTTCAAGTAACGAGCGAGCCACGCGCATAAAAATTAATTCGATTGACTGGCTTTCGCTCAGTTAACAAGTTGTTAGTATGTGCGTGCGCCTGTATCCGCCGCTAAAACTTGCTCCCAGGATGTGGGTTCTCGGCAGCCAGCAGCAAATGTTTGAATTAATGCAGTTTGATCGGTCATGAGCCCCAGCGATTCTGCACCGTTCCACCAGTGAGCCCATCATGACCTTAACTCAGACAGGGGTAAACGCGGGTAGCGCAGGCATGGGAAGGCGAAGATGATATGAGTCAATGGTGATGGCGCTGATCGCGTGAGCGGACCGCCACAACACCCGTCTGCGCTTATTTAGGCTTTTTGTTTTTTGCGCTTTTGTGACGATAATTTGTAATCCACAATGTCGCCAAAATGGTTGGTCGGTAAAAATAACGTTGATAAAAGGTAGATAAATACGATTACTGTAGATTTGGCGAAGGAGAGCATAGCCAATCACGAGCGCGGTGTTTGCGCAATTGATCGTGTCAGGGAGTATGGCAGGTCTTTATCAACCACCTGCAGCATTCTGATAAGAGGTGAGAATTTCAGAAGCTTTTGTTTGTGCCAAGGTAAATGTAGTGTGTGAGGAACGGGAGAGCGGTCTGAAGGCAAACATATGTGTAATGCAAGCTGGGGATTTTTTGAGAATTCTAGAAAGAGAAGTGGTATGCAGTGTTGTGCGATGCAGGGAATTGGCAGTTCTGATAAAAGTGCTGCCGAGAAGTTTTTGCCGAAGTTGCAGGGATTCGTTGCTTGAGAGGAGCTTACGAGAGTGCTCCCTGTTCACAGGCGGATTCTTCTTCCACATCGTAAACACTCTTCTCCTCCTCACCTACCTATTGTCTACGTCAAGTTAGCAAAGACGCCTTGTAAGGCAAAGTAAAAATGAAAACAGCAAAAAACATTTATAATCATGGTTCATGTTATATTTTAGTTGACCCATTTGTGAAAAAACTCGCGGCATTCAGCGGGATTCGAACCTGCATAGGAGAGTGGCCTTTTAGCCAAGCCAACGCTCTACCCACTTGAGCTACGAATGTTGCACTTCACACCGTGAGTTTAATCACACTTGGATCGATATTACCCACCCAACTTTGCCGCGCACATGGAATCCACCAATGCGGGAAAGCAAGTTGACTGCCCAAGAAGGAATTCCTAAGCAATTACCTAGAATCCACCAGAATGACTACTAGGCAACGTTTTGAATGTTTCTCCACCTCTGACGATGGGCTCTTGTAAGAGCTCGAAAGCTCAAGAAAAAATTAATTTTGTTCTAGTGATCGACCATATGACTCCTTTACTAATTGCATCGAGTGACACAATGACGAAAAATATCCTTCGTGAGACAGAGGGCTTATTCTCTTACAGTGTTGTGCAGGAGTAATTACTTCCATAGGCGACGAGGAGCTGTAGTTACCTCTCCCAAGAGGGAGAGGAAACTCATAAATTATTCTGAAGCTCGTGGTTCTAGTTGCGCACAATACCTCAGAGGTTTTAGCTGACGCTCGTGCCCTGGCAAGGGGGTGAGGACACTTAGGGATGCGCCTCTGAACTGAAAGTGGGAGGCAAATCACAACTATCCTTCCCGTCTGGAATTTGTGCGTAATAAAGGGGTTTGGTAAATGACCATGTCAATTTCCAGTTTATGTTATACTGCTTGCAATATATTATTAATCGAGTTTTTGATGACATAGTCTTGTTAAGCACCAAAGGTGATCCCGAAAATGGGTTATTTTTACGAACTTTAACCTGTTACCGCATTGCATGCAAAAATATTCGAAGTGACCAGAACGGAGTAACCCATGAACACGGTGCTCAGCTCAAAAGTCAGGTTGACTTTTACACAGTTGCTATTTATTGGATGCCTTGCTACATGCATTCCGTTATTGCGAAGGCTGGCCTGGGAGATCCAATGGCAATTGAGTTGTCAGTTTCCCTATTTCTTTGGTGAGAGCATTTGTGCTGGAAGGAAAAGACCGCTCTATTAAAGCAGGAAAATCTTGAGGAACTGCAGGTATCAGTGCACAGATACCATAGGTAGTGACGTTGTCACTTGTCATAAGGGAAAGGGGATAAAAGAGCAACTTTAAGTTCCAGCGACGGCTGAGCAAAAAAAAATATGACCACTGAAACAACAGTTTTATTTGTATGATGCCTCTATTTTACGCTTGAATCCACCATCAGAAACGGAATAAAAGAAGGCATCGTTTAACAGGAATGCCGCAAAATTCCTAATATGCATTTGTAATGCAACTTCAAGGCTATTAAAATTAAAAGCTCCTGCACTTATCGCAGACGTCTGCACATAGTATGATAATAGATTCTTTTGCGGCAGCGGAGTTGTTAATTGCCGGAGATTTATCACTCATACTGATTCATGGGATACTAATTACTATTCCATTTGAAAAGATGCTTGCTTGTGTGCTCCCCATGAAGCTAACTCCTTTGTCCAGGCAACGTTACGGTACATAATATGGAAGCTGAGGATCCAAAAGCTCGATAAGGGTATGAGATTTAGAGGACTATGACTCTGACAGATGGTAGCTTACGCTCTTGTCATTTTTTTCACGCACATCATGGGCTAATGTTACTTAAAAGTGGGACCGAGGACCTCTGAACGAGCCGCGACATGGGAAGTGACGGCATTCCTTATCACTGCAACCGCATGCTCGGCCATCCGCACCTAAATAATGTCCAAATTTCTCCGGTGGATTTTTCTTGCCCAAAAATGGATGAACGACCTACAGCCATTCCATAGGAAAAGAAGGTGGCTGACGATCTCCAAAAGGTTCTTGATGGAGAAGCGCACCCGCCAAAAGTTGCGAACGTCGTTTACTCAGCCGAGGAAAATTGAACAAGTGACACAGAATGCAAATAAATCTGCCCTGAATCCAATAGATGAGATTCTTGAAAGGTATGCAGTATTAAATCAGCACCATTTGTGAAAAATAGAACTCTTAGCTGAGTGCTTCTAAAATTTGATTTAAGTCTCTGCATATGACCGGCTGACGATTGCTAATAAGCTAGAAATGGTCATTCCAGTCTCCCTTATCTCTGCCGGCAATACTATCCGCCTAAACTACTATGTGGTATGACTGTTGTCTGGGCTCGAGAAATGAACCCCAAAGCAGGTTGGAGCGGGACAAGTGAGTTCCGTTAGCGGTCGGTGAACGTTCATCAACGAGTGCCATAAACTATGCTTTATTTCATAATTTTCGAGGTAGTGCAGAATTCAAAATTGGATATCTGCAGGCAAATCATATTGTTGTATTTCCCCAAATTTAGGAATTTATGCAACATTGGCGTGGTAAAACTAGGGACAGGCAGGTTTAATGCTAAGTCTTATGCCGAAAACGTCACAATTTGCAAACTTAATTTTTTAAACTGAATCCGCTTTTCATTTTTCGGAACCACTGTGGTTTCCCATATCACCATCTACCTAATTTTTATGAACACAAGACGATTTTTATGGAATTCGAAGAAAAGCATTTAATGATTATTTTGCAAATATTAAATCGAATTTATAGTACGATGTATACAAACAAGAGGCATATATCGCAACCTTTCAGAAGCGCACGAACTTTCTTCGGTAACATTAAATCATAGGGTTTTGCTCAACTCTGGTGTGCTCTTCCTCCATTTAACAAATATAGAATCAGGTCTTTTTCAATTGACGTCTAAATTTAACAAACAAACTTAGCAACTGTAATTGTATGCTAAATTATCCCTCAAAAGTTGATGCTGATATTTTATGAATCAGGCAATCTGCTGTATGTAAGGCGATGTGCAGGATCTGTTAATATAATTTCAATTTTTGTTTATGCTTTTGTGAAGAGACTCCCAACGTTGCTTTAAAAAGAAGTTCAATATGCCCGCATTTTACATCCTACCTGGTAAAATTCGTTGCCATAAACTTCCATCAAATATCATTCAATGTTCTTAACTTCCGATAAATTAGGAGGTATTAACGGAAAACATTATGTAGTTAGAGCTCGAGCTTTTAAAATATCATAGGTTTTTGGGAAAATGTAGTAATATATATAAGCCAAAGTACATCCTTTCCTCAAATTGGAAAGTTATATTACTGGTGGATGTTATTAATTGGTTGAATAAAAAGGCGTTGATTTGGCAGTAGATTTTTCGAAGTTGTTTGTACAGCTAACTTTTCCATGCACCCCTTGTTTAAAAGGATGTGCATCCATCTTTCCTGCATGTTTTATCTAAGAATGCATCTCAGACCAGCTCCCAGCCATTGATTATATCTTTTCCTGCATCCCTTAGTTTTTTTGTCTGTTGGCATTGCTTTCATCTTGTGTTTTATAGATAACTCATTCCGTCGGGCGCTGGCTTAGCGCCAAGTGTCTAGCCTACCTTTTGGTATTCTGTAAGCTGGTGCCTGCACGCACTTCAGTTTGAAAAAGTAACAAAATTTTCCAGAATATATTTTGTGTACTTTATCAACACGTGCAGTTTTGGCGTTTATATTCTTGCAAAGTCGTCTAGGACCCAAGTGACGCTTAACAGCTTACAAACTTGCTGAGTTTCTTGTGAAGACGTTTTGGTTTTATACGGACCGGCACGGTGGTTAACATCACATTCTAAACTTTTAACCATGCACTGTCTCTGACCAAATCACTAACAGGGAGGACAGTGACTATCCATCGGCACGGTACGCAGGGCCCTGGGGCTAAAAACTGTAACTGACAATTTCGGGGAAAGTAGAGCCCCGATGTCCATCAGTTTGATGCATTAAAACGCGGCCCGGTGCCTTAACGTCGCCCAGGGCACCAAAGTAGATTTTGATCAGGGAAAAAGCTAAACACCTCCTGTCTACGACGCCCTGGCGAACCGTCTAAAACGGCCAAAAGTCCGGGCAATTATGAAAGTACATTGTTTGCATTTTAACGATCGTACAGATTACCCGGGACGATACACACCGACAATCGAATCCGTGTGTCATTATTTTGACTGACTGACGACAGAGGTTCTGTAAACCCCGATACGCCAGTATGCAGAACCGCCGGGAGGAAAAGCAGCTAACACAACTGATCTCCCGCACTCTGTCTGGCCATAAAAGGCAGGTGGTTTTAAATGTATCGGTAGGAGTGCTTGATTGGTGCTGGAAGCCTCATTATCCAATGAATACTAAAACCACCGTTGGTTTGTGATGCTTCGTATCTTCAATAATGCTTTCGAGATCGACAAGACAAATCGTTAGCAGATGTTTAGTGCAAACACAAGAACTCAAGCGAAATGTTCAATTCAGCAGCAAATTCAGAAGAACAGTTGGCGAGCATACGTAAGATTTCGAAAAATTCTCATCAGCTTACTGCATTTGTGTGGGTGGGAGGTCAAAGGTAAAAATGTGGTCAATTATGTTCATCATTACATGCAAATTAGCCATTAGAGTAGGCGAAAGAAGGATGATGGGTCGGTACTGGGTGGCTGGTTACGCGCCAGGGAGGGTTTGATGAAACTAGACCAGGTGGAGCGAAGAAGAGGGAAAGAAAGCGCAAAAAATGCAGGTAGTTAAATGACCGTTGGCCATGCTAACCCTGCAGCTTGCAGGAGGTAATTCTGCGCGCATAAGACCGACTTTCTCAATCGAATATCGGTTGCGTTCGCTGTTGTTAGCAAACGCTGATCCAGAGACCCAGGGACCTGGGGTAGTTTGATGCGATCTCATACATCTCCGTGAAGGCTTCGTTGGGGTGCGCTTGATGTCCGAAATCAGCCATGTGCGCCCGGATTGCGCTGTCTATGCTTTTGACTTTACCTTTTCTCACCCATGCCGGAAGGTATCAGTATCAGTATATTGAGGGATATGTAGGAAAAATTCCTTTGAATGCCCTATTTGTACATATGTGCAGTGGTATCAGAAAATTTGTTTCTCAGACTGTTGGCGAGGCCAGTTGTCCTGTGTCATTGGATGAAAATAGGATCAGACAGTGAAAAAACTCCTCAGGGATTTTTAGGAGAAAAACTGTCGCTCTTGTGGGGGTAATACGTGGGATTAAAGAAAAAAAAGGGGTTCCAACTGGGGGTGTTCTCTTATTTTCCGGGGTAAGCGTCGAATCGTGCGTTTACTATAACCTGCTCCACAGGAGCAAGTAAACGGGAAGATGAACATAGAGGTGGTGTGAGCTAGTAACCTGTCGTGGTCGCTGCTGCACAACGCTCTCCTATCTCTTGACAGTGCAACCGAGGCCACTCAGAGCACAGGACCTTACGCGAAAGCAGTTTTTGGCGTGCCTCGGGCCAGACGCACTGACACGTGACCTATTAACACGCTCACACCGGTGCGCTCACCTCGCGCGGTTCAATCAATCACCCCAAGGCGGTGACCGCCGCTGACCACACTGGGGATTCTGGCCCGAGTGGGGCAGACGCAGGCAGCGTCGTTGGCCGCTGTGACGACGCCGGGCTCCCACACGGCCCTCATGGTCGAACGGCATGCAAGACCGAGTTGCAACTTCCTCCAATTCATTCTGTAAAGAATATATTCTTCCTACTACTCTGGCCTTCCCATGACTCCCCTCTCCTCTCCTAAGGAACCGGGCCTGGAAAATCGCAGCCCTTAGGGTTTAACATCAATAGTCTTCAAACAAATCAAAAAACATAGCCTTACCTTCTTCGTGCAAGCCCAGGTTGGTTGAGAATACTATCCGAACTCTTGCTGCTGCGACGGTTAGAAACAGGAGTTCACTTCCTGCATCCCCTTGAAAAGGGATTTTAAGCAATATTTTTTCGTTCCACAGTAAGTGTGGTGGGTTTTCTTTATTTCGCAACCATATTCCTTGTAATAAATCGCTCAGGATATCCGTTATTGCAAAGCATGCCCTGGAATTTGTTAAGCTCATCCTCAATTCTGTCTGTTGAATGATTTTTTCTAGCCATTTGCACTAATCGGCGAACTAGGTCTCGCTTCTGTTGGAGAGGTACGAACTTAGGCGTTCGTATATTGCCAAACGTTATTTTAATCGAGAAACGCTCATTCGGACGCTGATTTTAGATCTGCGACTTAGGAATACATCAAAAAAATCACCTATTGGTATTTTAAAATATAATTTGACGAGCACAAGTTTGCTTTTGATAAGTTATTTTCAGATCTGTGCAATTATATCGATCTTTCAAATGCACCTATACTCGTGCGAGTTTGACTGGAAAACGAAGCACACAAAAGGATAAAAACTGACAGTTCGAACTAATGATGCATATTTCATTCATTCGTAATGCGTAGTATATACTTTTTGATTTCGTATGAAATCGCTACTAAAAGTTGCCATCTATGGTTCTCTACATTGGGAACAAATTGTGTTTTATAAGGATTATTTGGAACGACTTTACCAGCATCAGCTTTAGTAGTCATTATATTCGTGAAACACTGCCAGTGACTGTTCGTATCCCTAAGCTCGCTAAACTATTTGGATCTGATCCTCTTTCAAGGTTTTACCTTTCTACCCTCGTTGGTGAGACGAGACAAGTTAAGGGTCTAAGGTATGCCATCAAAAATAAAGATTTGTCCTCTGCGGATAGTTGATCCTGCTTCCAATAATATCTAACTACCCTCATAAACTCACTTATTTTGTGAACGATGGTAGTACATATCGCGTAAAACCTTACGTTTCCGTAAAATTCAAATACTTATAATCACAAATAGTAACAGATTTTACTCCCGTGGTTAGATTCGTAAGGTTTGCTTAGGTTGTTTTATTATGTTTTCTTATTAAGCTGCGTTTTTAACGATAAAATGGCAATCCTTAGAACATACACGAATACGAAACGACATTTTCCTTCTGCCTAAACAAAGGACGAATGGAACTTGACATTGTAGCACGCACTTCCATTAAGATTTATGTAGTTAAAATCATCTAATGAGATTATATTTTTTCATTATAGTATAGAATGGTAAACCATATGTCCATCACCTTATATTGTTCAAGTTTGTCAACTTACCTCGAAGAAATAACGTCAATGGGTGTGGCATGAATATACGGAGGAATGCAGCCTTTCCGTTTTATTATGTTTATCAAAATTGGAAACTTTGGAGAAAGTAAACAATGAATAGTCAGGATGTATTTCGGTCAAATAAATGCAATTAATCGGGGAGTTTCGATGGTCCTTTAGCCTGCCGTGACCCCGGGTCGACTAAAATTGTGATTTGAACTCAAGCGCAAAAATACATTACCGTATAGCCACAATGTCATTTGAGTATACGATAATTAACATTTGAAGATTCAAATATACCAAAAAACTGCATCTAAGTGTTGAGTGGTGTTATCACCTGAGGGATCGTTAACTACGGATAGTTCCTCCACGTCAGAAGTGAGGTAATAATGATAAGTTAGGACAGTGTACACTGTAAGCCAGAGCTAACAGAGGGTTCGACAGTAAAGGTAATATTTTTTGCTAAGTTTATACCCGTCATTACATCCAAAACTGTTTGCGGAGAACCACTATCTAACAAGCCCTTATTGGCTTACTATTATTAAAAGGGGCCTGGCTAACGTTAATTCAATGTAACTTAATGGTCACATTGCAGCTCTTCCTTGGAACATAATTGTGTTAAACTCCATATAAAACTGCATTTGGATTAAAGTTCTGGTCTTCAGTCATGACGAAGATAAAGACATACAGTGTCCTTCATATCATTTTGTTACGTCGATGGACCTAATTTGATATTGTTAAATGCTAATGCTTGAAGACTACATTCGTCAAACCATATTTTCTTACAAAAATGGCATTATCCAAATCGAAGACATCTATTAACAAAAAATATCCTCTCAATCAGCACATTCAAGTATATTTAACTAGAAACATTAACAAAAAGCCTCATTTTAACCGTCCATGCTGTTTCCTTACGTTTTATGTTTGGACCAACATTCATTTGACCCACTGACGACTCCTTAACAATTAGGAATGCTGTGAGACACGCACTGTTCTTCTATTAACACCTCTCACTGGGAGCGTTGGTCATTGATCGAAATTCCGGCTTTTCGCCCATCTACCCACTTCTGGGCTATTTGGTCACGTGGATGTTCACCCACGCTCAATGCAGGCATGCGACACGCGACCACATTTAGCGTCTTCAGACAATGGTCAAAAGACTACACAGGAAAGTCGCTGTTTGCCTACATCAGCCTTTCAGTACCCTAAATCGCACGTACTGCGTTCCTTAAATTTGGAAGCGTTTTAGCTGAATAGAGAGTGCTGTCTAGAATAGAATTCACGGCACCCTGACTTGGATGCAAATGGTTTGGCCAGCGGTTACAACAAGACATTTTTTAATCTAAAATGGCCTTCCCTTGCACTGCAAGATCCTCCTGCTAGTGCATGCGTTAATGGCAGAGCAGATTGGAGGCTTATGGGCACACTTGCGTAACAATTCCAGCTGGTCTGGCCAGAAACTGGAAACTTTATAAATAACTACACTGAAAAAGTACAGAATTTTCCTAAAGAGCAAAACCAACCCCTAATCTGTGGGCAAAATCCATGCACTAGACTGTGACTTCATTCTTAGCTCACCATTTTATCGCTTATAATAACGAAATAATCAAGTTTCCTAGCTGCAAAATATAAGTTAAATTGAATGTTATGTCAGACTATTCCGTATATACCTTTTTCGAGATTATTCTTTACGAAATGTAGGTGTTTCGAACAGGGGTTAATTTTTATCTATTCCAGAGTCGGCAGTTTACTAAGCATGTGAGTGAGTGAGCTGTAAGGTGGATTAATGACTAAAAATTGATTAAAAATTTAAGTTTATCATCAGTTTACTGCCAAAATAGCTATTTGCATTTTAAATATAATACCCGCAACATTATTGATGCTTAGTGCATCAAAATGGCATCAAAAAGGCATCAGAAAAACGCGCTATAACCATACTGGTCTTCTGCAACTTTAATTAACAAAGGAAAACATCGCTTGTCGTCAAACAGACATCGAAAAATAAGGTTTTTTTCAAGGGTGCCGAAGCTCTTATACTAATAATATATTCGCTCAGCATCTTTGTTATCAAGACATATGACCACTCGCCTCTAATGCATTAAATGACTTATGATGAAGGATGGAATTTCAAATCTCCATTAGGATCCGACATCTAAATGTAAATTTGTCAGGATAAAATGTGTTCCGACAAGAACAATCTCCTATGGTAGAAGCAAGTTTTCCTAAAACACATTAGAATGCTAAAAATATTTTTTTGTTGGCAGCAGGTTTTACGTAGTGACTACCCATTACATTAAGTGTCATCTGAATTCCGATTAAATAATCATACCTTTCATAGGGCTGTCACAAAAAAATTCATGCATAGACTATTTTTCCATAGGATGAGGACAGTGGCTTTTCAGTAAAATTTTATCCAGACTCCGCCTACACACGGCCAACAAGGGAAGGCTGTAGGTTACCGTGGCATTCATAACTAGTATTAATTTGACCCGAGCATTGAGTCATGTATTTAGTCATGTTTCAACCTGGCTTGAAGGGCCGCACCTGTTGCAAATGGCAAAATGTTTTACTGAGCGCCCTTATCAGACGGTATCATTATAAAAACTGAAACTAAAATTGACTTTATTCCCTAGAATCAAGAAGAAAATAGTAACTCAGTTTCGGAACCCGTTGCGAAAAATTAAAAAGGGATTTTAAACAAAGTTTTTTGGGGAATAATATTAATTTTGGACCAAATTTGTCTATGAAGATTCTGACTCATGTTTCTTCTCAAGCGCATCTTAAATTACCGGCAACTTTTCTTCAATGTATATCTCTCTTTGTTGTTTGGCCGTTCCGTTATTTTATTCTGTAATACATACATTTAATTTATAGGCGCAACGAGTTGAGGTTCAGATATGTTACCTTTTTCGTCATCCCCCAAAGAAGACGAAGAAGAAGAACATGGACCACATTTTATTGAGACTGTCAATAGAGGTAAATATGCGAGTTCTAGGAATCAGTTCAGAAGAAGGAGATGCGACCACGGTAACAAGAGTTTTGTTGTCCTGACGTTTCGGAGTCTGCCGGGAATCCTTAATAACACGGACCTACGGTTGTTTCCATTGTCAGATTAACGCATAGATTGTCCCTGTTTGCCGGAACTTCTTCAACCTTGCTGCATGGCTGGTATTATATCTGTGCTCGACACACTAAATTTGACCGACTTGTTCGCTGTTGACTGTCCACAACATTGAACACTGGTGGGCTCGTGTGATCTTTTTTCCCTTTGCGGCTGTCGTAATTGTTGGCAAGTCACCTTGCCTACTGGCGTTTCCCTCGTCCGCCGACGAATAATCACTTGTTGCTGCCCTTGTGAGTTGATGTCAATCTAGTTGGCGCGGTGGTGAGGAAGCGTTCCACGCTGGTCAAGTGGTTCCTGGCCGACCCTTTTCCATTTTTCTCTGATCTCAGTCGTATTTCACGCTTTCGTTTGCTTTGCCGTCCTGTTGGCCTTGTTAGAACTGAATCGAGCCGTTTATGTACCGCCCGGTAGGCAGGATCAAGGTCTATGGCTCTGTTAAGTGCGCCAGTCGACGACCAACTTTCCAGCAGGAGTCTAGCCATTTTGTAATTGGCTCGGCCTATTACCCTTGCTTTATCGAAGGAAAAAAATGTGGTTCTTCTGCTGTACGTCTTCATTGACCATAGACGGCTTATCCTTGCGGTTGATTGCGAGCTACTGCTCATGCAATCTTTTGCCAAGGCGTTTGCTCGTTTCACCAACAAATCTCGCATTGCAGTCTTGAATACATTTGACTGTTCTGTCGATGATAGCTAGTCTTTGGTTCTCATTATCTGCTGTCTGATGGTTGATTCCGGCTTATGAGACACACCGATCCCGAATGGCTTCAGGATTCTTGCAGTCGCCTCAAATACGTTCTTCACATAAGGGATTGCGAGCCAAAACTTGGTGTCGTCTCCTTTTGACCTCTGGAGGTGAGAAACTTGCGTATGAAGGAGTTTGGATAACCGTTGGCTTCAAATAGAGCATGCATGCCAGACACATTGACCTGACAGCATGCCTGTCGGACACCACCAGAATCACACCGTACACACGTCATTCCCATGCGTTAATGCGCTTGGTCTCTTGCAGGTCACCAGAACTCAACTACTTCTACGTCTGCACACCCGGGAAAGCTGACCTTGACCTTATTCGCACAAACCTACAAAACTGCGGACAACCAAAAGAAAAAATGCCTATTGTGCTCACTGTGAGTGTCAAGGCACACGCTGCAGTTACCATCCCACCAACTACCTAAAACAATGTCCAACTGGATCTTCCTTCTTTGCCCTACCGTTAAGTTAATCTTCCCTGTAAAGATAAGACTACATCCGTCAGATTACGTTCCTCAGTAGGGCTATTGCGAACACCGATGCAGACTGCGTACAGCATGATAGGTGCAGAGGTGGTCACTTGTACATGAAATGCTTTCGTGAATCTATATTTTTGCTGCACATACTGCCCTCTATCCTCCATCGGCTACGTAAGCTAGGAGTCACTATAAAACCAGGAAGACCGATTGCGGGATCGGGTGCATGAAGGCAAAACACTAAATAGTCCGTCTGCGCGTATCACGCATGCCTGGACTGCGCATGTTGGATAACGTGTTTCCATGAAAGCAATAAAATGGCGATTTCAATCAGAATGATCCGGAAGGACATAGAGATCAAGGTAAGACGACGCCGCTGCATACTGCCTGACTCTCGTCTGTTTGCAGCCCCCGAAATCACTAGTTTCTGACTCCCACGCTATCTTGAGGGAGTATCAGATGGTATATAGGGAGGTGTAAGCGCCGCTGTTAGTAGGGATGGCTGCCTTAGGAGCCAGATCAATCTGTCTACCCTTTCTACCCTTTTTTGAGCCAGTCAGGCGTCTGATTCGGGTATTAGGACAAAAAGGTTCAAAAACCGTCAAAACTAACCATTGGCTTTAACGGAAAAAATGGGTCTTTTTACTCGTTGATGAACATTCAGCTGACCGTTAATCTGACTCATCTGTCCCGCTCTGCCATGGGCCCGGCCAGAGGCCCTGACAACTGATAGTTTAGCAGAGGATATTGCCGGCAAAGACAAGGGAGACTAGCATAGCCACATCTGGCTTGGCCGCCGTCATTCAGTCATACCCAGACCCAAGTGGTACCCCAATTGAGTCTCGAGCTCGCGAAATTTCTGACCAGATTCAAACGCCCTAAACATTGAGCCAAGACCTCGTTTTATCGCCAGTTTAGGTCAGAGTATCTTAAAACTCGTTGATGAACGTTTATCTGGCCGCTAACGGTTTGCCTAGTCAAAAATTTACACGCCCATACTGTCGTTGTAAACACATTTGCGGTTTACAACTTCGATGCCACATCCTTTTCATTTAAGGAAAATCATATGCTTAACTATGCTGCTGATGGGGGTAAGGGGGTGATCCGTAGATTATCGACCGTACCTAGAGTGTAAATTGCTGGTGAATGTCCAAAAACAATTTTATTCATCTGATGTTTCGCGATCTGTCGCCGATCCATTATCACAAACAGTAACAAAAACGAGTAATTCATTCACAGGGTGTTATGGAGGCGGGACCCCTCATGCACTCACGGCCTTCGGCGAAAAGAACTGGCCGACTGGATCATGCCCGCATGCAAGACGCCCACGCCGTGCGTCGAGTTAACGAGACGACCGCCCACATAGCGTGTGTAGTGGCCACAGTAGCGAAAGTTCCAGTATGCCCAGGCGCACACCATACGTTACGAATGTTTTTGAAGAACGAGAACCCTATGAATACACCGGAGTGGGAAACCTTAAGAACCCCGCAAACCCCGCTATCTTTATGTGGTGTTTACTGAAGCCGTTTCCTATCAGAACCAATATCTTCCCTACTTCTGTCTAATAGTCGGGTCAGGACAGACCGGGCTACAACAACTCGTGACGCAGGTGAGTTCTAGTCGTTTCATACGAGACATAACAATTGGCAACAACGGAACAATCCAGCTGCTGCATACGGACTATAACACGCGGAGTTGCAGTATTTATAGGGTACAGTCACCACCTTACTGTGCATATATGACAATTAACGGCTCTCCGCTATCTAGGATAGTTGCCCACTTGTTGCACACCTGCTGAACTTCCATCACACGTGGTGGACCTGGGCAAGATGACTGCTCGGCCTCCTGGCTCCCTGGCGCTGTCAGTAAACGTTGTTTGTAATATGTACAAACCGTGAACGGTTTTCCCCACCAGTCTACATTGCGCAAAGTAACTCTACTAACGTACAACCCTCCTTAGCCATCAAGGATGAGATCACGCGAATGTGTCGGTACTTTGACGGTGCACTTCTACCAGCCAAAATTGATGTCTAATTCATCGTCCACTGCGAATAAACTCGCGATTGTTTCTTTTCGTGGTCCCCCTGTTTCAGAAGCAAGACAGAAGTTGGCTGAATTAAGATTGACCCTGGCGCAGTAGTTGACGGAACGCGTGTACTGTTTTGTACAAAATGCTGCAGCGAGGGGTTCCGGAGTTCACACAAGTCGGAGTGTTCCAAAGGCCCTGTTTCAAATGGATCAATGCAGACTGACACTTGGTCTTGGGTATAGGCGAGCTAGCTTCTCAGTTGACAATATTTCAAAACAGGTCAAGGTCAGGCACAGACGTTTGCGTCCCGCCCCCTCCTGAACCCAATACCAAGCCACATGTAATTTGGGAACGATGTTACGCTTGGCCTTGGTTGGAATGACTTATGTGACCTCAGTCATTATTCACTTGATTCTGCTTCAACGTTTGGGAGGATAACCTTTTTTTCATTACCTCACCGAGATAATAAAGTCAACCTAATGCATGACAGTAATGTAGCGGGTCGTGTCTGCCTGACTAGCTCGTGTCGAAGTGCACTTTACCAAACACTCACCGATGTGCTTTCACTGTAGCGGGTCGTGCCTGCCTGACTAGCTCGCGTCGAAGTGCAGTTTCCCAAACGCTCACCGATGTGCTTTCTCGATGTCTCGATCCGCCAATCATAGTTCTTGCATCTATGAGGCGACGAATA
>JAYGXS010000002.1:40475279-40508483 GCA_036362985.1 Ligula intestinalis
TCACACTTAACTTAACTATTCTTCCTCCACTCGGATTCTTTCAGTTTTCTCGTTACGGTCTCCGGGGGGAGTACTGTAGCGGGTCGTGCCTACCTGACTAGCACGCGTCGAAGTGCAGTTTCCCAAACGCTCACCGATGTGCTTTCTCGACGTCTCGATCCGCCAATCATAGTTCTTGAATCTATGAAGCGACGATTGAGGAGCTTGCACGCGTGCCCGACGCAAGTTGCCTCTCTGCCCAAAATCTCCAAGCCGACCTACCCAATGAAAGATCTCCCTCTATCTGTCCTCTGGCCCGACTACTCTAAGACCTCACTTGGGCCCGGTCAACCCACTGATCGGACGTATCTCTCCCAAGTCAATCTATTCTCCTCTTCCATTGTGTACACAATAAACTCTTCCATCTACTCTGGCCTTCACCGACTTCTCTCTTCCGCACTAAGTAACTATGGTCTGAAGATCCCAGTTGCACGGTTAGACTAACTTAACCCCTGCCATAGTAACATCAGTCTTTAAACCTTGCCCTACGTCAAACCATTACGACAACTGAGAAGAAGCAGATATGATCACAGAGAAAAGAACTTCATTCGACTGCATTTTCGAAATTCATCGTGATTCCATCATCTGAAACACGATGCATCGCCCCTGCTTATGGCGCATCGATCGCGCGAAATATTCTCTGAGATCAAATGTGATGTGCTAAAGGTATTCAAGGCCGACCGAGACATCGTCATCGTGCTAGCCGACAAGGGGCCTTCTACTTCTCTAATGGCAGAAAAGACTACCTTCAGAAAGCCGAAAACCTACTATTGTCATCGGTTTTATAGCCCATGAGAAACCAACTTACCAACAAAACCTCCCACGCGAAGTAAGTGTGACCCTGTTGGCATTATAAAATAGACGGCAACAATGAGGTGCACAACGAGAACGCTCCTCTCGGACCCAAAGTAAGCACAGGCAAAGTTGCTGTGTTGCGTCTCAAAATTCTGACCGTTGATTTGTACATTGCGGCCTGCTTCTCAACACAGTAGGTAAAGAAACTTAAAACTGTAAATCTCTTGCCAAGAAATGTTATAGTATCCCCTTTTTGTTCTTTCTGCCCGGATCTGACAGGAAAGGCCGTCGAACTGCACCTACGACGATCAGGTGCTCACGTTCAATGAACGTCTCAGTAGCGTCTTCCCGGACATGCATGGAAGAGGAAGAAAGCAAACAGCCTGCCTTCTTTTATGTCCTTTTGTTCCGTAAACATTGTTGGGAACTAAAAAAATAGTGTTCATCAGAATGGCAAACATGATGCAAGTACTGAACTTGAACAGCATCACCCAATCAGCCACAAATAAAGTTGCGTTAGGCCGCTTTATCAGCGTAGTGAGACGCACTGCGTTCAACAATAAGACAAAGTTGCCCAACTGTAATACCTTTGATCGGCGTTCGGAGAAAGTGAATACCCGAGTTACTTCTTCAACCGGTACATGCGCCAACAACACGAGTGACAAAATCCTACTGACCTCAAATTTTGGCTAGTGATTCTCTTCGTAAAAAAACGCATTTGAAGCCTACAGACACCATCTGGCGTCACTCGGAGTTAGCGTCGCACAAAGACCGAAGTCAAGAATAAAGCACCAGGTCTTGAAAGACAAAAGACCCATTGCCACGGCAAGAAACAACTGGAGTCGTCTATAGGGTCTGGTGCAGTTGCGAACCTACTAACTGCGTCAGGTAGCATAAAGACTTCTCAAGAGGCGAATTGCCGCCGTGCGGTGAAATGACTTCAATTCTCAAGTCGTGGATCATTCAACGTAGCCCGACCACACATTCAAATTTAATGGGGCCGATATTCTCGCGAGCGGTGACAATCGAATGAATCGCGAGTTGCTTGAATTATGGTTTGCGGGCCCCCAGTCTATTAACAAGTGCTAAGACCTGTTCAACCCACATTCAGTGCTGAGACTCAGTTTGACCACAGCAATTGGCAGCTCGGGAACGCCACAGGCAAACCCACGTTCTACTGCCACCATAGGGTACCAGATGACCGAGCCCAAGTCCACCACGGGTGATCAAAGTCCAGCAGATCACGACCTGTTCGCTGACCATCAAGCAATTAGTGTATATGTGGGCAACCATCCGCGAAAGAGAGGGAGGGGGTGCATTCTGTGTCATCGGTATGCAATAGGACAGCGGCTGTGCCCTATGAAAATTGCAATTGCCTGTCTATGAACGACCTGATTTTGCTGTTTTCTCCCATGATGGTTCCGTGAAGTCATTTTAAACATTGGGCGACTAAACTTCTTGTCCAGGCGATGGCATCGGCCCTTTTTTAATTAAATTCTGCGACTCGCCTTTTCGTTTGTATTGGCAACGATAAAGTCAACGCAGGAACTCATCTTAGTACCAAACATAACTGCAAATCGCAACCATAATTGCCATAGGATGTTACGCAAAGCCAAATAAACTGTTTGCCATTTCTGTTCCCCCTGCTGCTGTTGCTCAGGAAACCGCATCAACTATCCTCACTAGGGCCTTGTAAAATGCACAATCGTGTTCTTAGACCTGCGTTGAACTTTGACGGCAAATCAGTATGCCTTGTTAATGTTCGCTAACAGTAGGAAGAGGCACCGTTTGCATGGAATGGAGGTCTGGGTATTGGCACTCATAGCAAGAAACTGCTCTGTGGGATGGGGAAGGAACCAGAGGCTAAAGTCCGTGGGCTGTGAGCTGCAGATCGATAAAATAAAAACGTATCATTGATGCAGGCGTGTTTTGATGCATGTTGGATGACTTAACTTGCTATATATCCATTAGATTCAACAATAACCTCATATCTTCACACCACCAGTTAGGGATTTACAACAGATCAGTCGTGTTTTTTGCCAACTAATGGCCAGTTGGAACTATTCCTGAATAAATTTGTATGTTTCGCATCTAACGAATGTTCTACGCGCTAGACTACTGCGTTCTAGATGCGGTGTCATTCAGTTATCACAGTGCTTCCAGGTATCTCTTATCCACTGGGCTATTCTTTATACGTACTTTTATTTGCCTGGCCACATAGCTGGCTATTATCCCTGAAATTCCTTGGCTGCGCATATCGACGATTGCATCCAGTATTGATGTCCAATATGCGGAAACTCACCGCCAAGTCAATGTCCACCGATGTTGCAACATTCACTAATGAGATAGGAGGCTTTCCAGCTGCTCCAAATCCTCTCACAGCCTCACACGCTGGTTGTCGGCATGCACTGGCCAATAGCCGACTTCAAACAGCGGGCGCGTGGACAGCACTCGACTAAATTTACCGCCTAGAGAAAGCCTGGCATGCGTCAAGTATAGCCACGCATTCACCCAGTGAAATTGGATAGTTAGGGGTGGCACGCAGAGGCAAGTTGGCTGAAGATACACACCAAGGACTAAAAATAAGTCTCAATGAGGCTGAACACTCCATATGGGGGAGGCGGTGCGTGCGGAGTTGGCAATAGCGTCACTGCGAGGGCGCACGTGCGCAGCAGGCTTGCGGTGTACTTTCCACACACAAAATGTAGCGGACTGGCCTGTGGGATGCGTGGGTGGACTGGTGTGGCGGCAACCATTTTTTCGTTCAATAACTTTCGGTGGCTTTCGGTAGCTCGTTGCAAATCTTGCTGTCCTTTCCCCGTGCGCACTTAAGATGTGATATTTGCGAAGGGCGTTGGATTAGTCCAGTTGCACCTGTGGCGAAAAAACTAGTGAAGGTGGGGATAGAAAGGTATGGGGAGCCTGGGGAGTTATGGTGACTTTTCGGGATGCGCAGACAGAAATCGGTAGAGCTGGGCTTTTCTTCTCAATGACGCTCACTTTCGCCTCCAGACTACACTACCTAAGTCTATTTTTGACAGGGTTCCACGCACTGCCATGTTGTTTGCAGGGAAAGGTCCTGCAACCTAGGTGTATTGACCAAATTCTTTCTCTGAAATAAGTCCTCAGAACTACAAAATAAATTGACTTATAAATGCATGTGGTACCGTAATAGTCGAAATTTAAGCATTGGGACAAGGTGACATCCTCTGGCATTATTTTATTCAAAAAATATTCTAAGTCGGTGGGTTTAGAAGGTAATAATTATGCACAAAGAGCACTCGTAATGTTCCGTAACACAAAACTCCATTCTTTTTATGAGTATTAATCATTTTATCAGATTTACTAAGATAGGGTACTGAAAGTATTTATCATGCACTCAGTGTCCGAAGCTTCGTACTGAACCTTGTAAAAATGATCATTAATTGGAGAATGAATTTCTTACTCCATGCCCGCATTGACAGTAGGTTGCCTTAAACTCTAATCTACTGGTAATCTGAAGAAACCTATATGTGCAGGAAAGTACATCGCGATCACTTGTAAGATGTCCGTATATGTGCCTGCACTACCCTTTAGTCAAAGTCACCAGCACCTGCATACGATATAAACTACTGAAATTCCGGGCAAATTGGGTTATGTCAACGTGCATCCCCATATATTCCAGTAACCGCATGGTACCGGTTTTGAATGAGCTTACATCAGGCCACCTGCAAAACCGACACTGTAAAAGTAGTATGATTCTTTCCGCATTCATTTTGATGCCCCGATTAATTTGCATATATTCAATAGAAAAACGTGTGTGAAAATATGTTTTCCTCGAAAGATATAGTACCAAACTGCGTCTTTAAATCGTGCACGTAAAGAAATGGTATCTTCCAGTTTCAAAATATGTTTTTTTCGAATAATTTTGCGACTGACTCTGTGTTTTGCTCGTGTTAGCAGGGTTTCCGAATTTACACCTTTATAACACCTTTAAATGAAAACTCCTACACCTAAGTTGTCCATTAGAAATACACGATTTGAGGCATTACCCACTGACAGTGAATGTAGACCATATTTTATGGTTAACAAGCCGTATAACTTAATAAATATTTGCTTTTTTTAGAAATGGACATTTTTCATCCTGTAAATTTTTACAATCAGAAATCTTTTTAACAGAAAAAATATTTTTTCGACAGGTGTAACCTTTGCCGTGCAGGACAGGGTTTGTTGGGGTGGAGATAGGCTGCCAACTCAGACCGCATCTATGTGCATATACTCATTCACTTGTTCCTATGGAGCAGGTTATAGCGGTCGCACGAGTCGGCGCTTATCAAAAATAATACGGGAGCACCTTCCAGCATGACTGGCCAAGGGCGAAGTCGAAAGCATCAATAGCTCTATTCTTGCCCACATGGTTCACTCCGGACATCATGTGGACTCCAGCGTAGCCTCTAAGGTAAGTTATAAGGTCCCGCCAAGCTACCCACAGTCCCTGGGTCAGCGTTTTCTAGCAACAGCAGAAGCAACCGCGATCCGGTTGAGGTAGCCGGTCCTGTGCGCGCAGAAGAACCCCCTGCAAGCCCCGAGCGTGGCATGGCCAACGGCTACGTAACTATCTGCATCTTTTAGTGCTTTCTACCGCTTCGACCCACTCCCCCCATCCCTGTACGGACTCAACAAACCCTCATCAATTTGCAACCAGCTGATTACTATCAACCCTACGCCCACTACGTTATCCTTATGACTAATTTGCGTTTCCTGATAACGTACTTACCAGCATGTTACTTTGTACCCCTTCGCTATATAAATGTAACGGCCTGAAGATAATTTATCGAAAGCTACGTATGTTCGCCAAATACTCTTCAGAATCAGTAGTCATCGAAGCTTGATCCCCCTCTCATACTGATGGTGGTGGTGGTGACTTTTTAGAGGACCATTACACGTAATCTGACCGGCGGACGGTTCACAGTTATGAGTAACAGCAAACAGAGGAAACAAGGGATGCATGTAAAAGTTGATTACACCATCGACCAGAATACGACCGATAAAAGTCTGACGCTCATTCTTCTACCTAACCGCTGGTTGCTAGCATCTAAAAGCACATTAAAAGCTTACCATTCCAGTGAGGTAGCATGAATTGCACCTGCAGAGTCGACAATTGGACCGTCGCTCTCGCGGTTGTCCACCACAGGCTTCAGCCAGCGGAAGCAACGTAGTGCCTGCGGCTGGATTACAGTGAAAATAAACTCGTAGGGTCTACCCTCCTCTCTGAGCACTCCCACACCTGAACCCGATATCAAGACAAACGTGGAGGAGACCGGAGACTTGGGAGGGCGCAGGCGGTGTGCGCGAAACACGCTCCTACTCGGGCCACAAAAACACCGCATTGCTAGGTAAGCTACCGTCTGGGAGCCCCATAAAGGTCACACTATGACGAAGCCATTGCGCCTGACTCGCAGCCCGCAGCAAGCCACTCCACGCAACATGACACCTGGGCCGACTGCGGTGCCCGAGTTATCCCGTCAGTTGACAAACCTTCAAGCCACGGTTTTTAGTGCACCATAGTAGCTTCAGGCGCATCAGATTATTTTAGCAAGGAAAAAAATTAACTGAGAGTCCACCTCATCCACTCTCTCACCGCCAGCAAGAGGCCACCGCCTCATTGATTGGTCGCCTGAGGTGGGATGGGTGCAGTGCTAAAAGCGAAGCAAGCCGAAGAAAGGGAAACAAGCCGGAGACACGCGCAGTGTACGAGACGGCCATAGGTAAAGCAGACTGGAAGGTCTACTTCTGGCTTATAAATCGTCATTTACCAACCATACCCCACCCCGTGGTCTCGTAACCTATGAGAATTTAACCAGTTGATCCGCCCGACCCTCTAATCCAAAAGCAACGGGCTTGTTATCCTATCGTGTTTCACTGAAAATGTTTTTAACCAGCCGTACCAAACAGTTAGTTTTGCAACCCCCGGATTCCCACCCAGCATAATTTAACTTCTTTATCGAAACGGAAATGACAACGAACCAGTAGCTCAATAGTTAGAGTACTGGACTTCTAACCGATTGCTTGCGGGTTCGAGCCTCGGATGATGCAAAACCTCTGGTTTGGCATGGACGTCTCATGACGACTTATAACCCCGCAATAGCCCTTTCGTCTCTCTCGGCTTTTTCATCATTGTCATTTTGCATATCCTACTATTCATGATCAAGCCCGAAAAGCACAAAAGGATGTGTGTCCTGCAGCGTTATCGGGAAGCGCCCATTCATCGACTGCATGTGCTTTGATCACCCAGAAAGCCACCTGCACGGCGCGGGTGTACTTTTGAAAGGCTTCACGAGCAGCGCCATTTTATCGGCGAGGATGTTTAGCGTAAACATTGGTAACGGGTTTTGTCTGAAAACAGTACCAATGTGAATTTTTTCTTATGGACCGTTTTTGTTCATTACGATCCTTAATGACTTAAATGAACATAAATGATAACTTGAAAGGAGTATACGTTGACAGTAGGGCACAAGCACTGAAGCATGTGGGTCTCGGTTATCTATGTGATAAATCAAAGCTGACTACTTTGACCTATGTGGCAACCCTAACGGTGTTGGGATTGAGCAAACGAGAGCGAGATCTAGTCTTAGAAGGTTTTGTTTCTACCTATGATTCTTCAGGTAAACTACTTCAAACACCGTTCACTCTCAAAGCGAGCGTTTCGGGGGCGTTAAGTGACGTTGTGTGCGGTAACGCCAAGGCCAGAGCGGCATACCAACGGATAACAAGGATTTGTACGCACTTGCACAAGATCTGTGCCAGGCCTAAAAGTGCAGTTGAGTTTGCTGCTTCACAAGCACACTTAAAGGTATCTGCGTTCCTTACTATTAAATAGAACGATTAAGCTTGCTAGAAGATTTAAGTGAAGACAAGGGATCAGAGAATGTAACTGGTTTGTAACTAGAAAATAACTAGTGAACGGAGGCTCAGTTGGGCTCCTTTTATCACTTTGACTGCTACTGCCGAAATAGCCTGTATACCCGTGCGTGTATGCGTGTACCACATATGGCGCACGTCGCAGTCAAAGTGCTGAATTAAATTCCATAGATTTTTTCATGATTGATTGAAATGCATAAATATATAAAGGTAGCGTGCCGTTAAATCAAGGATAATTGTTGAAGCAATTTCATTGGCAATGAATGGAACATAACTTCGTTCTTAAAGCCAGTCAGTCCTAAGGATTCTTTTTAACTGTGCCTGAACGCTAAGCTTAATTTTAATGAGCATAAGACGTCCTCAGAAACTTTGAATTCCTTAACATCACACTCGATAACACCAGCCAGTGATTTAATTTAACCTTTTGAGGTTTCAAGAAAGTATGACCTGTTCAATGACGAATGACTTTTCAGTCCTCTCTAGGTGCTGAAAGTAAAAATCGATTATTATGACTAGTTTAATCACTCCAGTGTCCCTCTATACACGTTTTTTCCTGCATATGAGAAAGTCAACACTCCAACATCAACTGGGGAGTCTTTGGGAAAATTCTGGGTGACGGAACATCGAAAGTTGTTCATTGAATCGCTTGCAATCGTAGGGAAAACCGTGGAGGCCGAACTAACAGAAACCATCGATAGAGAACAGCCTAAGCAGCAGAGGGGAATTTCGCCCAATCCAGGAGAAGAAATAGTCGGGATAACCAGATGAAAAACGCCTAAGGAGTTTCAGCCAGGGACGGAACCTGGGCGGATACGCAGCGTTTAGGTCAGCGAGGACAAGTTTTCAATTCAATGTCGTCCCGCTCATGGCCATTATCTTACAGAATAAAAAGACCGCACATGAAAGGAATATTGCAAATTCACGGTTGATAATACTGCATTCAGTCCGATTTCGATAGTCAAAACCGTTCTACAGAATCATGCTTGCTCGCATTCTCTATTGCATAAACTAAACTAGTAAGGTGGATACGTACAGTTTTAAATTTTGCATGGACGGTTGCGCCCCCTCTATTGCAGAATATAAACTTAAGCGATGCCATTTGGCCAACGAGTTCATGCCTTCTGCATTAGCCGTAGTAGAATTGGAGTGTATGCTTGGGACTGTGTTGAACATTTCCCACAAAGCAGGGAGTGTTCGGCATGTCTGCATAGGGTGAGTCACCGCAAGTGATTGCATAGGCAGTAGACGTGTGCATTCGTGCGCTTGGCCAAATTGGGGGTACATTGTCCCCTTGTATGCGTTGCTTTTGGCTTATGCTATAGTTTCACTTGGCACATAACTGCTGCATATGTCTCCACATCCAACCTTATTTCATGCGTTTCTAGAATCCGAAAAAGCGACTGCCGCGTGGCAGAGGAGGTGTAGAATCAAGTCAATCATGCACCCTCTTCGCACATCTGTTTATTCCTCACTTATAATTTATATATTACACACTTGCATCTGATACAACGCGGTAAAATGTATGACTTAAAAGGTTGAAAACCCACGGCAAAACTCGGCCATCCTCTGGACTGGAAGTCAGGTGCAACAACTGTGTTTCAGTACGGTCTTTGTGGCACCCTAGCTGACATAAAATCCAAGCTGCTATAAAAGTAGTCTGACACATGTAATGCCGAACAGTTTCTATGTTACACTTGTAACCGAGCTTTTTAGCTTTCTCAACCACTGTGCCCGAGAGCATTATTTTGGCATCAGTGATGGAATGGTATGACAGATGCTGCACCAGCTCGCCTCGCAGTAACATATGTACTTCCCAAGCGAAAAGCCAATGCTGCTCCCCATTTCGGGTAGGTGGTGCACCAAACAGTGTACCCACTGTCATCACCGCGCTGCCAATAGGTTCGATTTATCAAATTGGGAATGGAAGCAGTAACATATTGAGTGCTTTGGCCTCGTGAAAAGTCAGCGCATTGGTTTCCATAGTAAATCGTATACGATAATGGTCGTGACTTAGTAGACTTACAGCTGACGGACTAACGCAACATTGATTTGGGCCCAGATACTGAAACTGACTTCGACTTACTGTGGCCTGCATGGAACTAATAAACGCATATTTGAATGACTTCATCTAGGTTTTAAAACTCGGCGGCCTCAATAGGATAAAAATCCATGCCTGTGAGGGGAAGATTATAGTACGGCCAAAGCCCTGGTCCACTGGACAACGAGAACCCACCGGGAGTTGGATCAAACTTCGGTTAAGTTGCCCATTCAGCCTGCTGCATCATATGGAATCGACTAAGTCTGATATGGTAAGCTTACTTTTATAGCAGCATTTCCCTAGGAATCCATCTAGATTCTTTCATTTCACTATGAGGTGCAAGTATGAACTATCGCTTGCCGAAAATCTGAGATGCTCCAGTAGAGCCCTCCATACTTGTATTACGGATGCAGACCGCGTATGACTGACACAGCCTGATCATTCTTCTTTTTCTATCTTTGCACTTACGTCCAACTCCGGTCGTTTCGACTACTAATCCCTTCACTAGCCTTATCACTGGTAGAGCTCACAACTTCATCGAGGTGCAGAATGAGCGGACTTTGAACCGTAAACTCCACCTCCAGGAGTAAGATTTCACGGAGTAAACGGAGAACGTTTAGGGAATGAGCTAGTCCCTGGTCATGAAACCCTGCGTAAGTATTTCAGATATTCCCACATTAAACAATGTTCTCCTAGACATAGCCACTTTATCTTTAAAAAAATTTTTTTCCGTTTAATAAGTAAACTTTCGTAAACGTACCCATATGGCTTTGTTTTGTGTCCGCCGAGTCAGTTTATTTATGCATCGTCGTGAGATTTGTCTTCAAATGCATTGGATTTAGTTGCACCCCAGTGGTGTTCGGCACAGTAGCCGTAAAATAGGCTAAGGAGACACGCTTATCTGACGTTCCACCTCCATGCAGAAGTCCATAAGACATACAGGGCTATCGGATTTATATTATTTGATACTACGACATACCAAATGTTGCTACAAGTAATGCGCGTTGTACCCATTTTACCCGATTGCAACCTTGTCAGTCGCACACCAGGCAATAGACGCTGCGATAACAATTAAGCTTGACACTCAAAGACACATCTCATATTTTTTCCCACAAAATAGCATTCGCATGCACCCCCCGACAGGATTGCCTCTTCACACAAAATCTTGGTGTTCGATACGTTAGGAAGCGAGTTGTGCTTATTGACTGTTAGTCTTCTCAAATAGCACATCCTCTGGCAAAGAAATGATGGAACTCATCAAATTTCAGCGTTAAAATCGATTTTAGACAGAGTTTCAAGGTACCCATCCCCAGAAAAACCTTATACAAAGGTCCACCGGAAAGGCATCCAGGATCACGCATCACGCCAGCTCCCTCTATTCTCGGTTGTTTATAAATACCCTGGACACGTGCTCTCAATTGATTTTCAGTAAGCGGGGCATATAGATGAAAAAAGAGTTGAAGCTTTTTAAAGTTATCTCAATTTACAACAACAAAGATATTAGTGATAAAAAACAGACGAAAAGAGAGCTTTGTGCCTGGAAAAGTACACAACAGGGCGCTGATGCTCGCATGTGAGATTAGATTAGACAGATTATTCGATAAAGTCACTAATAAAATAAAGGCGCTAAGCAGAGTACATTGAAGCAGAGGGAGAAGATCATATAGAGAGGTGTTTCTTCATGTAGGCGATAAGGATCTCCAGAGGGCGCTCTTGCCAGCCGTGAATCACACCATGCGGCGCGTTTATCTGATCACTTTTCATACGATCAACTAGGGTAACGCAGAGCACAGCAGCTAGAAAAAAAACAGAACAAGCTGCTTTGAAAACATGCCAGAAAGACTGCCATCTTCAATGATAAAATTTTGACTGCATTTAGATTTGGTGTGGGAATATGGATTAGGTGACTATCGGCTTAATTCCAAAAGGGGACGGCAAGCGTTATACTTAGAGTTACGGTTAAGACCGTTGTCGCGATTAGAATTATAGTTGAGGCGTGGGAATGGGTAAACCGCTTGCATTAAGCGAGAAAACACCTTTACTACAAACGTCCATAACTGACCCGCATTTGCCTTATAGAAAAAAACGGTGTGAGGTATTTTGCAACCGAGTTAGCGGTACCCGACTTGTCCGTTTTTTGTGCCGCCGTTTAAAAAGCTCGCAGACGCCGGCGTGCCAGACTAATCACCTTAAAAAAGCCGAAGTCGTCCGCACCTTCCAGGCGCCAATTGCGCCCTCATACTTGCACAGACAGCAACTGGGCCCCTGGGCCTGTATTCTCGTTTGCATGTGATCCTTTGTTCTCGGAGTGAATGCTTGGAAAGCCGCCCACCCCGTCTACTTCGTGCCGGAGTGTGACCGTCTGCCATGTACAGACACAAACCCAGCTGAGGGGTTCGGAAGTCACAACAGGCAATCGTCTGAACATCGTTGTCGCCGGCATCAGCGAGGACTTGCACAATTTGGATTTCAGAAGGCCTGCCACTGATGACCATCAACCTACGGACCAGCAACAGGACCCACTGGGACCATACGGGCATAAAAACGTAATCCCGTCATGACACCAAGTAGGTACTTTGAAATATATTAGTCCCTCTGTTGGCA
Source organism: Ligula intestinalis (assembly GCA_036362985.1). Taxonomy (NCBI): domain Eukaryota; kingdom Metazoa; phylum Platyhelminthes; class Cestoda; order Diphyllobothriidea; family Diphyllobothriidae; genus Ligula; species Ligula intestinalis. The sequence goes on from JAYGXS010000002.1 coordinate 40,487,656, forward strand.
AAGCCCAAGTAGAATGCAGGTTTATGAATCACCTGCCCGACCGGTGCTGTCCGTCGTGCCAAGTCGAAAGAGTCAAACCTGGCTCATTATACTCCACCGATGCATGGAATAAGGAAGGAACTCATTTTCTCGTGCGTTATATATCCTACATTTTAGCAGCTCATGATATTTTGGGAGAGCATGAAGATGCAAGAGAAAATTGCCTGACTCAACAAAACGCCAGAACACCAGTCGTATTGCAAGAAGCGGAACTGGACGTTAAAACTAATACACTGTTGTTCTACTATTAATTAAAAGGGCTCATCCTTTACGATATCTGGAAGATATAACCAGATATGCATCCTCGCGACGGTATTACCTCTACCATGGGAAGGGCGTTAATCGATAGCCTAGATAAACATTATAATTTCCTTGAAATTCCATGACTGTTCATTTTGTTTTTTGATGACATTATCAGATGGTTTAGCAAATGTGGCAAATTTTTGACAGCTAATAGGCTTATACAGACTCGACTTTCGTTTGACTAACACTGTCGGTTAACGGACCTTATTATAGCCTTCATTCAAATTAAAAGAGTAAATGAGTCCGGACGGACTAATGGTGAAAAAAGCGGAACCTATAATGGCCATTTCTGACCAATTGGCATTTGCCCGGGAATCCTTCCCAATCCCCAGCTAAGTTTGTGAATGAATGTGTTTAGACTACTGGTGTTGATAAAAAAGACGGATCTCTCTTCATACAGTGTAAGGAAGATGAACAAAATATTAGTTAACTCAAACATACTGGCAAATGTCTGCAATTAATTCATAGTATTTCCAATCCTCGAGCATAAAATTGCAAAATAGATGTCTGGAGGGGGCATTTATTTCACTTGGAGAGATAAAGCGGAACCTTCCCGATGAAGAACACCTAAATATGATCTTTAACGAGAGCGTGCATTTATCCATGCAGCATTCGCGATCAGCTTTTGCAAGTTTTGAGTTAAGGACGCTTGTCTTTCGACAGCAAAAAGACCTCATCCTTCAGATTAACCGAAACTCTATCAACTGAAAAGCCACTAACGGATTTCAAGTATATAAGGTCAGGATAGGAAACAAACCTGGGCATTGACGTGAGGATTTTAAAATCACAAGTGAAAGAAAAAAGTATTAGAGGGGGAGTACTGAGCTGCTTACCGCGTATACCGAGATGATGGCAGAAAGCCGCGAATCCTAGCGACTCCATTTCAATATTACGCACACCCAGATCGTGGGCCTTTTTCAGGAATTCCAGTTTCTCTGCCTCGCTGTACTCGCATATGGCGCCATCGAGACGTCCCTGTTCTATGATAGTTATGAAGAAAACAAGTATTAAATCATAGCAAAAACGCAATCAAAGCAGCCAGGCTTTGTAAGCGTACGTGTTGACCCAATTTACTGTCATATCAACTAGCACCTTAATGTTTAGATATGGTATATAGATAGAAAGGTAACGCAGGGCTGCGTAGCGCAGTTTGCCTTTCACACCTGGAACAGGAGAACTCCCGGATACACGTGAAGATACAGCAAGTAGTTGCAGAAAATATTGCGTTTTGACTTGCAAGAAGACAAATATTAACAGGGCATTCGCCACAGTCTTGCAAAAGGAATTATTTTGGTTTGGCGAATCAGCCCGCCTTCCGTCTTTTAAAACTGGCCTGTCTATCAATGTCTGGAAAAATAAAACTGTTTTTGTCTCTAGTGGTGAGAAATTGGCTGGTTGAAAAGATGGTTACGGAATTGGTAGCGGAGCAGCCTAATGGCGTTGCTGGGCTTCGTTTCCAGTCAGCGAGATTTTATGATGTAACAGACGATGCGCCGCTTCTGAGGGTAGACTGCGTTTGTAAATAGTAGGTCAAGCAGACTGAAATTTTATTAGCCAGGTTTTTGGAAGTCTGCCTAGTGTGCGTACATGGAGAAAACGTCGACGTCGAGCTGCCAACCACCCTAATCAGTCGACGACAACAGTAAAAAATACAGTGAATTCCTAGAAAAGACACCCCTTAGGCTTCGCCAAAATTTTTTTGAAAAAAATATGCGCATAGGTGGTTCGCACAGAACTGTAGGATTCATCCAATAAAACGCTTGGTTCCATTCCCACATAGAAAGGTCACCAAAACGCCAGTCTTTGAGTGCAGGACTTTGAATAAAACGATCGCGGAAATATATATTTCTGCCTTCCATATAAACATACCTTCGTAAAAGTCGTTTGCACACATCGTTCGACCAGAGATGACGGTATAATCATGTGCTACGCTCTTGGAGGTTTCAATCAGTTCTTGTACCAACTTAGTATCCAGCTTCGCAGGTCTCTGCACTGTTTTGCCAAGGATTTTCTACATTGCAAAAATTATGAGCGGGCTTATTATGGATCAGCAAAAACAAGTGAAAACAGAAGACGGATATACCTTAAGGATAAACAAGCTATGTGATTGGAATAGAAAATATTAGAATCATCTTTTAAATTAACGTCTTCTTTTGGTAACGTGAGACTATACAGTTTACTGGCCTTTGTATTATAACGTAACGTCAGAAAGAAAGAAAATACTTGAACTAGCTGGGGAACGCTTATATGTCACCATCCTGTCAGAACACGGCAAAGAAATCATGCGTAATATGTGTGGTTTTGTATTTGCGTACTATTGCATGGAGGCTACGGTCATGAATGTGCTTAGGGTTACTTTGTGTTGCGGCTCGTGTTAGGTTTAGGACAATAGACTAATTACCATACCTGCAAATCCCTGTAAATGACAGGGGGATGTTCCTATTCGCGCATCCTCTCGGGAGTGTCACATAAGCGATTCTTACCGTATACTAAATAATGTGTTACATCGTGGTAAAGACAACTCTCTGAACCCAAATGTTGCAAACCAAGCGTACACTTAAGCTCAGAAATTCAGCTAATGACAATCACACTAAAAAAACAAATCTCACTTGAAACATCATCCTCAAAAATCAACAAACTTCCAAAAAGTGTATATAGATGGCCAATTTGTGTGTCTAGCAGAATTCAATTGCTAGTAAAAAGCTCGTTTATCCTTTCCGTCTTCGCTCAGATTAAGAAGACGTAACATGAAGAACGCTGACGTACAGAACATATTTTTTCAAAGTGGCTACGGCCCTTGCAGAGGAGACAAATCTAATAAATTTCAGGGATTTGGACTGTCGCTTAGCATGCTAGATGATGATAGCAAACAGGTGTCTCTCTGTTTCTCTAACCGGCTAGTTGTGCAGATGCGATCTTTGATGCCGGATGCGGCATGACACTTGAAACAGGGTTTTTGCACATTTGCATGAATATTCTTGAACAACGGCGACTGAAGTAGCCAGAGCATACCAGTTGCAAAAAGTTTTCAAAGCCACAATCCACGCAGTCGGTAGTTACGACGACAGAACCAGGCTCGAGTCCTGAAAACGATAGAAAAAGATTGAAAATTTCACACTAAAATATATTATACGGCAATCAAATTCAGAACAAGCTAAATTTAAGTGCGTAAAAAATAGATAACCTTCAAAGAGCGTATGAGCACTAAACTGCAATAGCTGGGGAAAATGAGTTCCAGTCTAATTTACTTTCCGAAGAAACTTATGATAAGCTTGGAAGTTAGCACGCAGAACAGACATTTGCAGACTCCATGCGAAAGTTTCTATGAAGATTTGAGCTCAAATCCATCAGCAACAGAGGATCAACCACATAATATTAATTAAATATCAAAAGACAGTTAGTATTATACAACTGCGAATTATTAAGAAGTGACAGCACAAATTCTATCAGCCTGATGTCGTGCCGTTGTACGACGCAGCTGCAAGGAATTCGGTTCATCAATGTGTGCCCCGGAGTTCCCCTTGCGTTTTCTGTTGCCTGATCTCCAGTTTATATTCTGCCTTGCTTAATTTCCGAGGAACGTAATGCGCAAACATGGCAGCAAATCATATGAACTAAACGTTTCATGCTGGGTCCTACATTTGGGATGCATTTTTGAGCGGAAATCCATCAGCGATTGCGGAATAACCACGCATTATTTACAAGCTGTCGACAGAGAGTCGGTACTATACAGCGGTGTAATTATTTCCCATCCGCTAAGTTGGTCTGATTGCTGAAAGTTGGGCTGAGTATCGGTAATAGACCTGCACTTTCTATCATTATCACTGCATTAGAACTGAACTCCTTTAATGGGACGTCGGAATACTGCGCATAGTTTACTAATCACTCTAGAAAAATAGAAAACAGTGACACTTTAAAAAATGTGAAATAAAAAAAACGCGTAGGCTTTGGGCAGCAGATATCCTTTTGCTTTCAAATGTGTGAGCATTTGGATCTATTGTGCGCAGAGACCAACTGGTTATAAGAATGGGCTCTAAAGGCCAGTTTCATTTGAGGAAACCGTCTAGCTGATTTCAGAAGAATATATAAGCTCGAGGGCTCATAGTGTTTTTGGAAAATGATCGAGGCAGAGTAAACTCACCCACTCCACCACAGGTCCCAAGTCGGATGAATGCTACGTCTTTGCAGCCAGCATGCCACATGAGTTTGGCCATTTCGTGGAGCAGAATAGAAATGGAAGGAATCCCCATACCGTGCTAAGGAAAATCAGAAAAGCATTATAAATTCAAATAAAGTCTGTTTTCACGAAATGGATGGAAAAATACAAACCTTAAAATTACTGATCGCGACTTTTAAGTAAGGAATAACTGTCACAGTGTCATATGACATATCCTGACTACAGAAAAAGAACAAACACGGCAACTACAAGACACCGCATTCAGCCATCAATTATCATCTAAACACAAAAGGTTGCCTTACTATTTACGCTCAGGAGTCTCGAAAGAATTGAAAACATGTGTTATTTTCGGGTAGTTTTACCAGCGCCCTCACTTAAACTTAACCAATTTGATTTCCGTTTGGCGTTGATCCTTTGATTAAACCATAAAATCATTTACAGTTTGGTGAAGTGTTCTTCATCAGCCCAATGTGCAACAATAGACTGCGTGAGCATACACAACATGTTCCACTTTTACCCCAAGAACAAATCTGTGCACGCGCGAAACGATCTAACTGTGTTTATGCACATCAAAGTCCTTCCAACAAACACCACCAAATTACTTAGGCCACATACCCCCATAACATAAATTATCGGCCAGCTTTGGCTTACCACTCCGTAACTTAACCAACTGCCAATTTCTGGTGTAGGATTAACAGTCTATTTGTCTGCACAAATGAAGAAAATTACATAAGAACGATAATAATAGCGGAGATACCAAATGCGAGCCAATTATCCACTAACATGAAGATTGACTTAGGAATTCGCTACAAAATGTTCATAAGATGGTGTAACCGCGCACGTCTACACTCCCAAGGACTTGGATAGAAGATCCGCCAGTAACAGTGCAGTCAGGAAAGGGCTGAGGAAACTTTTAAAACACGTATTTGCTACGAAATTTCGACAAGTGGAACATTACTAATAACTTCTTTCCTGCTGATTTTTGTGTAACACATGTGGGGAAGCCACAAGCAAAGCTTTCGGTATAACATTCAATGAAGAAGTACATTGATGAATAGAGCACACGTGTTCCCAAATAATTATCGTTTTTGATGTTATAACGGAGTTTAACTGCAGTAGTTTCGGCTCGATAATAAACGCATTATCCACGTGATCATGTTCGCCGATGGCGTTTTATTCTGTGTGAATCAATGCTCAACTGGTCTTTGATAAGATATCTGCAAACATAGGGGAGCTACTGAGCGAAATTTCATTTATTCCCTAGAGCGTGGGCTGGGCTGATATGTTGAGAACAACAATGGGTAAATTCATTATAAAAATGACTTCTTTCTTAAATTGATAGGTAATATTTTCAGCAAACGCTGCGTTTAGATGCGATTCTTTTGCTACTCTTGTAGGTGATCACATGAGGTTCCCGACCTAGATATACCTGATCTTATCCTTCATAACTACCTCAAAACTGTGAAAAGGCGTTGACAGAATCCAACTTGTTACTACCGATTGCCTACGTTCTGAAAACTTATTCAATAACAATAGTGAAACTACGGAGATGTCGAACAATTACTGTAAAACACTTTGTGCAATTGTTTCGTTGTCTTTATTTTATGTGAAATGCTCTGGAAAGTTGCATTGCGCTAGAGCAAAGCCTGCATCAAGACGGGCTGGAAATTTATCGATGACAGTAGAAGCTTGTATGGAGGCGTCACCAACGTCTAGCACTTTTGGGGGGTCACTGTGCGTGAATGTTGGCAGTAGGCTTCCTATACGTTCAAACTGAACCCCTTTTAACGCTAAACGTCTCTCACGTTACAGATGTTTGCATTTTATAAGTGAGAGGCTGCTAGCGAAATCACGTGTTTTATGATGTAGTGCTAAGATTATTCCCTGTAAACATAAGACAAATTTGAGTTTTCTACCAGCCACTTTGTTGCAGTTTCTAACAAACCGAACGTGACCTACTGATAGCCGTTCGCTTTAACTCCAAGTAGGCTAAAGTGTGCCAAATGGCATAAAGTTTAGAATCCCGCTGGCCACCCAAAGTTTCAAATCCTTCTGACTTTGAGCGCCACACAGAAAAGAGCTTTTGTCAGACGTTTGCGATCCTGAATCTTCCTTAATTAAAGGCAGCATACTCCGTGCCTTAAATGTAACCTCCCTTGCTAAGAAAAAATATGATTTCAGTTAAATGTATTCAGGTGCAGAATGTCACGCTTGTTATGCCCAACGCAATTTGTATTGCCGTTTACAATTTCTACAAAAGAGGGTGGTAAACGAATTGCAAGTGACTATTATTTCCCCATTTGCGCTTAAACTTCATAGTCCTGTACATATTTAACCCATGGCATTTTTACCTTACGGCATACATATAAAAGGAAAAGTTAACTTACGGAGACAGAAAGTATTGGTCCAACTTTGTATAATTCATAACGGTCAGTGGCATTAGCTATATTTGAAAGTCCAGTACCGCAGGGTAATTCAATCTTAAACTCTTCTAAAAGGCGTTCAGCAATTTTCTTCATCCTTTTCGGGCTGCCACCCATTAGGACAAACTTAACATCCCCAAACATCTTTTTTAGGTCATGTGAGTCGGATGCGAGACCAATGTGGTAAAGGACGTCGACGTCCATACCAAGTAAATTTTTGTTTCGACATTCCATAGGCATATGCTAAAATTGTAAAAAAAATATTTAAAAGGGATATGTCAGTTAGTAGTCGAAAATATAATGCAGCCTTTTTCTAGCACTAATGCCTTCGTGTGCTTCTGCTCGAGTGGAAGAACACGGAAGACATTAGAACACAATACTGGAGTAAAATGCTAGCTTAAAAATTTATAGCCAACAGCTTAAGAATATAAAAGCTCGATACACCAATCATAGAGTTGGAAACGTGGATATATCCATATGCACATATGCTGAAGGCTTGACGATATTCTCTATTTAAAAATACAAGCTAAAAGTCTAAATTCAAATTAATTCAATGCTTACGCTGCTGTCACATAATAAAATAGCATGGTTTAATGCATAAATCTACTGTTTAGTAAAATTACTACCCAGAAATATTTCAAGAAGCATAACTGCACATATTTACGATATCAAAAAGAAATTGAAACTTTTTAGAAAAAAAGAGAAAAGTTTGAAACAAGGGACGCCTTCTGTATACAGTACCACATACACATAAATTGAAATTATACCACACAAGATAATTATTTCGTACCTCGAGATATGGCCAAACCAAATTGTTCAAGTCGGGAGATTGTACCCTCAAAATTATTTTACATTAAAGTTAGCTTATTCAAACAAAATTTGAGGTAAACGTTCGACGACCTCAAAATTCGAATAGATCTGAATTTAGTCTTAAACGTTGGATGTAAAGCCGATGTTTGAAAGTCTCCATGGTCTTCACATTACAATCGACTCGGGCAGGTAACTTGAGGACTAGAGGAGGAAATAAGTCCTCACATCCGCCCATCTTTGTGGCATATGCATTTTCAATACATATCTTCGGAAATAAGTTGTAGTAGTTGGGAGAACTATTCACATAGAAGTGTGGATTCCATGGCGCACATGATACTGAGTAGGTCTCCACAAACCTGCCACTAAATGGGAATATATATCCTTGTGTTAATTAAACCGATTAGTAAAGGAGTATGCCATGATATCTCACCAATGAATTGACTAGTCGCTGCCCTCTTTGATAGGCTGGTAATCGTGCTACGCCCAAGCTGTTCAGGTAGGGCGTACATATTGAAGTTGCGGCGTTCAAATTTCACCGAAGAATTTGGAAAAGCAATCCTCGTTATGTATTGCAAACATCACCGAAGATTTTTGTTTAGTTGGCGTAAATTATTGTGAATTATAATTATGGTTGCCTGTTATTCACATGCCAGATATGCTTGCGTTTCAACTTATTTTAGTGTTATTTCGTTTGGATAGTAGCACCACATACTAGGAACCGAATATCGAGATTCCAGACGTAGCAGGGAGCATATGTTCACGGTGAACGACAGAAGCAATCTACGGGGCCACTAATCCAGTCAACGAATAGTGACCTGGGGTTGGCTCTGGCTACAACATCCTGTTTGATTTAATGGCATAGTAGTTTTTATAGTTAGTGCACTGTCAAGATCAAAAACCGCATATCGTAGAAGATCGAGCCAGCAAAAGACATCATTACTAGAGTTTGTCGGTATCTGGGGTTTTTAGGTAGAAAACGCTACAGCTCATTGAACTATAGCGGTTCGGGTCTGGAAAAAAGTGACTCAAGTACAGAGCATTATCAGTCGCCTTACAGTGTTATGGAACAGGTATGCAGCACCAGACAAGGAAGCATTGGCTTGCTGTCAGCTAAAGTAACAGCGAATTATGGGTGCATAATCAACACCATTTCCTTCAAAGTAACGTCTCACACACGGCTCGAAGCTCACAAACGCCTTCTGACCGAAAAAAACAAATAGCCCCGATTAGTCTAAACTTCTGAGAGAGTCTAAAAAATATATTTAAAATAATAGGCAATCTTCACTGAGAATGCAACTAGCTCGATCCCGGGTATTAAAAATGACCTATTAATATTACATGTCGATATACATGCCCTCGGGCAAGTCATTAAAACCTGAAGGTCGGGAAGTTAGAAACGATTGGACTGTAGGGAGACTGAAGTTACATGTAAACGAGCGATTCTAATTTTTGAGTCAGCCGCAGGGTTGGGTTAGTTAAAGAACCAACCAGTTACTATAGACTAGATACTGGTTAACGCTACCCAGAGTCAATAGCTGTCTTCAACTGCGTTAAACTGTGGATCGTCCAACTTGAAAGGGTAACCAATTAAATAAGTACATTGTAATGTCTTAGCATCCAGGGGTACTATCGAAGTAGACTTAGTTTTTAATGAAAATAATGACAATAAGCACACTGGTGCTCTAAGTGAGTGACCAGATATAGAGTGGCAAAGACTAATAATTAGGCAGACTATTTCACGTACACAACATGTTCATCCTTTCAAAACGATAGTTATCTTAAGCAGTAATTTCAAAAAGAGTGTAGAACAAAAAAACTGCTTCGCGGGATAAAGTTTACAGTCAAGAATATGAGTCTCAAACGTGAGTTTAGTGCGTATGATAAATCGTGGAAAAGCGTTAGTAGACGTCAGGCCTCGACATCTCAGTAGCCAGAACGGTATGCTCATGATGCTGATCTGCAAGCGAAACTGGAATGCTTTAAGCCGTGCGCGTTGATATTACTTCCACTTTTGGAATGGGGTGGGCTAGATGGATATAATGGTTCAGGGGACCCGGGACAACACAATGTACTTTAAAAAGGGTTTTCTCAATTCCCGGTGGTCCTTTCTCGGGGTCGTGGAGAAAGTCGCTCAGAGACGATAAGGAAATAAATGGTGAATAAAAGCAGTTTTAAGATAAAGGCACATCTACGCTTAATGCAATATTTGTATATTTTAAAGGGTTATAGGCAGGAAATGATCTTGATGACCTTATTAGTGTAATTCACTGTTATATATTTACAGTCAATCTACAGCTGTTGACACTGAAAATGTTCTGGTGGCAACGCATAATACAATTTCGGATAAGATGTGATGTATAACGTGAAACGTTGAAGAAAAGCCGGATCCAGGAGGATTTTTAAAAAAACTGGTTTTATGTAATCATGGTGTTGGGCGGTCCTACTGTAAAGCTCTAGCCTAAACAGATCGCAGGTCACACCACTCATTGGCGGAAGAAAATATTTCTGAAGTCTAGTGGAGAATGTTTGCTAGTGACCTTTTAAAGATGAGTGCGCTGGTGATTTATACAGCCAAACATGAGCAAATCCTCCGGTTTTAGAGAGGAACCATGGTCGTGTTATCGGAAGTGCCCAGAACAGTCTTCACTGAAAGTGCTTTTAAGACAAAGGAAATAAATAAAACTTTTAATATCTGTCCTGGTGCAACGAGTCCTTAAGACGGTCGAGTATTTTCGTCAACCTCTGCTGCATTTATTAGAGGAGGGTCAACATCTTTCTTAATACACGGTGTCCAAACTGTTACTCTGTAGTCTAGATATGACCTCACGATGACACCGAGGATTTTCTGAGATTAGGTCTAATATTCCACACCCATGTTTACTAAAATGAAACTAGCATATTTCTCTGCTGGATTGCCCCTTTACAGGTCTGGGATGACATTGGGATCGTTGGCTCATGGGCCATGGGTTCAGATATTTTTTTCGCTCTTATTTCTTTAAAATAGATAACATTTATAAAATCTTTGTGTTTCTGCCATACCTTTCAACCGGGGCTAACGTGTAAGACTGCACACCTGAGGATCCTAACTTCAGAAGCTGTTTGTTGTTTTTTCCAAAATCCAACGTTCTTGCCACCCCAGAAACGTGGTTCCTATTCCCCAAGGCGGCGAGAAGAGCCACGTCACAGGAAAGGGAAGGGTTTATTGCGTACACAGTACGCATATAAAAAAAGCAAACTTTTAATATCAGACCGATCCGATAGTGTCCTCGATTAAGTAGCGACTCGATTGGTAATTTTATTAGTTCATTCCTATTGGTTGATCCCCTATTCGGCAGCCTCGCATCGTGTCGGCTCCTTGAGAGCCGCGCGTGCGTAAGAGTCTTTGTGCGAGGTGGACCAAAAGTGGGGCATGAGAGCGTCTCCTCCAGGCTGCATGCTACGAAGTCTGTTAGGGAGGCTCCCAACCAAGTGGATAACCGACATTAAGTTTGTCGATATTTGATTGATACTTCATTGTGTCGTCAACGCGATACCCACATTTTTATGTCACTCGCAAACATGACAGCTTAACAGTTTAGTCATACAGGCAATGCTCTTCATAGACAAGAAAGAGTAACGGGCCCAAAAGCAGACCCTGATAGACAGCACTTTAGGACATTTTATCGTAAGACAGAGAATTCCGAATAAACATTTCTGCCTCCTTAGGCGTCGTGAGCTTGATATACTCTACTCAAGTGTATCAGCGGATATCCTAAAAAACAAACAATTTCATGAAACATGATAAGTAACATTAAAATTTGCCATATGGCACGTTTGCGGGTACGAAGATACATAGGACATCAAAAACCAGGGTGGGTATGCCCTGTAACTGGTCGGCATACACCTTTCCACTAAGACAGTACTTTCCAATTTGCCCATCCCAACGTTCAGTTTCCAACAACGAATATGTGCTCGCTGAAGGAAAAAACACATGCTCCATTTAAATATTATCCTTGAATTCGCACCTTCCAAATCTTCTTTAAAAGGAGCCTGCGTAATACGCTATAGAAGGGCTTCTTAGGGCTGGAAAATAAGCCATCAACTAACTAACCCTTACTTGTGGCCTTTTTGCATTTCTCATGCGAGTAAATAGCATTCGTGTGGCAAGAGCATTCTCAATGGAAGGTGACCTGGACATTGCATAATATTTCACTTCCTTCCAGACATCCTATTAAACGCCTTTTGACAATATGCTCCACTATTTTACACGCGACACAAATTCAGCTGACAGGATCGTAATTTTCGTAGTCACGTTAGCAATCTTATATTGCAAGGCAAGATATTTCTAGGAAAGCTCCATGTGCAAGCAAAGTATAGGAGCGTTTTGAAGTGGAGGATGTGGAAGGAGGTTTAAGCAGTGCGAAATTCAGTAGGTTGTATGAAAGACTCACCGGAATAACAACGTAATTTATCGAGCGATTTTTACTCTTATTAAGGCCAGAACGGAGACAGAAACCTGCTTTCAGTGTCCGAACCCATAAATATTATGTTCCAGTGTCTGAAATATATTTAAATGGGTGATATTTTAGAGTCCAATCGAAGAACTTTCTTATAAAACATTCTCGGGCATTTTCAAATTTTGAGTGATTTGTCCCGTCCATTATACCGAAGAATGTGAAGGACAAATATAGGATAAACGTTTACTTATATTTCAGAAGGGTACAAATTTTAAGCAATAAAGTCGTAGATCTGAGCAGCTTTGACCATAATTCCATCCTTATAAAGCGATAGATCTAGGTCCTTGGCGTAGGTTTAATCTGTGTATGTCCTGGATGGCTGGATTTTCAGCCATCGGAACATCTTCAAAAACAACTAGTTAAGGTAGACTTCAGGCCCTAAACACATTAAGTGTGTGAGAATTCCAGTACCAACGTTAGGCTCCTCACAATAAGAGCTTGCAATCCCAAGTGAATTTGTTGTAAGCCTCAATTAGCCACACGGTTAGAGAAGTAATATGCGCATCTGAAATCATAATCATAGGTATAAAGTGACAATGTCTAACTCTCAATGATAAATCATTAATGTACGGCAGAAAAGAGAACCTAGAAAGGTGCCTTAGAGGACACCCTTACACAAGAGCAGCTTTCCTACGCCATGCGCCCCAGCCAATGATATTGGTTTCACTCGCTTAACCCAGCAGTCACAGTGCATAAACCCATTTTGAGGCCTACACCCCTCCCGTAGATTTGTGAGAAGGTTTGCCTAATGGCTGCCTTACAGATAATGTGCACACAGTGTTGGGTTATCTCCTAGAAAAACGAACGCTTTGAAATACAGTTCAGAAAAAAATGACGAAACTTTGACATTCAACACCGGTCCGAGCATAAACTGATTCAAGCAGACTCTTGATGGTTGCTCGCATTCAAAGAAGCATAAACATATGAATAACCCTGATGATAGGGGGCCTGCTTTAGCTCTATAAAGCGTCTAATCTCGAAAACCTCGCTGGATCGTCCCAGCAAGCCGCGATGCTAACGTCAGTTCAGTGCTTACCCACCTCGTTGGCGAAGCCATCTTAATGGAATGCCTTATTATTAATTTACGTCAGTGCCATTCGTGTTATTCCTCTAGTTAACTGGATAAGGATGCAAGCTGTGAAGTTGCCTTAAGCGCTGAGGTTGACGTTAACTGCTGTACAATTGCTCAACTTTATAGTAGCCGTAGATCTAACAAGGTACCGTATTTAGCGTGATCATCCGGTATAAGATGGGGCATGCACTGTCGCAGCTGTCCCACAGAGTAAAAACCTTTGACTTTCTGAAACAAGCAAAAACTGCACTTTTGCATAAACAAAGTGTTTTTTTTTCAAATAGTTAGGCTGACTTTGCAGATATTGACTTCAAACTTTAAATTTCCAAGCTTTTCTGTGAAAGGTAATACGATTTTACGGACACATATGGCAAACAATGGATTACTAAAAAAATACAGGTCATTTCTGGAGCATTACCTATCATCAGACAGCAATGCCTAACCTCATGCTTTGCGTCACCCACGGCTTGAACCTGCAATCTCTTGGCCAGAAGTTAAACGCCAGAACGCCACGTGCCATTTGTCCAATTCGCCGCAATCAGGTTTATTAACAATGGTAGAGGGACCTAAGAGCGGCCAGTATAATGTAAATGCTACATTCACCAACCTATCCAGATTTCCTGGTATATTGCTGGCCTTTCGGTGGGTGTCTCAATTCCAGTATAGGTAAAGATGTGGTAGAGAAGTGATGACTAGTGTTCGGTTTTCGAGGAGTGCCAGGAATATTTGTGAAGGATACCGGGATTGATGATTTCAGAATTTTGGCATCCTCAGTCAGTCAAACCCCAACGGGAGCATCTGAATTTCCAACGCTAATTAGACAGGTAACTTGAAGCATGTGATCTACCGCTAAACCAGGCGCTCTTGTCATGCCAATGGCTATCGAAAATATTCCACGTCACGTGGTAGTGATGTTCACCGACAGCCCCCAAGCCTGCACCTTGCCCAGACAGACCTCAAGCATTGACTAGGTGGAGATCGTAAATAAATTAGAAGCAACCAGTCCGGACTTTCATTTCTCTGCTAGCACTGTTTTTTGATGATATTATCCAGCCATATTATAAGGGATATTCCTGAGAGAACAATCCTTCCGAGCTAATAACAGAGGCATGTTTTGTCATCACAAGCTTTGCGTAATTTACAGATTCAGGGAAGCACAGTGTCCCGTTTGTAATAATGTTTTTTTCAAACTATTACGCTATGAAGATGGAAAACAAGTAGTTCCATAGTCTTTGGTCGCTGTACCTGGCAGTTGCAGAATCTTCCGCCAATCTGTGTCTGCACTGAACCATTTTCCACGTTCTTTCGCCTCTGACCATTTTCTGCCTTATGCATCACTTGCGAAAAGGGGGAGGAAAGGGAAATAGATTCCCCCTGGATGTTGTTTCTATAAAGTACCTACTTCGGTAGATTAAAAAGTAATGGAATTATACCTAAGATTGCATGTAAAAACCGTCTGCCGAACATCTAGGGGAGTGTGAGGTAATTGGAGATGCTTGACCGCATGAACGCGACACTAACATTATTAAAAATTACATAAATAGATAAAACAGCAAATGGACGGTGAGTATGCAGCTAGCTGGTATATGCACTACCAAAAAGTGGATTAAGCATAATTAATTGAACGTTTATATGAGGTAACTATTAGGCGTGCGCATAAAGTGACATGACGTTGTTTGTTTCCGCATGTACGCAAGCTCGCTTGGTCAGGTCTTGCTGAGCAAAAGATTTCATTCGAATAAACAGATGAGTACAAGAACAGCGAGGAACTCAACGGAAGCAGTTAGCTCAGGTATTATAAGAAAATGCATGTTTTTTTATCTTTTTGACAAGAAGCTGTCAAACGGAGTTATGAAAACACATAAAGGAAAAGTGATTTGCTGCTAATATTGCTATTTAAATGGCGGAAAAGCCAGTGTTCACTTTCCTGCGGCATGCTGGATTTCAAGCATATAACCGTCAAAGAACTAGGAACCTAACTGGAACTCACAGTCCCTAAATATAAAATCGAATGAGAAATGTAATTGCAGACTTAGCAGGTCGAAAGAAAAGTTGAAAATGCATGAGCTAATAACGAAAGGTTATGTAGCATTCAGCGGGAAGGAAAGGTTTTTGTGGGACAGACATAACACAATGATGATAGTGTTGAGCAAGGGAGACCGTCGCAAGAGTAAAATTCATGTACAATCTGCATCGGTAGACAAAACAGGCTGTAGTTTTCGCTGACAATGACACGTGTGACCCTGAATTTACACTATGGAAACCCTCAAAATATTATAAGTGACAAAGACGGAAAGGACAGTGCTCATCTCGGAGTATTATATGACAATCAAACCGGTGCGATTAACAACAATGAACCTCAAATTTTATTTATTTATTAATGACATACTAATCTGGCTATGCAAATGAAAAACGTCGACGCAATAACCAACATATTTCAGCTGGGAGGCATTTATTACAGTTTTGACTAAATATGGTAAAAAGCAGAAGAGGCATCCTTTCGGACTCGCTGAACTGCATTCGAAACGTTTTCCTGGTCTTCTGGCCGACCATCGTCCTTTGTGGTTTAAATTTGGAGAATAAAGGCGAAACTTAGGGGCGAATCCAAACCATTGCTTGGCAACTATAACCAGAAATTAAAGCATACTTTTACAATGCATTTATGCTGCAATAATTTAAAGCTTTTATGAAGATCAGTAGTGAAAACGTCATTCCCCACAGCTTATGACCACCCATGTTCACAATGCGGAGCATAGCACTCCAGCCTGGGCACCTCTCCGTCAGAAGACCACCCCTGCTATTGCCGTTTGTCCACGACTTTAGGCGAAAAACATGTACTAGTAGAGTTTGGCGTTTGACAATTATAAATTTTTACACCAAAGTTAGTATGCCCTCATTCGTGTGTGAAAGGAAGAATAATCAGTATTCTGCTTAAGATGAATAACCAATTATTTTAACTTTTCCCTTGCTCTCCACGAAAAGAGATATTTTGTGCTTAACACTTTGAATAGTTTATTCAAAATTTATCGCTCCCTCTTACTGCAATTGCGTTTAACCCTATGTTACATATTCTTATGGCATCAGAAAGTAATTGCAATCTTTGAAAAGCCGGTGTGGGTAAACACTAAAAATTGTAAGGTTCTTACTTAACACATTTTCCGCCAAACTGTTCACCCTCCCGCTGCATAATTTGTGGCAGTGTCTTCTGACTACCAAATTTTTTGATGCAGCAAACTTCATCCCGTGAACCTACGTTCACAAAATGCCGGTTCTTTAAATATTCATCCAATTATCTCCGGTAAGTCTGTCACCTGGAGTCGGTGTCAGCGGGCCATCTGGCGCAACAAACCACACGCGTGAGGAACTTCCGACAGATGGCAACCAGGATATGAGAAGTTAGCGCTCTACGTACAACAAAGGGCGAAAAGTGGGGGAAGCGAATTTTCGAGAGGCACACAGGAGCATAGTAACTGCATACTGCAGCAGTTGGCCATTTAGACACTAACCACACTATGTGCGATCATCCGCGATGCATTCAGCAGCTGTCAGGTGTGGCAGGCGTGCAGAAACGTGGGAAATACACCTATAAATACAAAGAAGCGTGTGGAATCCCGTATCATTACCTGACCTTGTCTGTTCCGTTATTGCTACACTGAATGCCCGGAGGTCAAATTAAGTATCGCTTTGCTTGAATCGGTGGTTTCAGCGCTGCATGTTTAACGGAAATGGGGTTTTGATGTTTCAGCCTGACATGCAGCAGATCATAAAAGCCAATTTCTGACAAGCGTTAGTAGCAAATTGCAGCCAACACAACAATAGCACCTGGGTTCATGTAAGTAAATAGATGCCAGATTTATATATATATATATATATATATATATATGTACACCGGGTGTTAGGCTGCATCCTGCGCTCGCAAAAATATACTTTTAACACATTTCTGCCATTGCTGCCGATTTTGGATCCGCAACGAAGTTCGAACAGTCAGGTTACTAAATTCTTGTCCCACTGGTCGCATCTGCTTTTCATAGTTACTTGTAATTTTATGTAAATGTGGACGTTATAGGTCCACATGCTGAACTTTGTAGTATTCGCCCCATGGGTAGAAACGAAACTAGTTCTGGGTTCGAGCTGTCCCTGTAAGCAAGGAATTTGACGGTGGAAAGGTAGGTTATCTGTAAAGGCGAATTCGGGACAGATAATTCATAACTTTGCGCAGTTTATCTCCTGATCAAATACAACCATTTGATTAAATCTACATGAGACCTCTTATTATGACAGAAAATAGTATGAAAATATTGTTTACAGTTTGCACGTGTTAACGGTAGTCAAAATTTAAGTAATTCAATAATTACCTCTGGAATTGCCTGCGCAAACCACAAAGCTGTGCGTTTATTAAAACATAAGTGCAGCGCCTGAACAGCCTTGTATGCGGTAACAATAATTTGAGCAATATGCTTTTACACCATATATGAATTGCAGCCTTCATTACATACATCAGTGGGATTGTCGTTTAGGGCGTGTAACAGCTGTTAGATTAAGAATCAAGCGTGTTCTCTGCCGAACGTTTCGGTTGCTCTGTGTTTTTGCCTGTTATAGCGTAATTTATTAAGAGAATATGCGCTTTCCAAGTGAGCTCTGTTTTTAACTGGTAAAATATAATCATGCTGAGTCATGGAATTTAAATATTTGAAGCAACCGGCAGTAAAAGTCCTCCACTCGACGATAGTTTTTTGTTGTTGGGCGCACTTAATATACAATGGTGATGAGCACATATATTTATAAATCCTACCCATACTACAGGCCTACCTCTTGACCTCTTTGCTAAGTCACAAAGAAACATGCATTTTGGTGCAGTCAACAGCCTTTGTGGTCGAGCATAATACTTTTTGCTTGGTAAATTTAAGAAAATTTGGTGATCTATGAATACGCAACGATAATTCCACTGATATGAATTGTAGAGAAGTGAAGATAAGAGTCCATCAAATTTGAATATGTGTGGCGTACACAGTCAATATTCCAGGTCGTCATTCTATGCATAGCCGCACCATTAACAGCAGCTTGGCCACACGCCTTGGCTATACGAAACTCATATTGGGCCAAAGACAGGGGATGTAATTTTCAAAATAACTTCCAGTTGCTCTCATTATTCTTCTTCAAAACCTGTCGCTTGAGATAATTTAGGCTCATGAGTCTACTTACAATCAATCAATTTTCGTCCTTTTAATGCCAAGATATAATGGTCACTTATTTCCGAAAACGACCTATAGAAAACTCTTTCTGAAAAATAAGTGGAAAAGTAACCAGTTTTATACGCATGTTCTGTCAGAGTATAGGCCGAACCTGTACTTAGAGGCAAATAGTTAGACACTTTGATCATTATACGGACTTACACAATCATCTTTTGTGCAAACAGTGTGATTAGAAGTAAAGATCCATGATCGTTACGGGTACGAAATGAATAACAGTTGTATAATAAAGGCATAATATACGGATAATTAAATATATCATTTCTCACCAATGATTTTGTTGATATCAACGTTTACATAATCAATGGGATTGGAGCCCGGTTTTGGCCCAGTCTGTTTTTGAAATAGTGCCTTAGGCTGATTAATAGTTTTAAAAAGTTTGGCAAGATGAATGTTGTTCGGAGTTCTGATGTTATTAAAAAGTGAAGCCATCCGGTGGTATTTGTGTCCGGAAGCCCTGTGACATTTTATTTTTTAAAGTCCCGGAACCCCTGTTCCATCTTGAAGTGCACCTACTTCTTGTAGTATAACAGGAAATATAACATTCCTAAAAGGAACATACATAATTGACCACAAACTTGCGTCATTAAGCCCATCTGTTTTTTTCGTTTTCACTGAAAACGGATATGTTATCGAAAGGAAGGGGAATATTAAAGGTACACGCGAAAAATCATCTTAATAGCAGTGCATTCGAGTGGCTGGATATGCAATCACAGTTCATTCATCGTAAGTATATGTTTATTGTGTTCGCTGGAGATGTAGCCTTCTGAATTGCTTAGGACTAGGACAGCAAAAGTTTGAGTTTGTGACAAAATCACGTCAAAACTCGAGTATTTTAAAACTATTTACTAGGTCCAAATATCATCCTATGCGCCCTTAACAAGATATCTAAATCTAATAGATGTACACAATCGCACCAGGAAAATTAGCAATACTAAAATCCTCGCAGGCATGGATGTCGACAAGATCTATTAAAACAGTATTTCCTTGGTATGTAGGTAAGCGTGATTAATTGCGAAACGCAGGAGGCGTCAGCCGGTAAGTGCAGTCGAATGCAGACGTCAGTCGCATCATCCCAAAACGATAAAGGCTTGATCACTTTTAGTAAACAGATGCAACCCACACTTAGGTGTGCGCTACAGGAAAATCAGCAGAAATGCTTAGTTCCGCGCAATCGAAAACGGCACAACGAAGTCAGCTAGTATGCGAAAATGGCACTTGTTTAAAGTACATTGCGTCCAAAATACGCTAACGTGAATCCCACGGGAATGCCGTAGTTCAGATAGCTAGCGTTTTGGCCTGGCATAGAATCTAGCCTTCCAACTGTCTGGTTGAAGATACGCGAGGTTACCCTGTTCTTCACGATTGGGTAAAGGTGTGAATACAGTAGGGCAAGTCATGCATGCAAATTTCATGACGAAAGTTGACTTGGTATTTTAGCATGTATTCGGTCACATTAGTTTGATCCTCTGAATAGATATATCCTGAAAATGTCTCTTTTGCTTATGGAAAATCACCCTTTTAGTTAAGCTTATTCAGGGAACTATTGACCAGTTTTGGCGAACTTGGGAGTTATCTAATCTTGAAGGAAGTGTTTATGCTATTAAGCACGACAGAATCAAACATTTGATAAATATGCATTGCTCTAGATAAAAAACTTCAAAATAAGTGCAAAGTGAAAAACATGTCCCTAGAAGAACCGGAAAATTTTGTCTAAAATCGTTTAGTTGCAAGTGAGGTCAAGCTCAGAATGAAGGAAAGATTTATGCTTTCAAAATTATGTTAAGCTAACCTGTGAAGTTTTTTGCACAAAATGCATTAACAAAAACGTTTGGGAACATTTGGTTTTGCCACATCAGCTGCATGGTAAATAAGGAAAGTTTTCCTATATTTTACGGTGCAGGCAATGTAAAACAGGCCTCACTAAATGTTAGTCCTCTACAAATATACTCTTTTACAAACTTTAAGTTCCGCCTATTCGTTTTTTAGAAACGGAATAAACAGAAGAATAATTTTTTCCTAAATTGGCCATATATATGGCCAAATATTTTTGCATTCGCAAGTTTATGACAGATCCTCAGCGTAATCCACTATGGTGAAAAGTAATCTATTGTAAAGACACAGTTAAGTTCTTTCACTTCCGGTGTAGGTCAATCGTTTATCTTCAGGTAAATTTAAAAAATGTTAATAAAGTCGAAATTCATGTTTATAGTAGCCTGAAAAAAGTAAATGTTCAGAGAATTTCGTCAGCTGAGTATC
>JAYGXS010000002.1:40518483-40538353 GCA_036362985.1 Ligula intestinalis
GATACTCAGCTGACGAAATTCTCTGAACATTTACTTTTTTCAGGCTATTATAAACATGAATTTCGACTTTATTGACATTTTTTTAAATTTACCTGAAGATAAACGATTTACCTATACCGGAAGTGAAAGAACTTAACTGTGTCTTTACAATGGATTACTTTTCACCATAGTAAATTACGCTGAGGATCTGTCATAAACTTGCGAATGCAAAAATATTTGGCCATATATATGGCCAATTTCGGAAAAAAATTATTCTTCTGTTTGTTCCGTTTCTAAATAACGCAAAGGCGGAACGTTTTCTTTACAAAAGCGTTTATTTTTAGAGAAGTTACCCCAATATATTGTTGTATTGATCCGACCATGAGCTGTTTGTATTAAAAATTACAAAATATAAGTTTATTGAAGATTTACTTTCTTTGAAGTGCATTAGCCCCAGTCAAAATAAACTTAGTTTTATTTTAGAAAATAAAAGGACCATTATAATGTATTAGTAAACATGCAGTTCAGAGCTGGATTCCTGCTATATCGTTAGTCAAATGATAGGGCGGCGCATTTAGCCCAAATTATAGAGTCGCTAGTGCTGCTACTAATTGTAAAATGGTTGTTTTTTAAACAAAATTATATTGTTTTCTCATCAGTATATATACCCATTACTTTGAACCAAATATAAAAGGCGTCAGTTCCGGCGAGATTTCATTCAATGACCGTAAATGGAAGGCTTGCGTACAGTCAACACTCTAAACACCTGGGATATGAGGACCCAAATGAGAGCCATGAGTTGAATAATACATAGTTTATTCTATCCGTCCAGCCGACTGCATCATGCACCATCAGCCTATTATGTTACAGTAGGCTGATGACCCAAGCAAGATTTCCTAAGCAGTCAATCTACAATCCCTTGATTGACTACCAAGCGCGCCGAATTTTTGGATGTGTTGGGTGATTTAACCTAAGCCGTTTGACTCAACTGAGAAAACAGGAGTAGGAAATTGCAGATAGTCTGTTCAGACAGGCCTGCTTAGGCAGTCAGCTGGCTAAACAAGGATGGCCAATTACGTAAGCGGTGGAGGGACAAAGTGGTAAAAGGTACCATATTTATCAAAATTATTATCTTCCTTTTGGGCCGCAAATGCAGGTTGCGGACGTTTTGATGGCATTCAATCCCCCTGGATCCTGAGTTAGACTCGCACTGAGGCCGTTGGTGTTTTCACACTTAGGTCCAATGAATAATGTCCAATAGCAAAGGCGCCTAAAATTATTTACCTCGGAAAAGTGATGGAGGTAATATGGATCTCCTAAGACTAATTATATCAGCTTATTATCAACGCAGGCTTGCAATAGACATATTATTTTCATTGTTATTGTACATTTCGTAGTAAAATACCAGGACTTCGATAAAATCGTCGCGGAAGTTTAACGTAAATCCAAAACTTGTCCACAACGAAGCTTCATATGTTAGATTTTAATTTACTTTACCCAAACGTTTATGCGTTATTAACAGCAAGATTCGATTCGAAATCCACGTTCAAGGCGTATAATCGATGAGAGTGCGCTCGCCAAGAGAGGTTAATACGGGATCTTACACTTCCAGTGTGTTGTCGTCCACCCATATCCAAAGCCTGATCGTTCACTTTAATGACTCTCGTAATATGCAACTCTCTACCATGCGTGTAACCCGTCACTACCATCCGAGCCGCCCAGCAGTCCTGTCCATCCTTGACTACCCGTGGGGCTGCGTCAGCTCCCATGCCGCCAATGCTTGTTTCATCCCCACTCTCGTTGACCACCTAATGTATCGCGTTGACACGAGCTCCATCCTGGCTTGTTTCCATCCGGTGCACGTTCTATGCAGAGAAAGACGGTGGCCACGTTTGCTTTACGCTGTGACGGTTCCTGGATAAGTAGTTTCGCAAAACCGGATACGGGGTAGGAAAGTTGATGTGGCAGTTTACTGAACATTCGGTCAACATCCAGGCAACTTTAATCTGCCTTGCCGTGTGACCGTCAACTAGGCCCTAAGATTTCACTGGCATCAGAGTTGAAGGATTGTCTCATCTGCGCAAAGTGGGCTGCTATCGCTGATTTAAAGTCGGACCTTCTAACGGTCATCCAATTCTCATGGATATAAATTTGTGTCTGTCGGCCACTTTCTCTAACACACACACACATCTTGCAACAGCACTGAAGTCGGCAGACAACAGGTTACTTCTCCTGCCTAGGGCTGGTACGCTTCGACCGCATAATTTGTTGCTGCATTGCGAAGGTGGGCCTGTTGACAATTCACATTTCAAGAGGCGTGAGAAATCAAGCCATGGTTTTGGAGAACATTTCCATACACGGCATGAAACACCATGACTTTGACAGAAAATGCTTCTTATTAGTGATTCTGGCGGCGTACGATTCCGGTTAATGACCACTCTTGAATAGCTGTTAGCTCAGAAAGTCCCACGAGAGGTTTGTGTCGTCCCGTTTGGTGGTTGGCGTGCTGCAAGTGGTTTCTACCTGTCAGTTTAGCGTGTTCATACAACTTCACTCTTAACGGAGAGAGTCGTTGCTATTTAAATTCAACATATTTGACGTGTTTATTGGTTTGCGGTGGACTGCCGACACCATTTTGCCGTTCAATTAGCGGCAAAAAAGAACGTCCCAGAGCGAAAGTTTGCTGTCCAGCCCTTTTTTCGTGGTAAAATATAGATCGGGCAAAGTCGAATTCAATTGCTCTTTATAGGGGTTGATTATATCCTGGTGGCCACGAAAGAAAACAATTTAACTGCCAATTGCCCGAACTATAGGTTGGTACTCTTCGAACAAGCATCAATTGAGGTCGTGCAGTGCAACCTTGACAACCATCCCAGAGAGAACGGAACCCACTGGAGTGCCCTTGAGTTGCCCAAAGGCGATCCCATCGAAGGAAAAGAGGGCCTCGGGGCAATGCTGCATTAGTTGTGAGCTGTGAATTGACCTTCTTTCTCATCCTTATTCTAATTAAACATTCTGCTGATTCTTTCGATAACAAGGTTCTGTGATACGAGCAGGAATGGGGAGATACAATCAAATTACATCATCCTCTCATCGGGCTTAATTGTGACCATCTATGTTTTGGAAAAATTATTCTGCCGAAATAGTTTTCGTTCATGAGCCCGTCATGAGGGACTTCAGTTTCGATATTGACCAGTTTGCAAGCTCGTATGTAATCGTACCTCGACAGGAGACCATTGTCAGCAGCGTAACTTTTAGCTTGCATAGGGGATGTAAAACAACCTACAATGAGAGGCAGGTCAACGCGATAAAACCGTTGACAAACGAGCGCGGGGCTGCAACGGGCAATGGCGACAGGGGGTGGACGCAATACCACGAGTGGTCAACGGGGAACACGGCTGCAGCAACTGGAGTGAAAATAAGGTAAGCATTATACGCGCTGGTTTAAAGGTTGCTGGGAGGCTACGCACATGTAAGAAAGATGCGTGTAACGAGAGCCTTGAGCATGGATATTCAGTCTAGATGGATGACACACCCCCAGGAACGTCAGATGTATAGTAAACCCCTTCTGGAAAACGCTATTTCATCTTCTGATTAATCTTTCTTATGTTAATAATTTGCTTGAATAAAATAAAATAAATATCTCCCTGAATAATCATTTTTTGAACTATACTGTGTCAGTGGGGCACTTTAATCTTGAAGCTGACGGCATGCGACAACTCACTGAACTTTCATCTGATGCTTGATATATGTATATATTTATGTGGGACCAGTTTTTTATTTGTCTGACATTTTGGACTCTCATGCAAGCTCCTTGATAAGAAATAAAAAATGGTACAGCTTACTGTATCTGTAGCTGAGCTCTGCCGGAAGTGACCTTCAGCTGCCATTTGTCGCTCTGTCAAGAGTGACCTTCAGAGACCGAACGCCAGGCCTGCTGCAGCAAGCTAAGCATTTACGTGCGAATTCTATTAACAGGCACACCGGTCTTCCGGATGCCCATCTCACGTTGCGCGAACATAGCAAAGGGAAGTTACTCCCGGCAGAGCGGTCAATGACGGTTCACGGTCTCTCCCAGCAGAGCTAAGTTAAATATACGGTGATCTGTACACTGCTTTATTCATTTGCAATGATCTCGCGTGCGAATTCTAAACGCCGGTCAAATAAACGACTGGTCTCAGATAACATTTTCCCCTCTTCTATTCAATTACCTGGGCTTCGCATATTTTTGACCATTCGATGTGTTTAGCCATATACAGTAGTCACCGGTTATTAAGCCTACGGTTAATAGGCCGAGCCGCGTATTAAACTCAAATCAGCTTCTGACGGAATTTAACATAGCAAAATCCGCCGGCTAATTAACCCAGTCGCCGGCAACAAAGCCCAGTTTTCTAACAGGATAGAGTGAGATTCTCATCCATTTGCGTGTGTAACGCGGTCTACAGGCATCAGATTTCAAAAGATTTGACGATTTCTGGTGCCTGTAGAAGGACATTAAAGAGCACTTGCGAGTAAAGTTTGCTCCAAAACAACTGACACTAGACCGCTTTTTTAAACGTGTCGCAAATATTTTTTCGTTTTTGTTATTACGTAAAATACAGACAAACAGCATTCTTTTCTTGCACATGACCAAGCTCTACACATAATACAGTACATATGTAATGTATACTGCATATCCTGTATTTGCTAATCAAGAACTAGGGCCTTCCGGTTATTACGCCCGCCGCTTATTAAACCCAAGTGGCTCTGGGCCGGAGATGGGCTTAATATCCGGCGACTACTGTAGTGATATGGGAAAACTTGTGACTGTTAAGTGAATTCGCAGTCCTAAATGTATGACTGTGAAGTGCCGTCTCAATGATAACAAGAGATCTTAAATGATAAATGTGTCTGTGTGCGTGTTTGGCGCCAACTGCGGGACTCTAAACACGCAATTAGCGGAAAAGCAGCACTTACCTAATAACTGTGAGAAATAGTTAATGGCAATAAGGCGTCACACCTCCCCGCAGTATTTAATTACAGGGAGTGTTTAAAAACAACATATCAGATAGTGGTGACCTTTGCAGCCCCAAGGCATTTGCTTTTTATGCTGTAAGACTTAGGACGTCTGGACGAGACGGGTGACTCCGCAGGCCAAACATTTCGCTTCACAGTAAATTGTAGACAGTTTTGGGACGTCAGAAAATGAAGACAAATTAAGTCCGGAAGACCACACTGTTGCATATGATAAAGCACTTTGGCTCAGAAAATACGAGAGTTAAAATTAGCATGCGGGAAGCAGACATAGACATCACATCATTATTCGGAAAGCAAACTATCAGAATGTGTCTGCTTAAGAAAAAAAATAACTGCATAATCCGCTAAAAGCTCGTATCAACTTCCTGCCTCAGATTTAGATGCCTTTCGTATTTTAATGCTGCTCCGATAAACATCGCGTCATTCAGTCATGAAAAATTGTGTTTTGCCAAATTAAAATCTTCGTTTTGATTATTGGTATATTTTTTGGTTGCGGGAATCACCTGCTAAAACGTCTTATTTTGAATAAATATATCAATAAATAAATATTTATTGATTGCTAATGGAAGCAAAGATGCGCTTCCCCGGACATAAATGAGAAGGTAAGGCGATCTCGGGAACCATTGTTTTATCGGCCTGGGAAGACAGCTCCGGTCAATGATGGCTGCACAAACGCGAATACCCGAATTTGACGGGAGACCCCTTGACTGAGGTTATTACGCTTCACAGGGCACGATGATTGAACATCCCGTCTAACCCTCTCCTTCCTCCCATCGTCTGTATTGGTAAAACCTTAATGACTATGACTGCCAACACCTTTAAATACTGTGAGGCGTGGTACAATTACCACCTCTGATGACGAAAGCATGTATGCTTTTGAAACGTCAGGACGATAAAACATTGGTTCCCGAGATCGCCTTATCTTCTCATATTTATACCTGCATAGTATTTATTTATCTACTTAATGGTTAAAAGATTTTTCATGTATTTTGAAGAAGATACATTAGGATATCCCCAGGCATCTGGTTTTCTTTCCTTGATATCAAAGTTGATTAGATTCGGACAGATATTCCTGTACATCTAATGGCTGTTATTTCTTATAAAAGCTTAAATTAAGTAAAATATTCTGAACATTTTATATTTAAAATGCGCAGCTCTTTGTATGTTCCACTTATTTTAGATTTCGGTCTTAATAGATGTAGATACCGATACCACAGAAACAAAACGCCGGATTGGACGCAGAGGCAGACAGAGGCTATCAACCAAACAAGCTCGGTCCGTGAACAGTGAACTAGGATTTTACGTCAACAAAAACACGGCGGGAGCATCCTTCTACGCGCCACACAGACAACATGGGCTCATTTTCTGAGGAGAAGACAAAATAACATTGTTAATAAGCCACCTTCCAATCCACCGCGGTAGGTTACCACGCGTCTTGTTGTGCATTTTGAGGAGTATTCGCTTAGTTCTGTCCATTATCTTTCTTCGATCTCACTTTGTCATGGGAAAATACCGTTTTAGTAATGGATCTATGGGATTTTCGTCCTGTCTATTTCGATTAGGGACATTAAAGTGGCTGCTGGGTAGCGGTTATAGTCGTGAGTGAGCTCGGATCAGGCTGAAATCTAAGGTTGGCAGTTATTAGACAGACGTCACCAGAAGGAGTGCTTAATTGTGTACAGAACTCCGTATTGACGTCTCAGATGGCAGCGGCCACTAGCGAGGCGTGTTCGAGTGCTGCTTGAGAAACCGTGACTTGCTGTACACGCGTATAGATGCATGTCTGCGCGGTTGTGCAGCACGTGTGTGAGTGAGTGAATATCGGTCAAGAAGTCTTCAGGTTAGCAAATATGGAAAGCCACATGCACATACAAATAACATTGGGAGCCACTGGCAATGAGGAACGAAGGGCGGGGGAAAGGCATTGTGGCCGTTCGCCACACCTACAATGAGACGCGGGCTGTTTCCGTCCAGTTGCAGTCCTGGAGCCCAATTAAGAGTTCCACAGGCAAGTGACAACTTGGAACTGATTTCAGATTTCCGCTGGTGGTTGATAAGCGTTGGTATAACCTCAGCGATGAGAGAGCAAATAGTCTTATTTGATATTATCGGTGGAGATAGAGGAATTGTAAATAAAAGACGCCGACGCCGGACACTGTGATCTACGGTGGCTGTGATGGTACTCCTTATGAATGCCAATGACGATGGATGATTATGGGTACAGGCATGAAGCTGTCAGTTGACTGTTACATCGGGTTGGAAGTAGTTCGACGGGTGCCGAGGGTGTTTTTTGACAATGTGCTACTATCGGGGATTCTGAGTGTGTGCGTTTTTTTATGGACAACAGGAGCTTGGAAAGTTTAAGCCACTAGAAGATGAAGTCATTGCGACCACCGGTATCGTACCTTTATTCTTCTGAGCTTTTTGGCTCTTCCAATAGTCTACCATCAAAGAAAAGCAAGTAGCCGTTATAGGGGGCAGAAACCAAGCAACTATATCTTTTATTGAGATTACTATTGCAGGTTGGAACCTATCTTATTTCGAAAAAGCCAAACGTAGTTGCATATATCTCAACGTACACTTCAGGTGTTTATGCAAGAACTGAGTTAAATAAACGCCCAAATAGAATCCCATTTCATTTTAGTGCATTTTGTGCTTAACTACCCTTCAGAAATAAATATATTTTTTCTGGCAATATTTTTGGTAAGTTATCCATATTTGGAATATGTCTATAACGGCACGTTTTCGCGGGAATAAGCTAGATTTTACTCTTTAAGATTGTTTGAATGAGGATACGAGATTCATCTTGATAAGTCGGTTAACACATCGCAATTACTATAAAGCATTAAATCACGTGTTAGAAGGCTGGTTACTGGAGATGGTTTTTGTACATAAGAATAAATGTCCTTTCCTGGATCATGGGTATTGATAACGTTGACGTATGATGAGATTGCCCTTTAAATAATGTTGACTACCACAGAGTTTTAAGGTTTTCACGCGAATGCCAATACGTGAATATTTTGTTCTGTTCCGTATTTAATAACCTTTCCAAAAGTAAATAGTTTCCTAAGAGGTATTGAAAGTTTCCTTGCAAACTCAACGATTCATTTGCAGCTTTATATTGGAATTTTCCCGCCATGTTTTGTGTTTTTTGGTCTCCCTCGTTTTTTATACCTCACCCATTACTTAGAAGCTTTCCATAAAGAAGTTTCGTAGCAGCGACCAAAAAGTTAAAGATAGTCCTTTTATGGAGGACTGGTTCAGCGTGAGCCACAGAGTATCCACATGGGGTTAAAAATGCCAAAAGTGTAAAAACGCATAACGTGCAGATGCTTTCAACCCGCGTTTGCAAATCAAATCAAAAATATATTTGAATGTGCCGTTTTCAAATCAAGGTTAACTCTGCACTTCTGAAAGGGTTCTGCCTACATGCATCATTTTTACCATGATTTTCATGCAAAAAATCAATTTCAGTTGTGGTAAGTTTACTTTGGTAAATCTCTGGAGTTTAAATTAAATTCGACTTGGAGATACAAATGTGCAGATGTGCCACTTAGTGTAGAATAGCTACTAACAAATTTAGCGATCTGAACACAAGGAAACACGGACTTGCCCTCACATGAACAAGCACGTCAGTGAAAACATCTTTTTCTTAACGTACGCTGCATACAAAAAGGGTGTTCTCGGCAACAGCTAAGGCGAATGAATTAACTTTGACACATTTCACTTACACACATTTAACCGCCTCAGTTTCCATCTTCAAATTTGATGAAATATGTAACGTTTGAAGTTTAAAATACTGCTTACGACAAAGACTAGCCAGTTGCGGCTTTGTGCATTAGGTTAACGTAATGGCTAATGATAACGGCAAATGCCGAGATGCAAACTGCCATATAACGTAAATCTTATCATCAAGCATAGGGACATTTTAAAATAATCATAAAGTGGATTAAGCATTCACGTTTGAGGTTCACGAGAATACATAGTAAAATTTGATACCTCTACGTTCAAAGATAAAAAAGTTTTACGACGTTGTAAATTATGGCCTGTGTAACGACAAACTTACTAGATAGAAGCTGTATAAAGGGCGTCCTCATTGGTCTCGCTTTCTTTTCAATCCTATCCATTGCGGAAGTGGAGGGCACACTTATCTGCGTGATACCGCTTCCGTTATACTAAGTAAGGGTTTTATTACACACATTGTGGCTGCTTCAGTCTTGCTATACGCGCTCTATTTGATACGGTTGCCGCGTGGATGCGCAATATAAACGAGAGACTTTTATATAAACATTGATCAATGGCGGAGGCACTTGCCCGCAACTTATACTACCTTCTGATACCTGCTTCGCTGTCGTTGAGTACACAGACGTCTCACAAAAATACTTACTCCTTGATAATTTCCACATCCACCTTTCCTGTTCCACCTTAGTAAGAATTATGTACTAAGTTTTGTTTTTTTAAGTGGATTTTACTTCCTTGGGAACGTTTTGTGCCAAACATGCCTGAGATAACACTAGGTGTTCTCGTTTTATTTGCTGATTGAAAATGAATATTCGACCATTATTACATGTTTTTTAAACAGACGAGCGAGCATAAAAACGGTCAGGATAATAAACTACTTTAAGCTAGTTAGAAGACAATAGCTTATGGAGAAGAATTGAAGATGTTTCCAAAAATATTTCAATGAATAGCATGGAAATGGTCACCTACACGTAAACATAATGATAAGAGAAACAAAATGACACCCTTTATAAATATAATACATTATTTCTGACAGACCATATACGAATTATATACTAAGTTAACGGTCAACGCGGGATGTTCATCATGGTTCTGAGATTTATACGTTCCGTATCTCTTATCCGTACGTGGAGGATAGAAATTCATGTGGGCATAATTTCCCTTTATTCAGCCGAGGGCGTGGGTGGCCACTAACGATTAATGGGTGTAACAGCCGAATATATCCTTGAAATATCACGCTCTCGCATATTCTTGCAAAGGTATTATCTAGCGATACCAGCATTTTTCTCTGACTCAACATATACAGCATGGCACAAAAATCCTGCAAAATGCGTAAACTTGTACATTTTTATCATTTCTCGCATAACGGCGTGACCGCACTAGGCAAATTATGTATTTAAAAACAGAAAATAATTATTTTATGCTTGTTTAGGGCATTTAATTATCCTGATAATCTTCAAGTTCAAGAGGCGCAAAAGTTAACATCAATAGGAGCAATACGTTTTAATATTTTATTGATTTTTAATTTAAGTTAACGAGATTCTCTATGTAAAATGCACTTTTCTTTGTTCAAATTTTAGTACATATTGTTATTAATGGATTACTATTCAATAAATGTTGTCCTCTAAATTCTGGCATAATTTGTAGCATCGTCTGTGTCTTCTTATGTTCCTTCATCCATTGAACTTCTGTTCAACGTCCACATCAAAACCTTTAACATAGGATATGTACCAATAGCGCTAACCGAAAAATGAACTTTTAGATATAACTTCTTATGAAGATGGCCATGTACATTATATATAGAAATGCCTCAAAACAGCAAACCACATTGTCGAGCAGAAAGGCAATCAGCAATATAACTGTGATAGGGTTATTTCTACGAGCAATAAAAATTCTATACTAGATTAGCTCTTTAAAATATGCTTTAATGGGATGTGCAGCTGACGAATTTCTGTCTACATTACTTTTATTCAAGGCAATGTCAAAAGGAATTGAACACCTTTGAAAATTAGTTCAGATTTACCTGAAGATAAAGGATTCGATTTATCTTGGACTAAAACAACCTACTTTTCTCCTTATATTGAATTACTTCCACCATAGTGGGTTACAACCAGGGTCTCCTCTGAGCTTGCGAATCCAAAAAAGATTGGCCATA
This sequence comes from Ligula intestinalis, assembly GCA_036362985.1. Classification (NCBI taxonomy): domain Eukaryota; kingdom Metazoa; phylum Platyhelminthes; class Cestoda; order Diphyllobothriidea; family Diphyllobothriidae; genus Ligula; species Ligula intestinalis. The sequence goes on from JAYGXS010000002.1 coordinate 40,529,375, forward strand.
TATAGAGCTATTTATTGAAATAATGTGTCTTATAGTTGGTGATTATGTTCGCCAAATACTCTTCGGAATCTTCTGTCTGTTCCTTTTCCAAATTACACATAAACGGAATGTTTGGTATAAAAAAACGGTATATATCTACATGATTCTTATTCAATAAGGCGTGTTTAACAGTACTTTCATGGTAACATATATGGACACTTAGCAAAACCATCATTATGCAATGCAGCAAAACAAAATGCGACCACAAATTTTTTTCTGAGTTTTGTGCAAAATAACCTTACCGGTTTGCTAAACATCAGTTTATTAACTTGAACTGCTGATTTTTACTGAAAAAAATGTGATACCTTAAACGTGGCCTCACTTGCATCTGAACAATTTTAAACAAAGTTGCCGGTTCTGGAGAGAATACGTTTTACGTTTATTTATTTATTTTGGTTCTGCTGAACTACGTAGCATAGGAAACCTCTTTGATATGCGAGGACTCCCAATTTCGCGAAACTTAATACACATGACCTTAAATAAACTGAAACAAAGGACGGTTTTCGTAACTAGAAGCAGTTCCCTGGAATAAATCCACTTAGTAAATGAAAATAACGTGCCCATACACATGTTCAACTGACAAGTCAACTTTCCTTATGAAAGCTACACGAATTTTGAGCCATGCAGTACTTTTTGATAGCTTAAAACAATAAAAAGTAACCAACCCAAACGCCTCGCGTTTATATTCAGTGAATTGTATATCTCATGAAATATGAAGGCCAAATAGGAATGGGCAATTGAACACACATTTGGGGCCTTTTAATTTGCTTCAATTTCTTGACTTGAGTCGCTAAATTCTGTTAACTAGAAAAGTGTCCGGTTGAGTTCAGAATACTTGGGGTAACTGGAAGCAGAATAAGGTCAAATCCAACGTTTGTTGATATCCAAGAAAGTTATTACAATATTAAACGGTGCTGACTAAAACTTTTTTGCACAAGTGTTACTATAATGGAAACGTTTGCATATCTTTTATCTGTATTTAGTGGAAAATAAATATTTTTATGTTTGAAAAGAGTAATATTTCAACCAAAATTTGCCTTCCTTATTTGTAGTACTTTGTTAACTGCAACTTCGAAGAAGAAGATACGATCACTGGAACAAGTACTTCATTTTCCTGACGTTTCGGATTCCGTCGGGAATCCTTAGTCATAGGTAATCACAAACAGGTCTGAGACATGCACAACTTTGATTTTCACGCAGCATGAATTTTCTTGTTTATTCTAGCGATATTTCAGAAGTTTTAACATCTGCTGTGTTTCGGACTTGGACACCATCAGTATTGAGGACCATTGCAATTACCTTATACAAAGCCCAGTGCTTAAGACCTTGGATTTCCAGTAACATTGTACTGAATGGCCACTCATACTCTCTTACCTAATTCGGTTTTACAAACCCACTACAAGGTGCGCACGGAACTGACTGTTTAAAACCAACAGGCGATAAGAGTCCTAGTTCAGGACAGACACTAGGCCGCTAAAACAGCCAGCTACCCGACCATGGAAATAAATATTGCTCGAAAGACTGACTTAGATTTTACGTTTTGTGCGCAGGTAGCAATTTAGTTTTGTGAAGATGCGGACAATTTCGATTCTAATCTAACCCTGATATGAAGTAGGCATTTGCCACACAAGAAACGTTTTTCCACATGAAGCCAATTGTTAGACTTTCATATATGTTGAGATTACAACCCGTAATTTCCCATGGGGCATTGCATCAAAGTAGGATATTGAAATCTCAAAAGAGAATATGCCTTCTACGCCTGAAGGGTTATTGCCATGTAAGCGCTGTAAAGATTAAGTTATTATATCATAACTGAGTTGGCCGATGACAATATGCTCTACTATTAAGTATGCGCTCTAAACGACACATTTTACTACGTAGCCGTTAACTGCGTTGTTCGAGTGCCCATGTGGCGCGTATGAGCGATCTACCGAGGGCGGCAGTTGTATGTCAGAAAGGCTGGTGTTGTAGAAAATACAGACGTTATATGCGTTAGAAAGCTCTAAGCACCTATAAGAGAAGAAAAGCAGTAAACAAGAGATAAAGTCCACGCGTAATGATCGTACAATAACACGAAATCAATTAATTCAGAGAAAGCCTAACATTTAATCCGTTCGATTAATTTAGCCATTAAACGCCCGAGGCATTTTTAAATTAATATGGATCAGATGAAACAATCACTCCATAGCGCTAGTTATTCAATTTTTATTACGTAGTATGCTCAAGTTAATCTCACCTTTCCGGTTTCTCAAAAGAGGTTTCAACAAAGCACCATTCCCAACATAAAACCGATTTAAAAATTGGGAGCGTTTCAAAAGAAACAGGGCCGGTAAAAACGCCTATATAGGTAGTGGACAAATAAGATAGCTCAGAATAACTTTAAATGGAAACATCCAAGATAAGGTTTTAAGGCCGCAAAGTGACCATGTGGTAACGATTCCATCCCCTTAGGAGATGTTGTAGGATCAGGCATAGCACAAAAATTAAATGCTTACCATATAATTAACCTACAAAATATACGAGAAGAGTCTCGCACAAGTAAACACTATGGCATCTCATTGCAAACCGTTTGAGGATTAAACACAGAAAGTGGAAACCAACTAACATTTTTAATCTTTTTTTAAAATAAAACGTTTAAGCTTCGTTAGAACATGGCGATCGAATGAATACCGAGCTCGAAAGCTGAAAAACATCTTTGGCCAGATACTAAGATACGAAGACATCAAGACCGACCGAAAAACTATCATAACATAACTTGGAGCAGTAAAAAGCTACACTCACTGCCAACTCCTTCTGCATTGACTTTTTCTTGACAGGTCAAATTAATTTTTGCTTTCTTTCCCTTTTCTAATTGAAGATATCAACTGCACGAAACAAGGATTTATTATTCAATTTTGAAATGCTACTATCCCTTTATCGTATGTTTTAATGTTATGGTATTGTTAGCCTTTTTGGCACGTCTTGATAATGTGCACAGAACAATTGGAGTCAGTTTTTAATCTGCCCGCCGAGGGAGAAGCTAAATATAGCAATTAAATGTTATGAAGTCAGTTGCCGTTGATATTGACCACAACTACAGATGTTGAAAGATATTCGCAAGGATCATTTAAACCCTGATAAAAACGATTGTTCTTTTCGAATAAACGAAAAGGTTCGCATTCCATGTACCTGTATTGATAAGGAAGAGGACTTGTCGAGCACCGAATCAATCTATTTATCGTCCCGAGCTGTCTAACACTTGCAGGAGTCCAACTCCTGAGGTGAGAAGTAGCAGCAAAACGAATGTAATTAAAATGGCCATAGACCAATCAACTGTCGGAAATAATCAGGTTGTCAGGGCGTTAGAAACAGCAATCAAAGAGGATGGAGGAGGAGGACAATTAGCGGTCAATGGAGTCGGGGGCAATTATAGTGGTACATTCTAATTAGCTGTCCGTGGAGCAGGGGGTCATGAACAGCAATTAGTGAGGTGACTTGTCACCCGATCGTGGGTCCTGGCAACCCTGCTTCCCCTTCTGGCCGGTTCGTCATGGAATTCGCTTCGTTTACAATCCATACATTCGGTTTGGCCTTGTTACGTCCTTCGCTACGGAATATTGCAAGCCACATTATTCAGAAAGGCCACCGATACGAATCATGTGCTACATTTCAATAGCAATCATCCCATTGTCACAAACGTAGCTGCATTCGTACTCTCTTGCAAACAGTGGAAACACATTGCAGCACACCAGCCACCATATGAGCTGAGCAATAATACCTTCAGGAAATCGTCCGAGCAACTGTTTATCCAAAGTCATTCATCAAACAGAGCAGGCGCCGAATGAACAGATGATGGCCAGTGCACCAACAAACCGAAGTCTTCGGAGCCATTCCCTACATAAAAGGGGTCTCCGAAGCAGTCTCACGACTGTTGCAACCTGCTGGCGTAGGCATAGCCCATCGACCGCAGCCGACAATACGTCGGCGGGTGATACAACCTAAAGACAGACTGCCTCCTACAGAAACCTCTGCAGTTGTCAACAAGATACTTTGCAACGAGGGAGACTGCAATTATGTTGGAGAAACAGACCGCAACTTGCAGAACCGCCTTCATGAGCACAAACGGGCAGCTGATAGACTAGACCCAAACTCTCAACTTGTAGCACACCTGGCATTATGGGTTCTAACTTATTCAAGTTAACTGAATTTAAAATGTCCCAGTATGACCTATCGGCGAAGCTTAAGAGCATACAACAACGTATCATAGCCATTGTTTGCAGCCATGATGTTAGTTCGACTATCGCAAGCGATGATGTCCACCCTTTGCCCGAGAGTAGGTGACTGAGCACAGGTATAGTGAGAGTAGACGCGCCGCCATCTAATCCACTGTGATACTAACCGCTTGGACTGGTGACATGACCGAAGTCGAGATGACCGAAGCAGGCTTCGGGTGGAAGCCACCTTCTCTAATGCAGCCTGAAACACCACCTTTCTTAGCCTTCAGTAACAGAAGACTTTGCGCGGGTACTACTGCACTGCCTGCCCACACTTACCTATAGTAGGTGTCTAGCCAGCTTTTAGTAAGCCAGGACTGGTACTTAAACTTACGAATACTGCTACTTCTAATTCTACTTACTTGCGTGTAGCTGAGTGATAGTATTAGCTGGTACTATTACTGACTGTTTTTTAAAACACAAGTGACGCTAATTAAAGTCAGCCATGGGCTCATATCCCTCAATTTGGCCTACAAGTGGAAAAGTACTGGTGCTGGCACAGACGCCACCATTTGTCAGAGGTGACGCTGGTTAAGCCAACGCTAAGGCTTCTATACACTTGGTCTCAACAAGGAGTGTGCTTCTGGGTTTAACCTTTTTGGGCAAGTATATGCTGGGTGTCCGAAGCACGGCAGCGTTTGCCTTGGTTTCCCCACTCTCAACTCTATCCATCATTTTATTAGCAATACTATTAATTAATATCGCAATCTGTCATGTCAAAAGAGCAAGTGTTTGAATCTCGGAACACATCAGTGCTTTTCCTGGTTTTCTCCTAAGTTTACACTAAAAGCGTTAGGATACTAGTGTTTGAAGTGCTGTGCCTATGCTAGAACTGTTAGTTCTAGTCAACAAAATTGCTTAAATGTTTACGCACCTGTATGAAATGTTACCTAGTGTGTAGTCTTAGCCTATAAGGGAATATTGCTAGGGATTTTTCTAAGCTGATACGTTAAAGAAGCGTGTATTTGATTTTGGTTGAAATTTGATCGAGCATTTGAGTCGTAACAAACTGCCATAAATCTGCGAGAAATGCTATGCATATGCTAAAAATACTACTTATCAGAAGAAATAGGAGGGTTCACCGGGAGGGATTTATTTCAAGCCTGACGTTTCGGGTATTTGTCTTGTCTACCCATCTTCAGAGAATGGATACTCTGGCTCAAGGTCCTCCTCTTTATGCCATCCTTTCTTGCGTGTGCCAATCATGTTTGAGCCACTGTGTATGTCTCTCGCCGTGTTTTCACTCTCCTCGTCTATCGGTCTCCTGTCTATCGCCGTGTCGCTTACTTTGGTGTCGGTCCCCTATGTATTCGTTCCGTGTCCTCTTGTGACACCACGACTGGTGCTCGGAATAAGCAGGTTGGCCACGGCGTTGGCTGACCGCGTGGTAATACAGCTTGCGCTAGTGTCAGAACCCTGTGTGTTCGTCCCGTTGCCTCCCGTGGTGTCTCGAGTGGTTCCCGGCATGCACACGTTGGCCGCGTTGTTGGCTGTTCACATGCTAATCTCACATGCGTCGGTGCTGGCCTCCTGAGCGTTCAATCCATCCTCCCTCGTCATGCCCGGACTTGTTCCTGGCCCCGGTTGTTCCATGCCCCATCCGTTCTCAGATAAAAAGGTCCTTAAAACAACATAGGGGGCCAGTAAATTCATGTGGCGTTTGACTGAGCATTCGGTCGACAACCAGACCTCTTTAATCTGCCTCGATGTGGTATCATCACCTAAGCCCACAATTTCAACCGCGTAAAAGTTTAATACGTGCCCCATCTCTGTAGCATAGGTTGCTACCTCCGACTTTAGGTCCAATCTTCCCACGGCCAGATTATGCTCATGCATTCGCGCTTGAAGTTGTCAGCCGGTTTCTACAACATAATTTCACGTCCCGCAACTGCCCTGAAGTTGGTTTTAAGACGTCTGACTTCTATTGTTTAAATATAGGGTCTTTCGGCCGCATTACTTGTTGTTGGATGGTGCAGGTAGGCTTGTGAGCAACCCCTATTCCAAGAGGCGCGAGAGATATAGCCAAAACTTTGGAAAAGCCTTTCATGTATGGGAGGCTCCGCCATGATTTTGATGAGCGAGGTTCCTCGATTCGCGGTTTGGGTGGCATTCGAGCCCGTTCAAAAAACGCTCGTGGAAAGCCGTTTGCTCTGAACAGTTTCCAGGGGAGCTTTGTCTCGTCCCGTTTGGCGGCTGGCATGCTGCAGTGGGTTTCTACCCGTCGGTAGAACATGCGTATACAACTGCGCTTGCGTTTTAGTGGATAATTGCTATTGCAGCTCAATATTTGTGACGTGTTTGTTGGTTTACGATACACACGCGTGGCTAGTTTACCGTCCGCTTGGCGGCGTAAGAAAAAATCTAGAAACGGAAGTCGGCCCTCCATTTCTTCTTCTATCATGAACTGTATGCCTGGAAAAATTGAGTTCAGTCGTTGCTGGCAGTTGTTAATTTGACTCTTGCTGATGGCAGTAAAATTGTCTTCAACGTAGTGTCTTCGGCTCGTACTCTTCAAACAACGGCTTTTTGAGTTTTTGTAGAAAAATTTTTAGCAATGCTACTTATAGTTGAAGGTCTACCATGCGGAGTCCGGGGACGACCATGCCGACTATAATAGACGCAATAACCGTTTAATCGGGCTTGCCCTCTGAAGACGACCTTTGCCATGTCTAGTACCTAGCGCGAATTGCTATGTCGTTACTTCTGATCCTACTACTTCTAGCAGACATTTTTGCTCATTTTTGGTGGTGCTGGTACTATTACTGACTTTTACAGGTGTGTCTCTGAATTAGGGTGAGCCTAGACTCATATAATCTCGAACCCAACAGGGAGTTTGAATCAAGGTTTATGTTTGTGGACTGGAGCGCATGAGTGCTTGCCTTGGCTTCCAGGATCTCAACTCTATACGCCCGACTGTGTTAGCTGATGGGTTTGGGATTTTAATATGCCCCTATGTGACATGATGCGGTTTTCTGTTTTTCAGGCAGTAGGAGGCTGTACGTAACCTGCTTACCGCATGTGCCTCCGCCGGAGATTTTGTGCAGCCCTTGCTGAGTCATTGTTGGAGGTCAGTTTGGCGCGGGGCGAATACTTTGTACAATTCTTTGTTTACGTCCCCTCAACTTACTCCGTTCTTAATCCTTCCGGCATAACGGGGGGGTGAGGCCGAACCTAACTTTGCTCACCTTATTTTACGCCATTTGCGTCATTATGCTTGCCTGCGTCGACAACTGTCTTAGGGGTGGGAACATACTCGAGCCAGAAATAATAAATAAGGTGAGCAATTTTGAATCGTGGACGCGGGAAACTTGTTCATCAGTAGATTATGACACATCCTGTAATTAGCACCGTTGGGCTTACATTTTGCGTAGGCGTTAGAGTTTGTGCCTAGGCCGTACACCACCGTGAGGGGTAAGACTTGACCGAGTTTTTATGGTGGCCTTGTTTAGGTGGCTACTACGACTGCTGTTGTTTTAGCCACAAAGACAACAATCGAGTACATAAATAGTAATTAGTGCAAAATGTAATGGTTTATAACATTTCGGGAGCGCTCATCAGTTGCAGCCATTCCAATGCGTTGAACAATTCTAGATGCTACATTTCTAGAGTTTTTTGATGCTGATAGAGCTCCAAATGCAGATTATGTATTTCCTTTTGTAATTGTGGGAGAATACTCTCGCTATCAATGATACAAAACTAGTGTCAAAAATATAGCCAGTGGAGCCTCGGATAGTATTAATGGTTAATTATTTCTGAATATTTAATGAAGCATCCTAAAACTGGGATACTGCTCATATAAAATACTGCGACAGTACTGATGATGCAAGGGCTGATATGCAGTCCCGGATGCTTCGAATCCTCTGCCGGTTTACAACGGTTTCATCACCACCTTCAAAAGGTGTCTTCTATCCTTGAACATACATGTATTATTTCGGCTAATATAATGTAGGCAAAGCACATAGTAAGGTTATATTTAGCTCTGGGGTTATTCAATTAATATTTAAAGTTCTCTCTCTACTTCAGAGCCCACCTGGTCATGGTCGGTTTTGACTGTGTGAAATTGGTAGTTAGAGAACTTGTACGGACGGTCACGGGAGCCAATGTTGGCAGTCGGTGATTGGCCCGTGAAAGATTGACTGAGTCAGATTCCATTCAGTTTAATCTACTAGGGATGTGATACTACTGTTGTAGGTGCAAGTCGTTCTAGCAAACTTGCGAAAATCAGTAAGTAGCAATCTGAAGGGTGGCCTGTAAGTACATGTATGAGATTTATCTAGTGTGCAGTCTTAATCTATAAGGAGATAGTGATAGTTTTGAGGCTAGAAAGGTGTTTGCATTAAGAGCTGAAGCGGTATTTTGCATTTTAATCGGAACAAAGTGATCTGTGTCATTTTTCAGGATATTTCTGTTGGAGATGCTATGCGCATGCTAAAAGTGCTAATTTCTAAGGAAGTGCACAAGAATATGGCAAAAATAGGGATGCTGGTGGTATAAGTGATAGTGGTGATACTAGCATATCAGAGCTTTCCTTGGCTTCCACCCTAACACTGACGTTACCATTTGTCAGACGCGACGCTGATTTAAGTCATCACTGGCGCTACAACCCCCTTGGTCTCAACAAGGAGCGTAAATCTGGGTACAAACTATCCCAAGGACGTGCATGTTTGGGGCCCTGAACACAGCAGAG
>JAYGXS010000002.1:40543353-40557619 GCA_036362985.1 Ligula intestinalis
TTACTGCTTACATGGGTATCATCGCTGAACTTAAATAATCATACTTACTAAGACCAGCGGACAATATATTCTAGTGACACATTCCTATAATTGTAACAATCGCTGACATGCATCCTATTATTGCAACTGGCATAAGAGATAGAAAAATGAGCTAACACGTGTTCGAAATTCCATCTAAGCTGATTTGCAAGACACTCGGGTGACCGTTCACTTCCGGTAGACAAATGAGTGGTATCTACTTAAATGGCAATTACAATCAAAGTAACAAATTTGAGGCAGTACTTTTACTTCGCATTCTTCCTGGAGCCCGTAATCAGTGACATAATCAGAAAGGCATGAGCGATGTTCAGCTGTTTTAGTATTGCTGACAGCATTTTACACGCAATCGTATGAAAAAATAAGAATGACAACTCTTGCGTAACTTGGTATGCTTGCATTTGCTCAACTGCTTGTCATTTATTATGAATTGCGCTCGTATACCGCATCGGCTATATCTGTGAGATCCATACAAGTGACTTACTTTTATCTACAGTTCGAATAAGATTTCGAAACATCTGGTAAATTAATGCACTGCTTGAGTCATTTCATATACTTCTACTGAACAGTTTCGAAGGGATAACCGAAACGGTAAAAATGGACGACTACCATGTATCTAGGAAGTATAAGTATCAGTATCATGAAAATTACAATTATGGTTCATTCTGCGGCACCCAGAAACTTCAACTATATTCAACAGTGCGAGACTCTTGGTCGAATCGACAATCAGTGAACTAATATAGTCTGAAACTTTCCCGTAAGACGCATTGCTCAGCAAAAAGGGCACATATTTCGTCCAGGGGGATTTACTAACTAGGTTTTGCATAGATATTGCAAGTAGATACGCGCGCGAACACACATTTTAATTACACTGTAGGTAGGCTGTGCTGATGAATCACAAAAATACGCTTGCGATCACAGCTGAATAATAAGGATGAGGTGACTGATAAATCTTTAAAGCCAGCGCCAATATCCGCACGCAAGTGAGGGACTTCCAATTATTTATGAAGTTTGAATTTTTCGACAAAAAAAGCCTTTTTCACTAAAGTTATCTGCAAACAGTTATCATGCGCTGAAGGATAAGTCTCAAATGCCAACGGAATGAATTTACTGTTCAGCTAATGTAATGGTTCTGTATGATTTGGATTTCTAAGAGCCATGTGCTATTTTTCCGGAGACACTGGCCTACTTTTTGATCATATACTGATACGTTTAACATCTGAAACAGTTTACGTTGTTCAAAAATAACTGTCATTTTTCTGACATTGGCTCTTGTTTTGCAAAAACGCCCTGCATAGCTACTAGTAGTTTTTCTTATGTTCAAGTTGTTCAAAAACAGATAGACGTAATCTTTTCCTCATACCCAAATTCCGACAAAAGCGATGTGAGTGGAAATATACTTTTTCGATCAATTACGTGAAACCAAACACTCCTCTGCCTTTGAATAAAAGGTGGCGTCATTCCGGCTTTGTTACTCTTAACATATTTATGCATCTAAGAACAACTTTTTTTGTTCAATAAAACCTGGGAAAATGTCATGTTTGGATTGCATTGAATAGGCCTTCAAATATGATAGTAAATCAGGCATGAGCTACAGAAAGCAACAAAAAAGGCCTTCATAAACAAACATTAGGTCTGTACTCCGGACAACGTATGAATATTTTAGAAGTTCAAGTAAGTTCTGAACCGTGGCGATATGCTTTATGGATTAAATTAAGCTCAACTTAGTAGGCGTGGCCACCGAAACAGACCGCACTCACCATTCACCTAAAACTATCACAGCAACCGAAGAACACTTGCTTCCTACGGGAATGAAAAAAAACATATTGCTGATTCAAAATATCTGGACTTTCTCGAAAATTTTGAGTCCATACTATCAGCAGAAACTCTAATTAAAGATCAGCAGTTCATTATCCGGAATAACACCATACACACCTTAAAGAACCAAAGGCCCTATTCTGTGTTATCACAATAAAAAATAAAATCACTTAAGTCTCTCAAAATAGATAAAAGCATCATCCTTCCTGTAGATGAAAGAGGCTCAATCGCCATCTTGAACAGGTTAGATTAGAGTGAAAAGATGCTATTTTTGCTAGAAGACAGGTAAACCTTAAAATATCTGAATACAAATCCCAAGAGAAAAGAAAATGCAATTATTGAAAAGGTACTCAAGCTTCTTACAGAAACGAAACAAATATCAGCAGATCTTGTGAAGTCCTTAAACCAAACCGAACCAAACATAGCCAAGATTTACGGCTACCTAATATTGATAAGCTCAATGCACCACTGCAACCAATAGTTTTTTTTTAATCGGCGCACCTTTTTATAAGATCGGGAAATGGCTATTTCAAAAACTCCGTCCGCTGACAAAAGGTTGCAAAACATCAATCAAAAATTCCATGGAGTTCTTAGATAAAATGCAAGGGCTTGAAATTGCCGCAGAGGAAATAAAGGTATTCTTTGATGTCACATTGATACCATTGGACTTGACAAGGCAATACGCAGAAGAAATGCTTAATTCCTGTGATGTAGACTTCTCTCTATCTGCCCTACTTGAACTTTCGGATCTCTGCCTGGAAACTAATTTTTAGCTCGCACAACAACCTTGACAGCATGTTAAAGGAACTCTGATGGGATCAACCATTTCGGGCTTTTTAACTGAAGTCCCAATGCAAAAATTAGAAACACTGGACCTGCCAGTAGTTTACCCGATTTGTGCGTTAAATATGTTGATAAAACGTTTTCCATTGTTCAAAGGGATCAGTTCGAAACACTTAACAAGCCCATTAACTTAACAATGCCAGGCACCACGTTAACGTTCGAGAAAGAATTTGACAGTAACCGCCAATTTCTCTACGTCTTCGTACAGCGGAATACTGACGGAACATTACAAACATCAGTGTACCGAGAAAGGCGCACGCGGATGGCATCGTACACTACGAGAGAAACCACCCCGTTGCTCACAGACGGAGTGCTGTTAACAACCTAATCAATCGTGCAAGAACGCTTTGTTCTAGCCCCAATGCGTTGGTTGAAACTTGCCTTTTTTATTCTTGTCCATAGAAGAAAGACCGCAAATTTTTCGAAGCTATGCACTCGGACTAAATGCATAAACAGGCACATCGAGTTGGTGTCGTCATAGCGAAGCCCCACTAGAAGTAAGTTAGACGCGAACCAATCCGAACAGAATTTAAAAGACGGCAACAGGTTTCTGGCGCAAGTGCCTCGGCATTATCTATTTTCCCACACAATCTCGATGTTAGATGTTAGCTGCTTTTGGCACATCCACTTTTCACCGCGTCTGAAGACGAACTGGGGCTTCAATTTCGAAAATTCACCCAATATATCACCGTTTTTCAAAGTACTTTTAACGAATAAAATTATGTCTGGGAGAGCTTATTTATTTCGCGTGTAACCCAGACAATGCTGAATCAATTATCGGCAATCGTTATTGGTACCAAGCTTCCGATTCATGCACGAACCTATCAGCAGTTCAAATAAGTACGGTAATTTAAATCTGCAAGCAAAAGTAGGTAGATGAAGCATTAACTTGCCATTAAGGCATTGCTGCACTCATTCACCATCGTGCTTACTGTCACACACTAACGAGCGATGTTTCTTTTAATAATCTTAATTAGCTTGGGTTACTTTTCTATTTCTCAATTTATAATTCAACTTATCTATCGAGTTACGTTGTTGTGGTATTCTGCAGATTGCTTTGACGACGAAGACACAAAATTACTCAAAAAGGAGGTAGCAAGTAAGGATTACTCACTAACAAGTGTTGAATAGTCAATAATTAAGCAAGTATTGAGTCAATTGCTCGAAGTTGCTTGCGAGAAAGATATTCATATGCAGTTCTGCGAGTCCTGCAAACCATTTTCATGACGAAATTTAACTGGGTAGTTTAGCGTATATCTGGACAGGTTATTTTGATTAACTGCGTGGGTTTAATAATAAGAAGGGCTTTCGTTTGGAAAACTGCCCTCTTAGTTAAAGTTATTGGGCACTCATTTTGGCTACATCATGAGTAAGTTTATATTAAAGGAATTATCTGTGCTATAAGGAAAGACAGAACTAAACTTGTTTCTTATATACATTGTGCTGTGGAAGAATTTCATAATTAGTAAATAAAGATGGACTTATAATCCCTTCCAGAACTGGAAAGTTGTGTGCGAAATTGATCAAATGTAAATAAAGCGACGTTTAAGGAACCGGATTTATTTTTAGAAACAAGCATTATTACAAATTTTAAAAGGTATATTTAGCTATTTTGTGAAGTTCTTATGCAAAAAGTTGTTGTTCGACAATTTTCTTTTAGCGCACAGCCGGCCTTGCGCGTGAACAAGGTTTTCATGTTACCGCAAAAACAACCTATAGAAGGCATGTGGATATGTAGTTTTTTCTTGTAAACAATACGTTTCGATCAAATGTTATTAAGAAACGGAACAGACAGAAAATTAGTAAGTATTTCAAAAAATGGTTACATATATGGCCTGTTTTTTCTGCATTCGCGCGCTTTTAACGGATCGTGGAATAATTTCCCTTAAGCGAAAAATAATCCGTTATATATAGAAAGATATTTTCTTTCATCTGCTCTCAAATTTAATCATTTTCTTCAGGTAAATCAAAGAATTTGTCAAAAGTCTCCAATTTGCGTGTGAAATTAACTTGGAAAATTTTATAGGTGCAGAAGTTTGTCAGCAAAATATCCATTAAAAGCACTCTTTAAAGAGTTAACCCATTATGGAATGTTTTTTTTATTAATCTTAGGAATAAAAATATACGTGGTATCTAGCAGACAGGTTGTATGCTCGACAATGGGGTGAGATTAAAATAAATTTAAAGCATTCTCGAGCCGTCGTGGCGGTATATCAACTGCAACTCGTCTTCGTGCGATACAGATAACAAATTTGAGCATACAGTGATGTAAATTTCACAAACTTTAAGTGCACAACAGAAAGGCTTATAATTCATGTTGGACAATGATCAGATGAAAGAGTCTAACTTAAACAACCATATTAAAATGAAAAAGGAGAAAGGAGGGTAACACACAATACAGTCGGCATTCAATCCAAGCAATAAGGTAGCAGGAAAATTAGCGATTAACCCCATGGTCAGTTTTTTTTTGAAAAGATCGAGTTTCTTCCAGTATGAAGGCTGCTTCCAAGTTGCGAAGGGCGTGACTTGCCCTCGCTGAAAAAAAGGTCTCAAAAAGCCATTTTAAGGTCAACATGGTGAACACTGTCTAGTAGATATTTACTAATCGATGTAAGTGGTAATTATTTTTCTTGAGAAGCCAGAAAGCAAAGAATCAGTCGCCTCGTTCATCATTTGACTTTTATTACGCCATATTTACTCATATTTATAAGAGTGCGTACATTTATACGCAAAATTTGAGATACCGTGCATCAGTAAGGCAGCCTTTGCTCGCTTATTGAAATCCTTTTAGTATGACTAAGAGAGGCCAGTTCATCTGCGTTGGACCAGCTGTCTGTTGTCCAACGCAACTTTCGCTTGATAATTTGAAATGCTAGCACCGATTAAGAGTAAGAGCACAATAAGGGGCACTTCGGCACTGACTTTTTTATCACATTAGGCTGTAAAGTGTTGACGTACTTTTGACTGACTTACAGTTAATACTGACTGTTTTCGGGCGGAAAATATCAGTTGCTAGAGTCTCACCGATGCAAATATTCCTTGCACTTTGAAAAATTGCATCGTCCCAATTTTTATTCCACTTTATTGTCAAAAAATGACAAATTGTATGTTTTGCCCTTTCCGGGTGTTTTGCAGAAAATAGAACTATAGTCGCCAATAGAGCAGAATATTCGAGTTCCAGGAAGTAGTTCGGAAAAAGAAACGATCACTGGCACAAGAGGTTTATTGTCCTGACGTTTCGGATTCCCTCGGGAATCCATAATCACAGGTACTAGAAGAACAGTCTGAGACCCACCACCGACAGGGAGATACATGCACAGCTTACACGGTATTTATAGTTCGTTGTCATCAGCCGCATGCGTACTATAATTGTCAGTTCCCTTAGCCACCGCATGATGTTTTAATTGGTGCGGTGATGGCTCAATAATTACCACAGCTTTCATGTCCGCTTCGATGCGGGTTTGATAATTGCGCGACAATTATGCACGCTATCGTCAGAGTTGTAGTTGTACCCAGTCCTTCCCACGTGACTGATTCTCTCGCTCAGGAAATTTCTCAATGCACCGTATGGACACGCTAAATCGTTGCGCTTGTGGATGGACTGGGGGCCTGAGAACCACGACTCGAACAGCTCGCGGCTCAGGTGGTTGTACCCTCAAGCGAGGATTTTGGCCTTGTCAAACTTGAAAATATGTCCGGGTCCCGTCGAGTGAGCTGCAACTTGGTGGTGAGCGTCTTTCCTCCGCACCGCTGCTGCGTGATCGACCATGCGCGGCCGGGGTTATTACCTCGTTTGTCCGACGTAGTTGTTTTGTCCACAATTACACCAGATACGGTAAACGACTCCAGCTGTTTCCTGCCCTGGCAGTGGGTCTTTCGGCCTCATGACCCGGCGCCTGATTGTAGCTTCTGGCCTACGCGCAACTCCAAATCCAAGTAGGTTGAGAAGACGGCTGACTGCCTCGGAAACATTCTTCACGTACGGAAGGGGCCGCCAAATGTCTGGACCAGCAAAATTTGGCTTCTTCTCCCATTTGTGTGTGCATTGGTTGACAAAGTTGCGCGGGTAACCATCTGCTATCAGTACCCGGCAAACATATTGCAATTCTGCAACTTTGTCGTCCGCTTCGCTGAAATGCGTATCAACGCATCGGAATAGCACTCTTACCCAGCTGCGTTTGTGACCGATTGGATGATTGCAGTTGCAGTTCAGGACTTGCATAGTGTTGGCTGCTCTGACACCAGCGAGCATAATTGTCGCGCAATTATCAAACCAGTATCTGAAGCGGACATGAACGCTGTCATAATTATTGAGCCATCACAACACCAATTAAGACCTCAAGCGTTGGCTAAAGGAACTGACAATTATAGTACGCATGCTGGTGACCGCAACGAACTAACAATACCGTGTAATCTGTGCTTGTTTCACCCGATCTGCAACGGACGAAACGAAAAACCTCAGACGCCATCAGTTGTCGTCCCTCCTCATGGCACACCGACTACGTGACATTCTCTCTACGGTCGAACGTAAGGCACTTCAAGAACTCAGAGCCGCCAATGAACTCGTTATCGTGCCGGCGGACAAGGGGTGGTCCACTGTCGTATGGGACAGGACAGACTACATTCACAAGGCTCAAACATTTTAGACGATTGTCAGTCTTATGTCCCATGCAAATCCAACACCATGAAAACGCTGACACGCGAGATCAACACAACATTGTTGGCAATGGAGAACTCAGGTGCAATATCGTCAATCGACCGACGCATGGCGAGGGTACAAGAAACGGCTCTGGCCCGCTTCTATCGTCTCCCCAATATACACAAAGAGGGCGCAACCCTCCGGTAAATCGAATCGCTCAAAGGAACTTCAACCTACGGACTGGCAAATAGATGTTCCGACGGGTCAAATTCTTGACCGCTGATTCAGCCACAATATTCAGGTTGTCAACGCAATTCCTGGAAAAACTTAAAGGGGTAAGCCTCATGCCAAACGAAATCATGGTTTCCTTTGATGTCACGTCCGTCTTTACTTCTATTCTACAGGACCTGGCAGTCAAGACTATCAAACTACTCCTACGAGAGAAGTATGATGAAACGGAAAATCTCCTCGGGCACGTCCAAGTCCTTCAGCTCCTAAAATTCTGCCTCAAGACGTACTTCACCTTCAACGGAACTATATATTTGCAGGTAAAGGGCATGTCTATGGGTTCACCCATTTCCAGACTCAAAGCAGCGGCAGTTCTGCAACGGTTGGACTCGATAATTTTCCAACACCACCGACCGAAATTCTGGGCTCGGTATGTGGACGACACCTTCATCATTATTGAGCGAGATCAGGTACTGACATTCGAAGAACCTTTAAACGCCGTCTTCCCGGACATTCAATTTACGATGGAGAAAGAAGAAAACAACCAGCTGGCCTTCCTGGATGCCGCAACGACGATGTTGGTGTAAAACGTAAAGTGTTCAGGAAAGCAACCAACACTATGCAATTCCTGAACTACAACTGCAATCATCCAATCGGTCCCAAACGTAGCTGCGTAAGAGTGCTATTCCGGCGCGTTGAAACGCATTGCAGCGAAGCCGACGACAAAGTTGCAGAATTGCAATATGTTCGCCGGGTACTGATAGCAGATGGTTACCCGCGCAACTTTGTCAACCAATGCACACGCACATGAGAGAAGAAGCCAAATTTAGCTGGTCCAGACATTTGGCGGCCTTTTCGGTACGTGAAGAATGTTTCCGAAGCAGTCAGCCATCTGCTCACCCGATTTGGAGTTGGAGTTGCGCAGAGGCCAGAAGCAACCATTAGGCGCCGGGTCATGAGGCCGAAAGACCCACTGCCAGGGCAGGAAACAGCTGGATTCGTTTACCGTATCTGGTGTAATTGTGGACAAAGCAACTACGTCGGACAAACGAGGTAATAACCCCGGCCGTGCATGGTCGATCACGCAGCAGCGGTGCGGAGGAAAGACGCTCACCACCAAGTTGCAGCTCACTTGACGGGACCCGGACATATTTTCAAGTTTGACAAGGCCAAAATCCTCGCTTGAGGGTACAACCGCCTGAGCCGCGAGCTGTTCGAGTCGTGGTTCTCAGGCCCTCAGTCCATCCACAAGCGCAACGATTTAGCGTGTCCATACGGTGCATTGAGAAATTTCCTGAGCGAGAGAATCAGTCACGTGGGAAGGACTGGGCGCAACTACATCTCTGACGATAGCGGGCATAATTGTTGCGCAATTATCAAACCCGCATCGAAGCGGACATGAAAGCTGTGGTAATTATTGAGCCATCAACGCACCAATTAAGACCTCAAGCGGTGGCTGAAGGACCTGACAATTATATTACGCATGCGGGTGACTGCAACGAACTATAAATACTATGTAATATGTGCGTGTATCTCCCTGTCGGTGCATGTCTCAGACTGTTCTTCTATTATTTGCGATTATGGATTCCTGAGGGAATCCGAAACGTCAGGACAATATAACTCTTGTGCCATTGATCGCTTCTTCTACTCCCGAACTTTCGTCCTTTCTTTACATTGTCACTTCAGCAAATGTTAGATTCTAAATTGCTACGCTTCAATGGTGAATCGACTTTTTGCAGAAACTTTTTCAATGTATTAAAGATATCATCGGCGTCTTCTCTGGTATTATCAATCGTGAAAAGCTGATTCCAGAATCATCGACGTAATGTATTGATATCGACTTTGATGACTCCATTTCCCTGAGGTGTATATGGAGAACATTAGCAAATGTTGGCCCATATCAACTTTCAATGGCGGCTTCCTCAATTTTTCTGCAAAATTGTCCATTAAAGGAAGTTACACACTTTCGGCGAAAAATATAGAAACTTTTTTCGGGAAATATGCATTTTTGGGAGGTCCATATTAGGCCACTACAACTGCAGGGATAATTTAAATCAAATTTTATTATCCATGCAACTAGACTGGCCTGATAAATAATTGCCGACTACCCTTTTCAAGTTGAACATAGGAATATTGGCATTATATTACGGGAAAATTGACACAGTCTTTAGGGCAACAGATGGGTTTTGGATGAATGAACACAAACAACGTCTTTGCAGATGAGACAGATGTATTCGCTGGGACAAGAACTTTATAGGGCTCACGTGTCGGATTCCCTCGCAGAAAATGGGTAACTCATACAAAATGAGTTTCAGAATTTTTATAATACAGTCTCTATCCTTCCGCATGCCAATGCTAATTAATAGGTTCCCTGTCGAGGATATTTGGCTGTTTGTGCGTTAATGGTTCGTGAGCTGCTGAACATTCATCACACGTGCTGGACTTGGGCGGGATGACTGCTCGGCCATCTGGAACCCTGACGTTGGCATAAGAATATGCGTTCGCGTGTGCTGTTTGAGACTGACGAATTGTTTTGTAAAATCTGAACTTCAGCATCGAATAGGGATTGGATAGAGTAGGGTGCTAGTCTAGAGTCTAGGGAGGAAAAAGGGTGTAAACTATAATAGGCGCAAATCGCGGCTCACACGAATATCACCTCTCATGAAAATTTAAGAGAAGCTTGAATGCGTGATCGGGTAAGGTAAAATGAGTCGCGAATCGATAATTGGCGTCAATTCTTCGCACTGCTGCCGCGAGTTCGTCCATTTGAATTTTTAACAGTCTTCCAGTTTCTCTATACAAGTTGCTTTGTGTGCACCTGCACCAGCTCCAATAGATGACTCCAGATGCTTCTTTTCATGGCAATGGTTGTCTCTGGCCAGTGCTCAATTTAAATTCTAAGTAGTGCAAAAAGGCAGCCGGGACCATTCGATACTTTTTTCGGACAAAATAGTTGGCCAAGGTTTAGGGTCAGTGCGTGTATTTCGCTCGTTTCATTTCCGCATGCATGGGTTGATGAAGTCGCACGGGTAGCCATTTTCTCTAAACACACCTCAAAGGTAGCACGGTCGGGCGAATTTGTCTTCTGGTTCACTTTAATGCGACCAAACACACCAATATCCTTACGCAAATACATTCGCGCCTAACTGGGTTGTAGGTATTGCAATTTAGTACTCGCATCGTGTTTGTCGCTTCCTTTTACGATGTTTTCTTTGGGGTACTTCAATGTTTGTTGCAGACGTGGACTTCAAAGAAGCTCAGGTGCTTGTTTTCGCACTCCTCAGTGTTGAATCGTTTGTCGTTCTTTAAGTGAGAACACCCGATCCCGCTCAATGGTGACGAAGGCATCACGTACATATCTTGCTCAGAATTTCGGTCAGTGGTGCTCGCGGACCAACGAATTTACCCAATTCTTATTATTTACTTAATTTTAGGAAAAAAACAAGAACCAGTTGCTGAGTTAACTAGAAACAGTATAAATATCAGGAAGTCCAAATATCAGCGGCTTTATATTGGTTCCTTAAATAATTATAAACATTAGTTTTGCGAAAATTCTCATTGACATTTTCAGAAGAAAAGTTGGCGAACATACGTTTGTTTCCGATAAATTCTCGTCACACCTTTAAATTTATATGGTAACTAAGTAAATAAACTAGCTCTAATGCAAAGAGTAAATCGGGTGCACCATCTATCACGTTGACATTAGAAGAAGAACAAGCTGGATCGCTCCCTTTCGTTTATATACTACTGAGTAGAAGGGCTGTTGGCAGTGTCCAACGTAGGGTATATCGTAAGAAGACGTAGTCCGGGCAGTAAATCAATTCTGCTAGCTTCGTACCCTTAAACTCCAAACGTAATTTGGTACGGTGTTTGACGCAAAGTGCGAAAAGTATCTGCTCGACTGATAGCATAGATCTGAAGCTAAATATTTTTGAAGACATGTTGGAAAAAATGGTTATCCCAGCCGATTTATTACTAACGGCATGGCTGGCAGACCAAAAAAGCCGTCAGTATTAACAGCAGTAAAGAAGCGAAAATTCATCAGGATCCCATTTTAAAGGGATGAATCAAACGAACTTCTGAGGAGGCGCCAGAATCAAGCTGTAGCAACCACCTTGCCAACAGTCAACGCTATGTACTGTTCTCGACTACTTCCGTCCTATACGTAGAGATAAAGTACAAACTGCCAGCCCAGGCCCCCTGCTCCTGTGGGGCAGGTAATATTGGTCGCACGAGCCGGCGTTTGTCCAAAAGAGTACGAGAACGCATTCCAGCATGTTTAGGGAATGGCCAACTAAAGGGTATAAAAATTTACATTTTAGCGCATCTGGTAAACTCAGACCATCGCGCGTATGCCAAAGAATCCCTCCAAATAATCTACAAGGTACTCTTAAGCTATTCAACATTTATTAGACAGCGTCTGTTGGCTACGGCAGAAGCGGCCACCATCAGACTACGCCGACCGGTCCCGTGCGCCCAAAAGTACTTCGTCGCGGCGCCGCAGCTACCATGGCCAAAAGCAGCTCATCTAACGGCTGGCAGCTTATCACCGCGGTCGACTACCAGTCCCTCCTAACGCTGATCAGATTTTTTGACCTGGATTCTCCAATTTACCTCCCCTGACAACTGCACTAGTTGTTCTATCAAGCCACATAGGTTAGTAACTTAAATACCACATATATGTAACGGAATGAAGAGAATTTATCGAAAACAAACGCAGGTTCGTCAATGTATCTTCTGATCTTATCAGTAATGAAAAGAGGAAATGCCGAAATAAAAAGAAGAATCCAAAATATACAGATTGCCTTTTCTGGTACGCTTCGAGATGTGAGAATAGCTACACAGCTTTTTGCTCTATGGTGCACTTACCCGCTGCCTGTTTATCAATGCTTACCGTGCTAGCAGCCAGGATTTATGTAAATACAAGACGTCTGTCCACATAGACCTTTTTAGCGAACCGTAAACTAACAGGTGTCACCATTAACAGAGGGCAGGACGCCATTTTTACGAATAAAATATAGCAGTTTTAAGCCATTCAACTGACGTGGAAGGCCTAAGCATCAAATTCTATGCCTCATAAAGTGATCCCCATACACAAGCATCTGTATAATGTGCTGGTGGTTAGTGTTAGTTTCCACTAGAAAAACCTTGAGTCAACTTACATTATTTGCTAAATTCCTAACTGTTACGGACATACCAAACAAAAATAAAGTTTTTACCGTGCACAGATTTGTGTTTCTTATTTAACTATTTTGGACAACATTTTTTTCTAGGCTTGCACGCGAAAAAAAATACTTTCTGCTTTCTCATGGTCAATATTCATTAAATGAAATGAAAACAATTGCGAGTATTTTCACAGATAACCAACGGTAAAAAAAAAACAAAAGAACGTCGCATTTACTTTTAAAACGGCAAGCCAATCGCAGTGTTGATTAAAGAGCACAAAAGCTGAATGAAACTCAAGTTTCAAATAACCTTACTATCCTTTTGTAACTAACAGTCTTGGACTTATGTGCGCTTTGTTTTCCCAATCGTGTCCTGTAAATTGGTGGATGTCTGAGGACTTTCAACATATATCATTAAGTATGCTGGTTTTATTTGTCGCGAAATGGACGCAGGCTCAAGTAGGCTCAAAAATATGAGGCAAGCTTTATACTTTGAAAAGCGTGGCTCATTTAGAGATGGATCTGGTAGAGAATTCGAAGGTCCATTTTTGCAGCCTGGACTGACTTGCCCATGCAGACTGATTTTATTTGAACATGGACTAAATTTCGATGTCTTAGAAATAGAACGAACATTAATGATAAAACTGCTGGATTGCGCGTCTTTGTGCCGTTTGAAACGTACAGAGTGCATCAAGCGTTTTTATTCCGCGCATATTGTACGTGGAGCAAATATGTTAGCATTAAGTTATGGGTTACGTTTGTGAAAACTGCAATAATGTACGGTCAACATGAATACTAAAAGGCAAACATGCAGATTTGCAACTGGGCATCCGTTCATCTTCGTGCTCAATTAGACGGAAAATTGAATTAAACTGCTAGTTAAGGATAGTATAGTAATCGTTATGTTTTGAATCCAAGCGCTTATTCAAATTTGACAACTTTATGCATTTTATATGTGCCTTTCTTATCTTAAAAGCATTGCTATCATCAGTTACGATCTCTCAGGTTATAGTCATAATCTGTCACGAAAATGCGTCCTCGGTACATATCTGCCCTATTAATATGAATACGAAAGATAAGCTTCATCAGTAACCCAGTATGAAAAATAAAGGCTGATTGATTACTGACACCTATTGTTAATCAATAATAGATTTGAACTCATGTATCAATGGCCCAAATCAAATAGTCTGGGTGCACGTTTAGACCTATTTTGATAAAGAGCAGGTTGTCATTTCATAAAAAGATTCAGATAGCGAGAATGTCACATAAATGTTTTTTTGTAAAACAATGCTTACAACGAATATAGGAAATAAAATGGCAGTTCATATTCATATGCGGTACTTGCCAAGACCACGCAACATTCATGACTTTGTAAAAGTTTGATCATTTTTCGAATAGCAGTGTGAATGCATTTAGGAAAACTTAGAAATAATAATGAACAGCACTAGGTTTATTAAGTATGCGAAAATTCCCATTGAAAAATTCAGAAGATGAATTGGCGAACATACGTTTGTTTTCGATAATTCTCATCAGGCCT